>OY856410.1:535788405-536350905 GCA_963693085.1 Alisma plantago-aquatica
GCTAAAAGATTATAAATCATAAAGCTCAAGTGTTCAAACACTAATACATTTACTTCCAAAATCTGTATAGGCCAAAACCGAGCTAATATTAAAAACCTCAGCCACATGAAGCCAAAAAAGCATTCGTCAAAATATACCAACACCATTCTAGTAGTGCCAAAAGATGAAATTTTAACTGTTAAAAGGTTTTCCGGCCCCTTGATATTAGTGGAAAACAAGGAAGAACTCGGTGTGCAGCCTACTTTTCCCATAAATCGTTATATTGCCGTACGATGTCTTTGTACAGATTTGGATTTACGGCTGAATATTTCAGTTTATTAATCTCAAACTAAAAGACACTCCCAAGAAGGGAAGAAAACTGTTCAATCATACAGATATCCTAGTCCATCCCAATGTCTTATTCTCCCAAAGGGAATGTCAACTTCGACTTCAAGTACTTAAACTATACTTTTTCTAAAAGATATTAGCAGCAAAAATCGATCTTAAACGAAATTGTAAAAGAACAATGACAAAATAGTGATCAGGAAGTTCCCCGCAGGAATCTAATATTTTTGTGTCCCTTCTCTAGGCTCATATCATGAGAAATAAAATCAAAATTGATATAAATAAAGTGACAGTCATGGTTGATATTGATGGCAGCATTTATGCTTGCACTTGGCTCTAGAGCCTAGTGTAAACTCAAAAAGACATATCATCACTGAACTAATAAGATGATTTTGTCCAAGAAAAGATAGGTAGAACTTAAACTAAATAATAATCAAAGGGGAGGCGCTTGGCACCACACATTCACTGTTCACAAACAAGTGGAGTGGGTACCTTTCATGATTCATTTATCAACCATCAAACTCTTAGTCCGAAAACTACAACCAAAGTTATTAATGTGTTACAAAGTTATGACGCCAGGAATTGTTCTTCCAAAAAGGGTGAGATCTAGGGTCTAAAACTACCACCATTGGCCCTAGCTCATTCCTCCGATCAAAAGAGGTACTTGTTTGACAATTATCCTATAACCCATGAGACTACAACATCATAATTACTTAAAAGGGTTAAAAACATTGTGTTTAGCCTTGCGCTACAATAAATTATGCCGAACTTTTGTCCCAACAAGGGGATTGTCCACTAGATTTGGCCCAAGAGGAGGTTGTCCACTACCTCCATCCACCCTAGGTGGTGGCCACAGCCAATAGGGGAGGACAATGGAAATGGTAGGAGAGGGAAGGGTCACGTAGAGGAAGGGCCTAAGAGTGAGTTGTAAGAAGAAATATAGAGATCATGGGTGCTGCCACAAAATAGAGGAGGGTTGAAGGCTTGTGTTCATCCTACACATGTTCTTTAGTAGATATGGGGAGTAGTAGGTAGTGTCAGCCCTCTTCTTATGGTTGGGACTACGACTCTTGCACCTCCTCGTGTCAAGCATACAGCCTACCTTAGGTTGCTAGTGTGTGCTTAGCATGCTCTAGACACTCGCTAGGCAGTGTCCACATGCACACAAGTTGTGTCACCACTTCCCATGCATGTGAAAGATGGGGTAGAAAGGAATCACACATGGTTAGGCTAGTCCAAGAACATCGGGACCAGATCATCTTAGTCCTGGTATGTGGTGAAATTATAGTTTATGCCATAGAAGGGATAAATGCTAATTTCTTTTCTAGTAACTCTATAGCACGTTAGGAGGCTCCAAAATAATAAAAATTCAACCATGTTGTATCCAACATTATAATATGTCATTGTAAGAAAGTTGAGCTCCAACAAAATAATAAATAAATAGAAATAGTTCATAAAACTTACCTCTAGTGATATGGATAAGATAAGACTCGTTACCTTATTTGAACTCAAAATCAAGGCATCGTACAAACATCAAATAGTGTACCAATATAGGTATAAGCCTCAAGATCCTTAGAGACGTCAACCTCTTAAATAAACATGACTTGAGTTTTCCAACAGTATAAGTAAATGTTTGATCGTGATAATCTAACTAATCCAGGGTGTGTGCCACATTTGACTTGGGACTTGAGCTATCTACTAATTATTAAACCAAAAACTTAGATATTCCATTATACTAAACTTATTTCTATCGTTTCTTGAGGAGGTGTCTTCTCTATTTAAAGTTATTATTGTTTTACACCTTCTCCATTCTCAAAGTTTTTCTTATTTGTTGGCTAAGTAACTAATGGTTTCTCCATTTGTGCTGCTTAAAACTCGTTTCAGTTGGGAGATGACATCATTCTATAAGGGTGTTCACATGTTAGATCTGTTAGTTGAACAATATGATTTTCACCATTGACATGTGTTATTCTCTAATAACTTCCCTTACAACAATATTTAGATATTCCAACTTTGTGATTTTTTATATCCCTTCTCCATTTAAACTCAAATTTTTATATACATGAGTCAAGTTAAATAAACATGTTAATATATATTGCAATACAAAGCTTTATGCATGTATTGTTGTCGTTTACAACAATCTAAGATAAATCATTATGTATGGAAGTTAATATGTCTAGATAGATATTCATGTGTTATATATGTGTGTGTTCAGATCGTATCTTCTAGGAGAACAAAGTAGTCTATACCAATATCAGAAGTTGATTTCTCAAAGTAATGTCCTGCGTGGCAGACCAGTCAAAAGTTCTAACTTTGTTATTTTTTTATCTTTGTGTGTTTGATCTTGAAAGTTCTTTTGGGTCTTTTATTCTTTTTCTTAAAAATCTATGAGGATGTCTATTCATCATTCCTTCCTCTTGCTTGCAAACTTAAAAACGCATTACTAAAATAAGCGTTTTACAACAATAAAAAAATTAGTAGTACTACTTGGATCTTGTATTCTGGTCATATTGAACGTATTAATCTTTATTTTAATTATTTTTCTTATTGCATTTGTGACTAAAATTTATAAAAATCATTATTTCATGTCAATATGTATGGTCAAGGATCATTTACTTTAAATTAGAATGCCCAAAATGCATGATAAGTTTGACAGTCCCCACTTTAAATGTTATAAATCTTGATAAAGCTATGGCTTACAATGTTTAAGTGGTTGTACTTAGTGGAACAAGAATACCCATCAAATGATGAGTTGGCCCTAAATATTTAGTTAAAACCAAGCATTGGAAGGAGATCGACTATTTGTGTTGAGGATGTATCCTTGTAACTATTGGTGTATACAAATCTTCTCCTACCACATCTGCTTCGGAACATTGGTAGATTTTGAATGGGAAATGACATACTAAACACCAAGTTCTTGACATGTATTTGTGTCAATAAAATTTAAGTATCATATGTTTGAAGGGAAGTCAGATATTCTACAGACACATGAGTGTCAAATTTTGTGTCATGGACTTTAAAAACTGGGGTGAAGCTCCATGGGAAGTTTATTGTGATGTCAATCCTTGAAAAACTCTCTAAGTTGTGGAAGGCCTTTGTCCTAGATCTCAAGCACCAAAAGCTAATTATGTATTTAAATAACTTGATTATTGATTTCAATTGAAGTGGAAAACATGTCAAAGAAACCTAACATGAGTCTAAATTCAACCTTATTATTTTCTACAAATTGGAGCATAGATTCTCCCATTAAGAAGACCAAGAAAGTTGTTTCTCCTTCAATTAGTAGGTAGTAGTGAACTTGATAACCACTTTCTTAAACCTTGAATATGGTTATGTATCTTGTAAACCCCATATGTTCAATTTGTGAACCTCCATGTGATACATAGACACTTAACAAATTTATACATATATGATGACATGCCTATATTTGTGTCTAATCATGCATCTTAAAATTGGCCAAGGTCCAGGCTATTGCATCACTGTCACCTCAGATCTGGTCAATAGTAAGATTATCACCACTGCTAGTGTTACGGTCTTTATTGAAAGGTTGGAGATCGCACAACTATTTTTGGATATTCAAGTTCTGTTGAAGTCAAAGGCAAAGGGTGCAAAGACACGAGTTTACCTCAAAAATGGTTCTAATGTTTTAAGAGTCAACCATGTTCTAACTGTATGATGCAATATCATTAGTGGTCCCATCTCATTTTGAGAGGTTATGGGTTTATATTGCAAGTGTAATAAAGGAGTTGTTGCATGGATTCATAATGGTTTATTTTTGGTCAAATGTATTAATGTGATATGGATAACTCATATAAGAGTCATGCTGAAATTGTTTCTACTTCTTTATCAATATGAATGACACTTCTATTTACTTCAATTTATTTTATCTTATGTTTGGTATGACATTTGGTTCAGGTAAAACTTTATTGATTGAAACATATGATGAATTGTAAGGAGTGGGACCCAATAGGGGATCCACTCCCTACTTTATTTGAGAATAAACTCATATATTCCAAACATACTAACACACATATTGGAATAGGTGTACTTTTTTCTTAAATGATGACATTCAAAAAGAGACCAAAGTATAGCAGAGGAATAAAATTTCATGACTATATTCAATTTAAACATGATTACCAAATATTCTCCCATGTAATGTTTACATGAAAGTTACAACGTAAGGATCTAAGTAGAGGGATATCCAGCTATCTCAACTATATCACCCAAGAGCTCCACCTAATAGGTCCAAGTCACCAAGTCGAGTCTTCCAGTCCTACACCTAGGGTTGGAAGCACACCCCAACAAAAGGATAAAAGTTGGTGCATTAACATAAAGGTCGGTATGTGCATATTAAATATGGATTGAGAAATATAAGAAATAAAGGATTCCAAATAAAAAAGGCTTCCTGTAGAAAAGGAAAGGACTACCCAACTGGGCATAAAATAATATGAACTCAAAAAGACAATAAACAAGATAAAGACTTGCCATTAAACCAACATAAAAGTTGTCCCAGACAAGCACATATAAATTTTTGGGAAGAAAACCCATGACAAGAATATCAACATGAATGCATGTGAGCAAAACATAGCACTAGAACAATATAAATAACAATGGAAGCCAAGTCTCACAGCCTTGAAACCTAATAGAGTATGACACACAACCATCTCCGCAGTATATATAGAAGTGGGCACAAAACCCGGGTATGGGGTACACAACCTCCATCCCAAAATATAACACAGGCACACAACCCAAAAACCAAAGTAATTGCACTACTCTAGGGCTACTAAATCACATAATATGCATAATGCAGAGGCAAGTATAAAGTTTAGTCGTATAAAAATAGATAAAGTTTCCACCACAAAAATGGACAAATTAAACATCAACCACACAAGTGGGAAAAATTTGGGTTTAATCAAAAATAAAGGTACATGTTAGAGTCAATAAAAGTCCAACAAAATAGAATGATCATAAGATCAGAATAAAGTAGAACATTTCACATGGAATAAATTCTCAAAAGAGAGAGATTTTGTAGGCTATCAATAGAGAGATCATTTGGATTAATTGCTCAATATAGAAAAATAGGGAATGCAATCATACCTCACATGAAGTCTACATGTGTCCAAGATCAAAACACTAATTCCAACTCAGTCCATAAATTACCTATTAAAGACATATATGAGATTAGGGTTAGGATTACATTACTTATATAAACCCTAAAAAATATATTTTTATTATTAGTTTAATTCGGTTATCAAAATTGTGTGTTCTCATATATTATAATTTTTGGAATTCAAAATATATTCTATTTTATTTTTTTGACTTATATATTTTCAATTATGTTTTTTTTGAAAATCTAGCCAATTATGTAAATCCATAAAAATCACATATTTATTATATCAGAATTTGGTGATGAAACTGACACCATTAGTTAGGAAATAATTTTTTGAATTCTAAACACATTTTGTTTCATTTTTCTGAGCTATAGGCCATCTATTATGATTTTCTAAAAACTAGACCAATTAGAAAATCCTATAAAATCATGTGTACAATATCAACAATTAAAAAAAGACACCAATGTGTCAAGCCCAATCAGGTTTGTAAATCTAGTCGACTTTCTCATAAACAAAGTGTGGCCAAACAACCTGGGACCGGGGTAAAGGACAAAAATGCCCCTCAATGCCAAAAAGATCCAAAACAAGAAACAAGGTTAGATATGTACAATGTACTATATGTATCTTCTCCCTTCTATCAAAGCATGGTGAGGCACACAGAGATTTTGTAGCTTGACCTAGCAAAGAATTGATCCAACCAAACCACTCTGGCACCTAATATAAAGGTAGCCATCATCTACCCCATCGTCTGACCGTCTCACGAAACCCATGTTTGGTTTCTTTGATGCCCAGGAGATAAAGTTTAGCATACTGACATGACCAGGGGAAAGGCAACTTCTGGAGAAAAAGGGGGATCACAAAGCATCAGAACCAAACACAAAATATGAGACTCTGACCAAAGACATCATACTTGGTAAACAATTCAAGTGGCAAAACCCATAGAAACTCTCCCATGGCATCTTATTATAGATCAAGGTATCAAACGGGGGTTCTTGCTTACCGCCAATGATAGCCAAATCAACTAATATGGATGCTTCTTGAAGACATGGGAGTCTCTCTTCAAGGTTTGCGGTGGTCGTAGAGGTCCAAGAAGGTGAGCCAAAATATGGGTAGGAGACGAGCATGGGTTGGATTAGGAGATGATACCACGAAGCAGTTCGGTGCAATAGAGGCAACACACTAGTTTCCTAGAAGAGTCACTATGGTCTGAGGATCATCAAATGAATTTGAATAGGACTCGAGTGGTTGTGGGGATTCCTGGTAGTAAAAGCAGATAGACTAAAGGGGAACTGGTAGTTGGGTATATATATAGGTGTTGAAACCTATCAAATTCGGGTTGATACAGAACGGAAAGAGGAGACAAAGGTGAGGGAAAGAAAATCGAAGGAAAGGATTAAAGGAGGGAAGGATCATAGAAAATTAATTAGATTTACTATTTGTAAGGCTTTCCTATTCTGGTTAGATGGGGAAGCACCACCCAGACTCCACGATTGAAATCCAGCGGCTCGAGTCAAAGCCAAAATTGGAAAGCAAGTTTGACCACTTATTAAACTGAGACATTACCAAATTCAGGAAATCCAGTCGTGGTAGCCAAAAATTTGCCAACCATATGAATTTGAATATGATTAATCAAATATATGTCATATTAATATACTTTTAAGTCCTTTTCTTTTCTGAACAAATTGGGGAAGCAACCAACACTCAATAAATACCAAAATTTTCACCTTAGCTAAATCAGAAATGTAGATTTTGATTTTGGCATCAATTTTTGTTTTAGAAGACATGTAACATTTCATTTAATATTTTTGGACCATACATATATTTTCTTTTCTAAATGAAATTACGATTGTTGTTAACTAAATAATGTGAAACTTGGCACCCAAGCTAATTGGGACACAAGGAACACATGTTTACCATTATATTTCACTTTTGAGATTTTATATTATGAGTGATGGCACCATTAGGATTTTTGGCTCATTACCAATGTATTATATAAATATTACGTCATTACTATTGTTATTGTTATTTAGAGTCCTATCATCTTTAGATTGTTTCCAAAAGAGTTCTATTATAGTATTGTGTATGAATTTCTATATTTTACTTGTTTAAAATATTTAGTCCATTAATTCCACTTTAACTTAGTTGTTTGCAAAATTTTAATTGTTATTCTAATATATGTTTTAAGTACTTTATTCCTCATATTTTTTCATTGTGTGAATATTAGTTATCAAAGGAAATACATGTAATGTATCTTATCAACTTACCTACATGTTAGCACATATTTAGGTTATTGCATGTTATGATGCATATTGCCACTTAATATGTCATGTGCATTTAACATTATTCATTAAGGTATTATTTTATCCTTGTTTTGTCAAATCTAGGGAATCAAGATTATTAACCTTCTAATCATGGAATAGGGTAAGATCTTAGGTTTCGATTCGTTACATGAATCTAGATATTATTTCTAAACTAATCTTAACAAGCATATTTGTGACATTTGTGTGAAGGATAGGCTACCTATATGCCCTTACATAATCTTGATTGGATTTTTGATATTATGAATGTAGTGCAATTGATATTTATGAGTTCCATGTGATCACTTCTAACGATCATATGTGATGCTTCATTGCATTTACTGAGTATTACAATACATATAGTTATTATTTCTTTCTAAAAATAAATTATGAAGTGTTAGTAAATTGTAAACCTTTAACAAGTAAGAAGCAAAAACTAGTAAGGAGGCTAAGACATGAAGCTCTAATAGAAGGGGGGATAATACATGTCAAACAATCCAACAGGGTTTTGGAATGGAGAAGACAAACCCTTATAGACATGATAAACCCCTACTCCAAATTTTTGGGCTATTGAACTATACTTTATGGGAGTCTTTGAATATTACTATCAATAGTATGAATGGGGTAGTTCGTAAACACAAGAAATAAGATGTATTATGGAGGGTCCACAAGACAATTCTCAAATTTATTTGAGTGTGGGAGGGACTCCTCGTAAAGGTACTTGTCTCTTAACACAAAAGGAAGAAATAGGGACAAAAAGTATCATATGTATTGTTCTTGGGATATGTCAAGACTAACCATTATAATAAATAATTGGTCTTAAAATGTAAAATCTCTTGCATATGTATCAACAAGATTCTAAACTCTATGATGCAACATTATTTAAGATGTATTTCCCATTGAATATAGTGTATTACAAGAAGTTCTTTGGGAATATCCAAACACTATAAGCTCCATTTTGGATCAGGTGGAAAGAATGACAAGTATAAGGATTGAAATATATTTGAATATTTGAACCATGGAGAGGTAAATGGTGTAAGACCTACAATATTCTTACAGTATTAAGCATTATCATGTCTCCTTCAAACAAATTGTATCTTCTCCTTGAGGTAAATTTTGTATGGAATCCATTCATTGTGAAATTCAATCAATCCTCTTAAATGAAACTTGAGAACTAGAGGATTTGCCTCATATTTGGTCTATTGTTGGTTGTAAAGGGACTCTAAGAAAAAACTTAATGAATATGGTACTATCAAATCGTAAAAGACAAAACTAGATTCTAAGGGATACAAACATGGTGGGAATAGATTACTTTGAAACTTATTTCCCTACATGGCCAAACTTTTTTTTCTGTACAACAATATCTCAGTGATAGCAATGTATTTCATTTGAACTGATCCTTATACATTAGATGGGTCTTGTAACATACTAAATTTTAGATTAAAAAATCTATTTAGAATTGTGATTCATAATTCTCTCAAAACTTGAGGAATTTTGCCAATTGTATCCTTCATTCTAAGTGTCACTCGATTATTTTGTTCAAAGATCATGTACTACAATATTATTTGGTCCCTTTAGACAATTTTTTGTGTCTTAAAAAAATCAATAGATCATCTTTGGAATAACATATGCAATGTAATCCTTCATTTGAAATTATTTAGCATACCTTGCTTATCTATGAACCTTTGATTAACATTTTCATATAAGTTGACAATTTGAGTCTAATTAATTAAAACAACTTTGCAAATATCAAAGAACATCAATTTATCAGACACCTACTTTGGAATAAAAACATGTTAATGGTGTGAGTAAATATTTTAATTAGTTGTGAGAGTGCTTAAAATAGCCATCTTAGAACTATAATTAAGGGTTTCAGTATTTTTATAATTTGGCTTAATGGAATATCCACACATGGTTTAAATTTGATAGCTTTTGAATTGTAATTTATTAGATATAAAATTTAGAAGTAATTATCAAATAGGGGATAATCAATGTTTATTAAAATTTATCACCTAGGTTTATGAGGAAGACAAGTGTCTCCTCCTCAAAATGTTGCCAGCGTTGGCCATTACAGACTAGCAAAGAGCTCTCAATGCCTCACCTCTCCACTAAGGGATCCGAAGCCAAATCTATTACTCTCTACTCCCCCTTCACCTTCTTAAAACCATGGTATCCCCCTTTTTTATATATAGGATCCTAGCATACCCTAATAGAGATGCAACTCCCAAAAATCTAGATGGATCTTCACCCTTCCTTCATATAGCTACCCTACTACTGACCACTCTTGATGATAGCTTGTAGTAGCTCAGTCATCCATGACTATCCACCACCACAACAACAAGTCCTCGGCCTCTATTGCAGACCTACAAGTCAGGCAATAAAGACCTATAATTTGGAAAATGCAGCCCTATGGAAAAATATTGCCATCCTCTCAATCTACAACATGGAGATATGAATCTACTTCCCCTCCCCTTTGTGAGTCGAGTCAGCATTATAGACAAAAGATGTCTCCGCATACACCATGGCTCTAGTTGCTGATGGTCCTAACCATCACCCCAATGTGGAGGCCATCCCCTCTCCTCCTCAATTCACATAAAAACTCCCAAATCATCGCTAGATTCATCCCCTACCTGGATTTATCCATTGTACCACTAACCTCATTATTTCCCCTATTTGTTGAACCTCATGTGCCATGATACTTAGACGATCACTAATAATAGGAGTTTAGAATCCAAACATCCATGATGGTCTGGTGAAGGCACAAGAAGCCACCTTGTGAAGGCGGTTTCACTCCCCTCAAGCCTCAATACTAAAGAATCATCTATGTCCAAGTCCAACAACTCTGGATCGAGATGGTAGTTGAATCTTGTACACTAGTTTTAACCAAGTCCAACTTTGATGAAGATCCAGCTAGTTGTACCCTCAACCCTTATATACGAGTCTGCCAGTGAGTCTATGATCCTTGTTGATGGAAAATTGATTATGGGAATACTAATATGGATAACATATACTTAATAAACTATGAATAGAAAAGACCATTTTAGTAACTAGACCAGGACCATCTTATAAGTGTATATGCATTTCTTGGTATGTGTGTCATGGATAGAACTTTTCATATGTAGAATGTAACAATAACTTAAAACAACTCTGGATCGAGATGGTAGCTGAATCTTGTACACTAGTTTTAACCAAGTCCAACTTTGATGAAGATCCAGTGTGGTTACTAGTCGTACCCTCAACCCTTATACACGAGTCTGCTAGTGAGTCTATGATCCTTTTTGATGGAAAATTGATTATGGGAATACTAATATGGATAACATATACTTAGTAAACTATAAATAGAAAAGACCATTTTAGTAACTAGACCAGGACCATCTTATAAGTGTATATGCATTTCTTGGTATGTGTGTCATGTATAGAACTTTTCATATGTAGAATGTAACAATAACTTAAACTAAATCATGATGAACATACCAGAACATGCTATATACACTTAAATAATTAATATATTGACATATACTCACCAGTAGACTCCTTACATTTGTAATCTAAACATGGAAGTAGAAATACATTCATGCCTTGACTGTCATTAAACTTCACTGTATGAGATTAGTGCATGCAAATGATTGTAATATGTTAAAATCTCATGTGTGTATTAGTATGAAACTATATACAAGCACAAATGTGGTTGTAATAGGCATACATAACGTGGTCAAGCTCATAACATCTAATATAATATATTGTATCATATATGTTAGTAAAACATTATGAATAAGTATATGATATCCTACATAGAAATATAATCCTAAGACATATTAGAGTTGATTAAACTCTCATAGATATTGGACATGCTATCATACCTATTAATTCATATACATGATGTGATATGGGCTTTGGTAATACATAATATAGTTCCAATCTATCAATTACGAGTAGTAGGATTGTAATTCATTTACAAAAATGAGTATAGTGAATCTGAATCAGATGTTATAACACCTAATGACACATATTAGGGTTCACAATCATAGAGGGCATAATGGTAATTTCAATAATGGCTTAAATACCTCTAAATAGTCATGGTATGCTATGTTACAAAGAGAAACCTTTACTAAAAATAATGTCATGGATGCCTTCATAGTTTAAAAAATAAATTAGAATACCTCACTTAGAATCACATGGACTATTTCCTAAAGTAATCAAAACCCTATATAAATTAAATGCATGATCATGATGTAGGTTATGATTAGGGAATATAATAAAAAAGAATATAGACCCATAGATCAAAATCTCTCTCTCTCTCTCTCTCTCTATATATATATATATATATATATATATATATATATAGTCAATTGAATAGGTAATCATGAGGATGAAATACATATAATTCACTAATATTATAATACCTAGTCAAAATCGGCAAACACATGTAATAACTCCAATATGGATATGATAGAAATTCAATGAATCATGTACTCAACCAATAACATATAAATCTAGAGAGAGAATATGATGAAATGATGAGTAGACATATGTGGTGGTTATCTATATCATAAGATAAAATGAATAATTCAACTTAATGGTCAATACAATTACAAATACTATAGGAAAACATAACTAAGAGATATAAAATAGTAATAACCCTAGGTGGGAAAGCAAATTGTAATTAATCAAAGATTTATTGATTCCTAGATGATAACCAAATTGTACCGTACTTTGTAGTTTCCCACTCTTAGACCCATTTTTGGTAATTGTGCAATCTATAGGGTCTTGGATATATCAAGGTACTAGATTCTTGATTTACTTATCGATTTACTGTGTTTCCCTCTTTAATACCATGCATCTAGTTTGGCGGTGAACCCTAAACATTCTATAAGCCATTCTTTCCTTTTTAAAGTTCACTGGTCCTGATTCATTAGTTAGATTTTCTTAAATATTAATATAGCACGGAGGATGGCTCGCGAGCGAGGAGGGCGAGGGAGAGGGCTCGGCAGAAGCAGAATCCCTAGCGGATGAGGAGGGTGAAATGGCGGGAAGGCAGCTGATGAGTCGACGGTGACTCCTCCTGGAGGCTCAAGGGTGACCGAAGGAGAAGGGAGCGTGTAAGGGATCCCCCGTACTCCTCAAATCCCAGAGATCCCAGCGACCCTGGATACCTCTCCTTCAACTAAACCCAAATCCCTGCAAGCAGGGCTCTCAAAGGGTGATACTGGAATAGAAGCGACGTCTTCCCTCGTGGATTGGCTCTATGCTAGTCGTCAAGGTAGGCCCATAGAGGACATATCAGTCGTCGACTTCATCGAGCCAATTACTAGGGATGGATCCAAGTGTGGCTCTATTTCTATCCAGGAAGGAGCATCCCCAAACTAGAACCTCTATTTGTCAGTTCGATTCGCCAGTAGGAAGCTGTTTAAAGGTCAGCTTAGTGGCTGGATCAAAAGATAGTGGAAACCCAGCGGGACCTTCAATATCATTACCAAAGAGAATGAAGGCTTTATCATAAAGCTACTGTCGGCCACAGAGAGGGATCGTATTCTTGGTGAGGAACCTTGGAGGATGGATGGAGCCCTCGTCATTGCTCATGAATGGGAGCCAGGTTCTGCTCTACAACCTCTTTCCTTTTCTCGGGTCCCAATCTGGCTAGAGGTGGAGAACCCTGGAGTCCCATGGACTGCCGATGGGATTCCTAGTGTTGCCAACACCATTGGAAGGATGTTTGAATTTGTGGAGTCTTCACTCACAGTAGGTTGTTTGGATTCCGCCACCCTTTGTGAGGAGATCTCGTGCTCTGACAAGATTCCCAAATCTACCTTGGTGGAGGTTGACGGAGGTACCAAGCAGATGAAGGTCAACGCTCTTTCGAAGCCCCTCTTTTGCTCTGGTTGCAAACGTTTTAGTCACAAATAGGGTTTGTGTCCCCTACTTAGTAGATGTGTGTTTCCTACCAAGGAAGTTCAATTTCGTTTCGGGAAGCAAGGTGCTCGACATTTTTCCAAAGACACTCAAGCGCCTAATGTTGAACAAAACGCAGTGGATGTTGACAAGGAGAAGGATGACACAGCTGTGGATGAGATTGCGCTGCTGGTGTCGAACACAGTCCTTGATGCAGCATTGGAGAATCATCAATCGACCCTCCCTCCCTCCTATAAGGAACCTGATATGCTCGTATCCTCTCCAACCTTTAATGCAGGAAGTCTTAACCTGAATTGGGAGTTGGAGCTCTATAGGAGAAATGCAGGGGAGGCCTCGAATTCCTGGAAGGTCAACAAGATATGGCAAAGCTGCGGGTTTTCGGTTGATTATAAACAGAGGAAGCTCAATCTGTTTGATGAGATTTCTTAGGGAGACTCAAACTCAGATGTTGATTTTGATCACTAGGGTTCTAAATCGGATATCCTTGGTCACCCAAGATCAAGGAAAAAGAAGAAATTAGGAAGGAAAAAGAGGGAGGACTAATCTAGTCCTCTAGCTACGATCCTGCTATCTAATACGTGATCCTACTGTTCTTATTTCTTGGGATGGTTAAAACATTTTCTTTGTTTTGATTCCTTTCCACATCTTGAAGGTGATCTTATTGCTAGTGGTGAAGTGGATGGAATGAAGTAGGCATGATGGTGATTTTGGTTGACTGGAATAGGGGTCTTGTTGCTGGTTAGCAGACATTGCTTGCTGCGGTAGCTGGGAGTTTATGAATTCTTTCTGAGGTATGGCTTCTTGGGTCTGATATATTCAAGTTTTCTTTTGGTACCGAACCTTGGCTGAGCTTTGGCTAGTGGTTTCTTAGGAGGTAGTTTGTATATCACTCCAATTGGGACACCTGAGGTTGTTGTGCTCTTGTTATCCTGCCTGACAACTCTCATTCTTTGTGGGTGAGGTTAATGTATATGAGGTGGTTGTAAAGTTGGATGGCTCTTGTACCCAGTCTTGGGCTTCTGTAATTGTTTTTTTATGCTTCCTACTTCTCTTAGGTTTGCTTCCTGCGTGAAGCCTGGTAACGGTTTGTAAGTGTTGTTAGCATAGGTTTGAGGGGCGCAACTATTCTGTACCCAGAGTGTTTGGCAAATGATATAGCAACAAAGTTTTATACCGACCAAAAAAATATTAATACAGCACTAGAATTGATCTATTGGAGTTTAGAGTCCTTGGAGATTGGTCCCTTTGGGATTTGGATCCTTTAAAGCTTTGGATCCTTGGGGTTGGGTATGTTTAGGATTTCTATGTAAAGGTTGTAGCAGATTAGTTGTCCCTCACTATACTGGTTGAAATAGTAGGCTACCATGTCATTCTATCATAAATGATTGAACACATGGCATTGTAGTCACCGATAAGGAAATGATATGACAATGCTTAATCCTAATATTTAAAGTTACTCATTTTTTTGCAAATAATCTTGAATATTTTGATATCTTGATCATGGATAAATCTTGCATAGTTGATAACTACACAATATTGTGAAGTTATCATATTGAATTGTGAACATTGAAAAGATGGATGCTTGTGATTCTTATCTTACGAAAGTAAGTACACCAAATAGTCCCCTCCTAGAATTTATCTTATACATGAAACATATTTTGTGCCTACTTTTTAAATAACTCAATAAATGGGGTTTAGTACCATATTTTCTTACCTATGTTTTCCTTCTTGGGGTCCATGTGTGGTTTCAATCCCTCTAGCACTTCATGGATAGGTGATAGATGGAAGATGTAACGACCCCAATTCCTGTATACTTTCCATAATGACATTCCTTAGATATGTGTGCACTCATATCTATAAGATGTTAGAAGGGAAAATATAAGGGATTGTGATAGTCAACTAGCTTATTATGAGAACTCAGATCGTTGTACACAAACATCATTATGTAGCCACACAAATCATTATTCATAAAGCTAAAAAGTCATAATACATCATTCAAGAAGAGAAAGACTAGTTCTATGGAATGAATAGTACATAAGAGATAGAGCATACTATACATCATCTAGAAGAAACAAACAACTATCTAAATAGAAATAAGGATGAGAAATAGCCATCTAGCTAGCTATCCTCCAATAACTTTATTTAACTTCTTCAAGTACTTTGAAATGCTTTACTTGTTCTTTGTACCTAGAAAATATGTGAAACAAATGATCAACATAAAGTTGGTATGTGGTTGAAAGGTACTGTATTATGCTGGCATATTTAAAATACTTGAAAAAGAAGAAAGAAAAATGAAAAAATTATTTGAGGTAGAAAATCAAGTAAATCCAAGTTATTAATCACATTTCAATGGGCATGTATTAATATGGTGGACTTAGCACATTCAACACTTATATCATTGGGCCCTATCCCTGCATACCTTGTACCATTAGGGAACTCCTTGTGTACCTTGTACCATTAGGGGGGTTCTAGTCAACATTAATACTTTCCCTCTCTAATAGGGAGATTAATGAACCATTAGTAACTACATTCCATTTTCTTTCCTTAGTGTTCTTAGTGTTCAAGGCAGAAAAGTGATAATATGTATAGATATACATCCAACAAGATTATTCAATTACATGCAATCAATTACTCATAATTATATCATCTAGCAAAATCTAGTCTTATACTTATATCCACGTACCTTGAATCTTAGATATGAATTTCCACAAGTCTATATTAAGAAAGTAGATCACCCTAAAAGAGAAACAAACACCTAAAGTCATTATGGGTTCTCATCATCCCATATTAGGATTTTTGGGTTATTAGGGTTTGATCTCTATTTGGGGTGACTTTCCTCTTCCTATGATTAGATCAAGGATTGACCATTACTTTTATCTTATTTTGGAGTTGCAAGATTAGAATCTTCGTATTTAGGTTTCATCTATTTGATGATACCCATTTCTATCCAAAAAGGGAGCATCCATAATTAGGGTTTCTATAATGGGTTAGATCGTTAATGGTTTCCCTTTAGGATTCACATGATCCTAAGGGATCAGTGTTAGATCTAGGCTTTTTGGGGTCGTCCATGATCATAAGGGTTCATTAAATAGTTAGGGTTTGGCATATAATTGCGTGAAAGTATACATATGATGAAAAGAAACTAGAATTTTGGATTTTCTATAATTATTGAATTAACTATCCCTGCTTAATTAGGGTTTTGAGCCATGTGAGGATCAAGGACTCAATTAGGGTTTTAGATGTCCGCATACCAGATCTCAACTATGGATCACTATTATTACAAAATATAAAATGATCATTAGGGATTTAGGCTACTATTTTTGAAAAAGGCAATGGATTCAAGTTATAATAGCATTTGTATCAGATTCCTCATATTTTTCTTATAAAATCATATTTATGTTTTCTATTTTCTAATATTCCTAGCATTCTCAAGGATTTTTCTAAGATAAATAGATTTCTAAATTAATTAAATGCTTTGGGTTGAGAAATTACCTTGATCAACGACTCAAATTGACAATATCTCGCAAGATCGAGTGTGTCTTAGTCGCTGACCCGTGCATTCCTTGGTGAGGTGGTGGCTCGTGGTTGGTCCACCTAGGTCCACACTGGCACCACGTGGGCCTATCCTTTTCTGCTCCTTCCCCTCCTTTGTTGCTAGTTCAAGCAGCCGGGTTGATCTCCGGCGAGGCTCCTATCTTCATGTGCTCCCTTTCTCTTCTGACTGAAGGTGCCTTCACCTTCCTTACGGTGAACCATATTGGGTCAACACCTTTTTGTGGTGTTTCTCCCTCAAAGTCAATGCACCATCGAGTCCCAGAAGGGAGGGCGTCTGAGTAGGATGTGGAATGGGTGAGGGGATGGTCTGGGACCTAGGAACCCTACCGTGAAGCACCAATGAGGGTTGACAAAGGTGTTGGTGAGGTAGGATTGGTGCGAGGAGCACTGTGGTAGCTAGGCGGTGGGAGATCCAGAGGTTGAAGATGATTGAGGATGCTAGGGGTGCTCGGGGAGGCTTTCTAGCAATTGATAGTGGGGAATGAGAAAAGGAGGGCTGGCAGAGCTAGAGGAGGGGTTATATAGATGTTTGGGAGTGAGGGCAAGAAAGCCCTAACTCACCGCCACCACCATGTGAGGGGAGCAAGGGAGTGGAAGTCAGAGATCCATGATCTGAGCATGAGGGAGGTCGTTTAGGGGGTTGTTGAGTTTGGTTTTGTGAGAGGAGGAGGGATATCCCAAAGAAGTGGATGGGAGGTGGTTGGATTAGGCGCATGGGGGTTGGGATTCTTGCTCGCACTATTGCGGCGAAGCCTGAGTCTTGTAGGAGGTTAGGGACGAATTTTTAGTCATCAAATCTCCCCTATATGGTAAGGATGAAAAGGGAAAACTCAACGCCCGACCCAATATCTAAAGGGGGGGTGTGACATCAAATGCCATACATTTTATCAATTAAACTCTAGAAAACTTGGTCTTTATCTTAATAAATGGTTTTATATGCATCTAACTTCAATTTCTTATAACACCTAAATGGTTTATCCAATTAGAATGAAATCTTAAAAAAACTTCATGATGATGTTATCTAGCCATGGTTTAAATTTGAGTTTCAAATTCTAATTTTGACCATAAATTGACTATGTATCATAATACACATAATTCACCTTTATATGAAACTAGGATCTACATTATTATGAATTAATCATTCTTTTTTTTTCAAATCAGTGAGGGAAATGGTTGAGAGTATTATTGGAAATAACAAAACTGTAAAAGAGAGAAATATATGTAAAAACTCACTCTATCGTAGAAGATTGTGAAGAGATGTGCATGGGTAGTCATCTATTGGAGAGTAGATAAGAATCGCCTATGTTTTTAATTGTAGTCAGTATGTATAGGATTTCGTGACTCTGAATGTAAAGGATGAATGTGTCTAGACTCATTTATATGTAGTTTGATTTAAATCATGCTGGAAAAAGAAAATCTGATCTAAAAGATCGAGTTTTATAGCTATGAAGAGCATGTGTGTGCATATATATATATATATATATATATATATATATATATATATATATATATATATATATATATATATATATATATATATATATATATATATATATATATATGGGTAGCGATCTAGTGAGAAACATTCTACGGTGAGAGCATGAGAGGCATTTGAATAACTATAAAATTGTAGCATATTTTCAATATCCAACCTTATGGGTGGGAAGAACATCATTACGTTTACCTTCACACAAATAATCATCACAATCGGATATCTTTACATCTCCATATATAAAATATACAAATTTTACATCCAATGGTCAGCCTAAAACTCAATATTGAGCGTTGAAAAGTATTTGCTTGTTGTACGTGCAATACAAGTCCTATGATGATGAGATTTTGTGGAAACGTGACTAATAGGGTATATTTCTAATCCATATGGTTAGATTATGAAAATGTTATCATTGTGCAAAGTTATTCAAATGACTCTCATGCTCTCACCAATATATGTTTCTCACTGGATCATTTTCCTATATATATATATATATATATATATATATATATATATATATATATATATATATATATATATATATATAGGTGTGTGTGTGTGTTTGTTTGTGGAACATCATGAGGATCTTATGAGACAAAAGTTGAGTCTATGGTGTGCAAAAACATTTATTTTTTGTATGGTTTGTAGCAAGCCCATAAACAATGGCATTAAAAATTGATTACCTTGAGATCATATTTTAGATTTATTTTTAATGGATGTGATAGGTATTTTGAATTAGAAAAGCATCAATAAAAGATCCAAAATTGTATGCCTATATGTATAAGATATAGTTATTTTTAAATACAATATGAGAATGATAAATGACATCAAATCATTTTTTTGTTGCAAGTTTGATATGGAAGGTATGGATGTAATCAATGTTATTGTTAAGCTTAAAATCATTAGGTGTCTTGATGATCTTGTTCTCTCAGTTACACTTTGTTTAGAATATAGTGAGAACATCTGAATACACATTGCATAAACAAGTTAAGTTTCAAAGTGACTCATATAAATATTTGCCCATAAATTAGAGTGGTATTGTTATTATTAATCATGATTCTCTCATATTATTAGAAGAATAATGTATCTATGAATTATGCATGATCATACATTGTGTTTATTTTGAGAAATTTAATTAGATACACAAATTTTACTCATTAGTATCATTGTAGAATATCTTGAAAAAGTGTCACCATACATCAAGGGAACTACTTCAACTTAGATGCATTATGGGAATTATTTATCTATAGTTGAGGAATATAGGGAGTAATGGGGTATCAGGATATATATTTGTATTCTGAGGAGGTGCTACTATCTAGAGGTGTAAAAAAAGAACATATTGTCTCAATCCACCTTAAGGTAGGTCGTCTGCTTTAGACAAGTCTAGATGAAGAGTCAAATGTCTATATGGACTTATGTCCAATTTACTTATGGTAAAGAAGCCAATTCATGCGATATTTATTCATTTTTATGCAAAGAAAATTATTGACATTATTAAAAATTACCAAGTACAATTAGAAACTACGTATACACATCCAACCAAGACTTTAAACTTTAAGGGAATTAGGTGCCTAGTGGGCTTTTGGGTGTAGAATAAGCTTATACAAAAGACATATAGTCGACCTTTGACTTTAGGTATTGCATTTTCCTTTATAGATAAATCAAGGGTGGATATGATATTGAACCCTCTTAATCATATACAGAAAGTAATAAACCAACCTAAAGGAGTGGAGTTCCAAAAAATCATGTTCAATGGGGTAATAGTAAGATGTCAAGAGAATTTTATAATACTGTGTAACATTCTTTATGCCCTTTTTATCTATGTTTATATCCCATAGAAAAATGTTACTATGTTTGTGTCATGAATGTAATCTTGTAAGAGAATCTTGTCTAATTGGGTTATGTCATAGGTTAGGATGTTAGTAGTAAATCTTTGGGATACTAGTGGCTATTTTTTTATGGTTGAAATAAGGGATTTAGGTTAATAGTGAAAGTTAATCATCATACTTGATGTAGCCTTTTATTGTGAAATTTCAAAGAGACATATGTTTGACCTTTTAGATTAATCTCCAGGGTAGTTGGAAAATCACTCATGGGCACACAGTTTTGAAAATAAAAAAAGATTAAGGAAGTCAAAGTCACCATTATGTATTTAAGGGATAATAAGGAAAATCATGGATCGACATTTAAGACAACAAAAAAGGAAAGACAAAATTATGACCGCTCCTAAGGGTGGGTGCTCAATAAATCATTTGTACATTATCTTTCAAGTGAAAAATAATTCAACTTGATTAAGGGTTTTGGGTAAAACCCATAAAAAAGTGGTACATTGTGAAACAATACATGTTAATGGGTACTTGGATCCTTATGATCATTTTGGATCATTCCATCATCTCCCAATGTACTATAGTAACAACATTTTGTGTTGTTGTCTCTATTTTCATCTAATTTCATTTATCACTTAAGCATTTGGCATAATTTTGTCACATCTTTTGTTATATTTTGGTATTTTCCCTATTAAACCAAATATCCACCATTTTCAAGGCATTTACCAAAATGGTGGAGCCTTCCTGGACAAAAAGGGAAGCATGTCCAATCGAATACCATAATGACTCCTTGTAATAATGTGACAAGGTCGATGGACAAATCCATTTGGTTCTAGATGCATAGACCTTATCCAAGGATCAATGTAACCACATTAACATGTTTTAAAGAATTGAAGTTCGACCAATAGAAATAGTTCCAAGCAATAAATGAACCCACATTAACCTATTGTGGAGCCTCAAATTCTTCTAAGAGACACATAACAAAGAGATAAGTGCCTCAATGGTACCCATATAGAGCTTAAAAGGCACAAGGCCTCACACTTAACGTCACACCTTGGGCCTGAAGAATCCACATCATCCATCTCCTAAGCCTCAATCTTGCTTCAAGACCACACATTTTGCCATTTTAGGGATTGATGCATCATTCTTTGAGTGATCCCAAGGGCCCGAAGGACCCACTTCATCCTTAGAAGGGGTCAATGTTTGTAGACAAATGATGTCGGGCTGGCTGAGGCCTAGAGGTATATGCATCAACAAGCGTTGAGCAGTCTATGAACCCACATTCAACCCACATTGAGCTGCCTCATGGGCTTAACACCTTTATATCTCCCTCTCCCAGTGGTCAAAACTAACTCCCTAGATGAAGCCACTATATGCCCCCACATAATTTGGTCTCTAATAATTGATGTACTCGATGTGTGTGTTGCACCTTCAAGGGTGTGCATGAATCAAGCCTTGTAATCAGTTGATGTCCTCATTAACAAATGCATCAGACCAAAAGAACACTTGTTTCAAACATTTAGAGCTCCATGATGAGACACCATAACAACCTGATTATGAGGGCCAGCGAACCATATTTCAATCTGAGGGTATAGAAAGAATGACTTGCATCCATTGAGAGGCATGTCTCATTTAGCTGAAGTCCTACATCCACTCCTCCTGAGTCCAAGAAGAATGGATGCCATCACCACAATATATATAGGCAAGATCCATTATATAATGAAGGTTTATATGAGGTGCAAAAAATTTCCTTTATTAAATGATCAATTCAAGCATCATATGAGTGAAAGACAATAAAAGATATGATGATGGAGAGTCTCATCAAGACTCATGACTAATACTAGAGCATAGAACACCCATGGGGTTCCAAAGTGTCTTATATGAGACCTTACATTCCATATTATAGTTATCCTCTTGCAAAGACCTAAAACAAAATGAATTTGGTTATAAATAAGATCCTGAAGGTAATTTTCCATAACTAGTACTATATTGATATTTCTATCTAGTTTTCCTCCTCTTTCTATTTTCATGCTCTGGCTTGGTTTGATAGAACATAGCCTCTTATCAAAGTTGGAGGGTTGAGTCTTCTCTTTCTTGGGTATGGTGGCATAGTGTTTCTCGTTTAGTTTGGCACAAATAAAGGAATACTTAAACTTGTTATTTCCCACCATTGAGTTCCTAGTTTTGGATTGAATCCCTTTAATTAACTTGCAATTTTGGTGTTCCATCATGAGGTTGTTGGAAAACGGCTCTAGAGGGCAAAATTTTCAAGTGTATTTAGAAATAGGTAGGTGTCTTGAGATGATTTTTCAAACTCTTCTTCTTTCTTGATTAGGTGTACTTCAAAGAGAAAAGTTTTTGAATTGGGTGATTACATTAATAATTTAGAAAGAAACCTCTTCATCTTGTGTAATATCCCACCATGTTGTACATACCCTTCTGGTTGGTACACAATGAACTGAGTCTTAAGTTAGAGAGAGTATCCTTTGGCCAAACTTATATAGTGTATAACCTAATAGTTGGTAGACTATGAGCTGAGTCTCAATGTGGGGAGATAATTCCATGGCCAAAAAGATCTTCTCCAGGTATAAGATCCAAGAATTATTCTACTCCAATACATCTAAGACATCATTTTAGCTACATGTTGGTATCTGTATTTATAAATATGTGGATGTTTAGTTAAAAATGAGTAGGGTTTTGGGATGAGTAAAATAATTTAGTTCCACACCATTACTAGGGTTTATAGGGAGATGGGCAATGTTAGAAATGCATTAGGATAGATATTTTCCAAGCCCACTCAATTTCTAGTTTGCCTGCTCCACTCATGTCAGTATGATGTTCTTTAGGGCTTGGTTCATGGGGTTTCTCACAATCTTGTTCTTGAGTCCCTTTCTAGGTAGTCTTAGGTATTGTATTATTATTAGGATGACTTATATATGATATATAAGTTGATCATAACATTATTTAAGCCTTTTATTGACTCATGAGCTAACATATCAAACATGAAAATTAATGAAAAACATGTTTGGTTCAGATGCTCAACCAAAAATTCTAATCTCAAACACCTAGATCATATTTAGACCTTTATAAGTGGTATCTTTAAGAAGTGAGAACTAGAAATCTTCCTATCATAATAAGAATATATTCAAATATAGTATGAATAAGTTGAAAATGTCATCTACAATTTATTTTGTGAGGTTAAGGAATTGGTTGACATAAATTGTTTCTCTTTTGGGTTCCCTAGGTTGGTTTCTTAAAAGTAACTAGCCCATCTGGGGGTTCTTGATCTCTCTTTTTGGGTTCTTGGAAGTTTGCCTAGTGTGGCCTTCTTTTGTACAATTGTAAAACTAGGTTAGAAAATGTGGATACCCCTTCATGTTTCTTCCCACAATTCCAATGTGTAGGTTTCTTTTCCATCATATTCTTTCTTTTGCTAAATAACATGATACAAGTTGAAAACCTTCCCCTCTTGGGATAAGTTAGGGTGGGGTCCAATCCGTATCTCTATAGGGATTACCATCTTGGTATTTTAGGTCATTGTTTTATATATTGACCATTGTAGAAAGTAAAAAAAAATAAAAAGGAAACAAATCATGCAATATATTCCTACATAGGAAAAATGTATTACTATATTAGACTTCTATACCAAGACCAATAGGGGAAGCTTTTTGAATTATTGTTTTCATACCAACTCATTTTACCTCCATCTGAAGACTGAGATTCAACATTCAATTAGGTATCATAGTGTAGTAGAAGCAAATAAGAAAATCCAAACAATATGCATTCATTAAACTCATCTTTGCATATGTTCCATGCATAAATCTTCATATACATATTATCAAAAAAAATTGAATGCATATTAGTATACATGATTTCATATCAAGGGACACATCCACGTCTTGGTCCCTTGGTCACCTATACATATAATCTACATCAAATGGTGACACAGTCCATGTCATAAAAGCTAGCATGGACATGAAGTAACATAATGGGAGAGTACCAAGAGAATAACCATGCCAAAAAACTTTTCAATAAGTAAAAGTTGAGTGGGATAAAACCATCTTTTAAGTAACAATTAATTAGATCTGAGTATCAAAACCATGATACAATATATATTATGATTAGATCCAACATTCTTGAGTTAATAACACTACATGTGGTATACGTACAGGCATTGGCGTTCAAGACAAAGGCTTGTGCCATGACCAGGCATAAGTATAGAAACCAATATGAATTTGGGAGGTGACCATGTATTTATGCTTTTGACACTCTAAATGCTATGGTACAATGTGCATATAACCTCACTTAGGTCCTATTAAGAAACTTGTGCTCTATACTTCAATTGGTCCCCGAGTAGGCATTGTATCATATTAACATGAATGTGGGTTGTGACAACACACGAGTACATGAATTCATATCCCAACCATTACTAGACATTGGTGCTCAAAATTACACTAAGGCATTGTCTAGGAACAAGCACTTTCATATTAAAAAATCACGAAAATCAAGAGTTTAGACACATAATACCTTCATCCAAACTCTGAAGGCCACGACCATGCTAACACTTAAAACTTTGGGCTCTTAAGCTCAAAACATGTCCTATAAACATTTGAATACCATGGTAGTAGTGATAAAAGATCAAATTTTGACCCTTAAAAGGTTTCCAATTCCTTAATCAATAAAAAACAACCCATGGGTTTGTGTCTGTCTTTCTCTTCCAAGAAATAATTCAAATATTGTATGATCTTTTCAAACAAACTATGGATACATGCCTAAATATTCTAGACTTTTATCCAAAAACTAGAGTATATTCCCAAAAAGAGCAACAATAATCATTTGTATACAAATCCTAAACCACATTACTCTCCTACTATCCTATTCGGACTTATCAACAATTATTTCAAGACCAAAACCATGCTTTTCATGGAGTGGTTAGATAAAAAATAGATCTTGATTGAACAACAATGACAAGTTAGGTTTCAAGAAGTCAGTGAAAGGATATAACTTGGATGTGTCCCTTCTCTAGGAACACATAATTATAACAAACAAAATTGATAGAAACAAAGTAAGGGACTTGATTGGTTCTAGTGAATGTAGTCATGTTGGTTGCATGTCTCTAGAGCCTAGTGTAAAGCCAAAAAAATAAATCATCACTAAAATAATCAGACACTTCCTTCCAAGAAAACACATACAACCAAATTTACAAACAATGTTTTTTTTCTCATTCAACCACTATAAAATAATTGATTTTAGGTTATTCAATGATAAACCACTAAGTATTTGTCAGCAACATACAACCAAAGTTACTAATATGTTACAAAGATATGAGACTAGAATGGTTCTTCCAATAAAATAGGTAATAAAAAAATGAGATCTAGCATCTAAACTTGAAATTGTTGGAACTGACTCATACTTCCTTTCAAACTATTATCTAATTGACTATATCCCATTTCAGATGAGGCTAAACATCATAAATACTAAAGGGGTTTCAAAAACCTTCTTTATGATTTTGTCTTGCAACTATTTGGTCCATAGTTTCTGCCCATCGAGGGGATGGTTTACTAAATCTAGTCCATGAGGAGGTCGTCCCCTACCTCCAACAACCTTAGATGGCGGTAGTAGCAAGTAGACCCACATAAATGGTAGGGGAAGAGGGGCTAGGTTTAGAGAGAGAAATAGTACAAGATGTCGATCTAGGAATAAAGAAAGATATAAAGGGTGGAGATATTTAGAATAGGAGGATTGATGTCCCCATCTACCCCCACACATGTCCTTTAATATGGTTGGATATAGTAGAATGATTTGGTCATGTCACTGGAGTTAGGGTGCTAACACCTCCTCATACCATGTGCTTACCTGGCCTGAGGTAGATAGTGTGAGATAGGAGTGTATGTACTTTGTGTGCAAGCCACACACTAGGTGTTGACCACCTATGCATAGGTAATGTTACCCTCCCTATGCATCTACAAGGTAGGGAATGATTTATTTTTAGGAAATGATTCAATCATGCATGGGACAACTTTCCCAATTGGGGATAGACCGGTTCAACCTAGTTATGGTCTAGTGCGAACCTCATTCTTTTTATGTGAGACAACAAACATCATTGTCTTCTAGTAATTCCAAAGGAAATCATGAAGTTACAAAATTATGCAAACTTAACCATATCTTCTCCATGTTCTTATTAATCACCATAGAAAAATTAAGCTTAAATTAAATGCCAACAAAAATAAAAATATATATCAAAGTTATTATTGACATGATTCCATGATAATAATTACCTTTTATGAACCCAAATTTGGGGTGGAGAACGAACCTAGAATGTTGTTCCAATAATGTATAAGTCCTTGAGATCCTTAAAGACTTCTACCTCTAAAACCAAGTTGAACTGAGTTGAGAAAAATCTAGTTTAATGGTTGATAATTATGTTCTAACTAATCCATGTGGTGGGTTAATGACACTTGGGACCGTCATCAATCTATAATGGGAAAACCAAAATTTGGAGATTGCATTGTGTTACATGAGCTTTCTCTATAATATGTCCCACAACCATAGGGATGATGATCTGGAGTTAGATCCCAATATAGATCTCAGTTTATCGAAAATTTAATAACTTATCATGAAAGAGTTTCTACAATCTTCATAGAACCCATAGGGGGATACGTTTAGGGAGCACAAGGAAGATATCCTTAATGCCAAGGCTTTAGCAGAGGCTAGGGTGGAAGTGCAGTTCATGAAGAAGACAAATGTAAACACCAAGTTGGAGTCCCTGATAATAACAAAAATGGAGGAGGAATAATGGAAACTATGAAAATAGAGGTAATAGTAGTGGTTGAGGTAACCATTCTCCTCCATGTAACCCAGCTCCAAATCCTAAAGTAGGATCAAGAACCTCTATTTAATCCTTCACAAAGGTAAAGCCAAATTCCATCCATTTAGGTTTAACCTATCATTTGAACAAATGCAACATTTTCAATATGAAAAGAGGACTTGTCAACTTTCTTTAAGAGAATATGTTTGTGGAAGCCCAAATGAGAACCCCTACCAACACATTATAATATACTAGACTTCATATTATGCAATATTCATTCAATGTGTTGCCTCAAGATAAAGTCAGTGGTATTTTTTGTCATTTGTCAAAGAGACTCAGCCCTCACATGGTACAACACTCTTTGTTAGCAAATTCTTCCCACCGTTATGATTTTCCCCTTGCAAATATATACGGGAAAGCTTCAAAAAGTATCCAACCAAAACATGTATGAATATTGGGAAAGGTATGTCTATTATTAGAGAGAGTGCAAGATGTGCCCATATTTGCTATATGTTATGTACATGTTTTAGTGTAGATGGGTTGATTATTTCATCATTGTTGGATTGTAATTGATTCAATTGTTTTAAAATGAAAGAGTACTACTTTTTTAATCATGCCACTATTTTGGAGTTCTTTAAGCATGTATGTTATTATATTTATGCATGAAACTAAGACACATGCTTATTGTATTGGAGGTATTCTGGAAAATTCTACATACAAGTTTATGCATCAACCATATAGTCAGTGTCATCGATTTGGAACATGATTCTAAATATTAGAAACATATTTTGTATCTAAGCAATAGCACAAAGGTTGATGATATCAACCATCAAGGAAATAACATTTTTTGTCGATGGATTGATGACTTTTTTTTATACATCAACCCAACGGAAACTAGACTATACTGAACTTTATTCTGAGCATCCAATGGCTTGATCTATCAACAGAAATAGGTCATTAAAGGCCTAAACTCATGGATATATATATATATATATATATATCATTAATCAACATTCAAGATGAGTGGATAGATAGGATGAGAGAAGTAGTTCCACTGATGCCAATCTACCAGTACAGATAGATTCAACCAACTGAAGGCACCTAAAGACTTCCAATACACATCATTTCATGCTCTTCACCAAGATTTCTACTTTTACATTAGTTCACCATGGAACTTATTATCCTTTTCATTTATTGTATGGATCAAATTGTCTTACAAGGAATTAATTCTTTTTCTCTCAGATATGGAAGTAGCACAATGTGAAACAGTTGTTCATGATAAAAAAAATTATATATATTGGTTATATTTTCATTTATGAGAGAAATGGTTTTATTGGATATGTTGAGTTACCTTTATCAATGCTTTAGATTGAATTTTTTGTTGGAGTGAACACAATTTTTAGATCTCCTACATAGACATAGATACAAAATATCATAAACTAGTTTATGTGTGTGGGTCATTTGTCATTGTAGACCATTTGGGAAATGGATTTAATTGTGTTTGAATACCCCATTAGTATGATTTGTCACATTTTAAATATTATAATATGATCTGAAAGGACTTCACACTCTTGTGAAACACCTATTAAAATAAAAAATTAGTTATCAATCAACTTTGGTTCATCGTGTTCTTAGTTAATGATTAGTTAACTATATCTAAAATCCAAGATTTTTCTAAATCTAGTCAATTAGTTCTATTTGGTAATAGTTTCCAGTGGCCAAACTCTCAATGGATTGGTAGCTTGAGACTCGTTGTCCCTTTATTACTTGAAGATCATACACTTGCATATGCATTCATTACATTGGAGTATCAATATCCCCACCATGGGATTGGTCTCAACATCTTGGTCACTATTTTCTTTAATAGTCTCATGCAATCCAATAAGTAGTCCCCAAATGCAGTAGTAGTAATTGACTTCCCTAGGTTGGGAATTTGTACCACTCTCATTGAAATCATGGTTCCCACCAATCTAAATGGGATAGTGAATGGGAGGTTACAAATTTCTTTAATGCATATCCAAACTTTTTAGAGGTTGGCTTGTAGGATGTCAAATCTATAAACATATGGGATGCAAAGATTGATGAAATTGCAATGAACATCACAGTAATCATGGATATGAATGCAAAGGTTAAGGCCCATGTATAGAAAATCAAAATGTGTTATATAAATGAAGTATGGGAAAATAAATCTAAACAATGTGCATATGCACCTATGTCAAATGATATGGAACACGAATTCACAAGTGAACTATATTTTGTAGGATTTCAAAGGAGGTACCATATTCTGATCTCCTACATGAACAATGTAGCTTCCAAAAATGATCATATCCTTAACCAATCTCCCAAACAAATTGTGTTCAGATGAGGTCAAGAACCTCATAGTTGTCAAAGAGATGGGTATTTTTAAAATAAGTAGGTAACTTCAAATAGCATGGTAATTTACAAAATCAAGAGAGAGGGTATCCTTGAGGCCAACATCCATGTAACTTGTACAATAAACTTTGAGAAGAGCTAGGTTGGTGGGAATGATAAGATGGCTTCACAATGTGAACATAATGATAGTGATGAAATTTCATAATGGTAATTTTTCTCTCAAATCTCAGTGTTGTAAAGGAACTACAAGTAATGGACCTTCATCTAGACAATCTATAAAATCAAGTCTAAAAGTTTTAGGACCATATCTCCCCTTGCATTGATAAAGCACCTCCAAATACTAAAATGGAAAGTATGGCAATCCTACAATCTAGACCAATTCTTAACAGACTAGAAGTCAAGACAAATTCTCAAGCCCCACCTATTCTAATTTAGTATCCAACAAAACCTAAATATATTCCCAAAGAGGCACCACAAACTAACTCTTTTTCTAAGGTGAATACTAGGAAATATCAAGAAAGAAATCTTCTAAAGTGTTTGAATCATCTTTTTTTAAAACACCCCATAAAAATAAATATGTTTCACCTAGATATTTATATGCAGCACATGGATCATTTTTCTATATACTTACTAAAACCCTTTATAAAAGTGGTATAATAAGTTCATGTAGGTAGTTATGAGGATCCATCTAAATTTACCATTACTCTATGTTGTGAAAGATATGTTTGTGTATGTCAAAATCTTCAAAGATTTACTCTTAAGGAAGCACAAGTCTGGAGAAATTGAAATAGTCAAATTAATAAAAAAAATGCATGTTAGACAAATATATCCAGGTTCCTTGACACTCACTTTTACTGTGGGGGACTTTGAACAAAAGAAACAACTTGGTTGGCATTGGAACTAGCATCATATTGATATCCCTATAATTTTCCAATCTTGGTTTACAAGAGACGGGAATGGTTATCTAGTTACTAAATCAGTCTTTCATTTGGCTTGTCAGAGTGTGGGAAGAGATACCAGTTTGCATATGGAGGTTCTTCAATTCTAGAAATTAATCTGGTTATTATTAACAGACTAGAAGTGAAGATAGATTCTCAAGCCCCACCTACTCTAATTCATAGGTGAGACATCATCTATTGAATTAATGGCAAGATATTGAACTACAACTCAATATATCAAAAAGTATCCCAATAGGAATTTCCTCGAGAAAGAGTCAGCTACAATACAAGAAGAACCTATTCTAGAATTCTGCTAAGGTTTCTTAGGAGACCATTTCTATCTCACAAATTAGATTCGAACCAATCTATATGATGTTACTTTCTTTTCCTTTATTATCTTGTGATTGGATATGTCATCCTCTTCATTATAATCAATGAATTTTGTCAGATGTGAAAGTTGTAATGACCACTTTAAGAGTGGGTGATGACCATATTGACTTAAAGAGTTTTTGCTTAATAAAAAATCCACTAATTGTAGAGATTGGCTACTTTTTTTATTGTTACAACATGTTAATACAAAGATTTAAGGAAGGAATCTTATTATTGAAACATTATGAGGGCTCTAACAAACCAGTATGATGGTACATATGATCCCAAAATTGAAGAAATCTTGGCATATCTGAAGGCAAAGGAGGAAGATGAGGATGAAGAAGAGGAGAATTTGTTGGGCTATTCAGATGAAGTACACATTGATATTATCAAGTATTTGTCCCTAAATAGATCCCATGTTAATGAAAATATGTCCAAGCCTCTTCCCAATCTCAAGAAACTCCTTGGGGCGGCTATCATATTATCTTGATAGTGAGGGGAGATGCCATGTGATAATGAATTCCACTCGACTAGAGACCAAATGGTTCTTCTCCTCACAGAGTTAAAGCCTCTTAGGAATGTTTTGGGTTATTAAATAGATGATATCAAGGGTTGAGCCCTGATGTATATATGCACCACATCCATATCATAGAGGATGTCACATCTAATGTTTAGGGTCAAAGATGTTTAAATGACAGTCCTTAAGAAGTTGTAAAGAAAGATGTCATTATGATTTTGAATATTGGAATAATTTATGGGTACAAGTGTTAGTTCTTAGGTTTTCCATGTACATTTAGATCCAAAGAATGGATGAAAAAAATGTAATCAAAGGGAAGGATGGGGAAGATATATCATCCAAACTGACCAATGAATGGAACATTTCTTTACATTACATAAAATCAAATTCTTCCAGTGGGAAAGACCATTTCCCTTCCTATGTTCATTGATATAGTGTAGGAATGCCTAGCCCATGACTCTTACTTATGTTACTTGGATGACTATTTAGGGTTCTGTAAAGTACCTATCTGCCCTGAGGACTAAGAGAATATGACTATTACCAACATATATGAAACATATGTTTTTTATGGAATGTCATTTGGTCGTGCAATGCACTCAAAACTTTTCAAATATGTATGTTCATGGGATTCTCTAGTTTCTGAACGACATGATGAAGATGTTCATGGATGGCTTCTCCATTTATTTGTTTTCATTTGAAAGTTGTCTAAAATTATTTCCTTTGTAGCATAGACTTGTGAGGAGAAGAAATTGGTCCAAAAACTAGAAGAGTTGTATTTTATAGCACAAGAGGGAATAAATTTAGTTCACAATGTATCTGAGAGAGGCATTGAAGCTGAGAAATTCAAAGTTGATATTTTTCATGGATACCCCAAACTTTATATGTTTCATATGTAAGGAGTTTTTGGGGGATCATTGTCTATCAATGCTTCATTCAAGATTTCACAAAAATCACAAAGCCCTTAACGAACGTATTGATGAATGATAAACTTATATTTTTTATGATTAAAACCTTCTCACCACTTGGAGGAATCAATGACTAAAGAACCATAATCCACACTCTACATTGGAATCTATCTTTAGAATTGATTCATGATTCTAGTGAGTAAATCATTGGCACCATTCTCAGCCAAAAGAAAGACAAAGTACACAATGTGAGCTACTATTTTAGTCCTAGACAATGCCCAATTCAAGTATTATGTGTTCAGAAAAGAAGTGATGGAAATCCTCTAAGCTTTGGATAATTTCATGTCATATCTCATAGGGTTCAAGGTTATAGTGTGCATTGAAAACATGGCCATGATGTACCTAATGATCAAGAACGACATAAAATCTAGGTTTTTGAGGTGGGAACTATTGTTGTAGGAAATTGAGAATGAAGTAGTTTACAATAAAGTAACAGAAAATTTGATAGCCAATCATCTTTTGGGGATCTATTTTTAAAAGGAGAATTATGTCCAAATTTATGAATCTTGGCCAAATGAGTCCCTTTTTCCCAAGTTGTTGAACCAATTGTACCATGGTATGTTCATACATGCAACTACCTTTTCTATAGGTGGATTGCTTCATATATGACTTATAATAAAAATAATTAAAAAGTTATCCAACCTTCATGATTGCTATTGAAATGACCCTCTCTTGTTAAAAATGTTCTATGATATCATCTATGTTAGGAAAAATCCAAGTTCCATGCATCTCGCTAAATAGGGCACTTTGGGTGAATATAAAACTAGAGAAAAGGTTCCACAAACATGCTTCTATTGGCCCTATGAAATTAAATACTCCCATGCATATGTTGAGACCTTTTGTTAGTGCAAATATTTGGCAATATTTAAAAAAAATGATATGTATCTTTCAAACTAGACAGAAATAGAGATTTTTGATGTTTAGTGTGTATACTACATGGGATCCTTCTCATCATCCTAAAAGAACCAATATATCTTATTTGTGGTTGAATCTGTATCCATGTGGGTGTAATCTATAGAAACCATCACTTTTGACTCTAAAGCCATAATCAATATGTTCAGCAAAATCATATTTTGAAGGTTTAGAAACCCCATAACCTTTAAAAGTGATAAGGAATCCCATATTATTTAGAGATATCTTGAAACATTCATAAAGAAATATGGATTCAAACTATAGTGGCCTTCACATACCATCCATAGACTTAGCCAAATCAAAGTTTCCAACCATCATACTACAACAATCTTGAGAATATTGTCAACAAGTCAAGAAAACACTTTTTTTAACATATTTGATTTGATATGGGAATATAGAACTACACATAAAATGTCCATAGACAATACTTGTTACAACCCCAATTTTTGGGTTCATAATGATTGAAATGCAATTTCTCCAATAAAATGTATGATTATGAAATTGTATGATTCATATAATGAGTGGATTTCTTTGGTAATATTTCATGTAAATGTATGATTTCATGGATCCTAATGAATTAGTGAGTCCAATATGATAAAAAATGAAAGAAAAGTTGAATGAAATCAAATAGTGCATAATAAAGGAACAGAAATTGAGATAATGATGAGAAATATGTGGAATTCTCTAGAAAGTTGTATTAATAATTGTCATGAATATATTTCGAGTCCACATGGTTTATAATGGTAAAAGTAATCCAGATAAAGGATATAAAAGAGTAAGAGAGAGAAAATATGAATAAAATATGTATTTGTAAGTGATAACTTGCATATGAAAAAACTCTCTCATACTTTCAAATTTGAGTCTTAAACTTGGCACACAAGTAGTTTAAGTCATTATGGACTTTCCCTTAAAATTTGGGATCAAATAGATTAGCGGTTTAGGCGATATTATTTTTGAAAGATTTCCTAAAGTGAGAAGGATATCATTTAATGTCACAATTTTCCAATTTAATTAGGGATTTTTTTTGGTTCATGTGATGAGGGCCATAGATCTGACATCCAACGGTGTTCAAATCATCACCTACCCTGAACCAAAAGAAGGAAAGTCATGAATAGGGACTGATGTATTTCCTAATCGGATTACTCTCTCTCTCTCTCATTCCTATTAGCAACTAGAGACTCTTCCATTAGATTCGGGAGAAGAAATCAGACCAGTCAATCCTTAGTTTTCCCTAGTTCTGTGCAAGGATGGGATTTCCCCAAATCAATGTAAGTTGGTCAGACTCCCTAGACACACCAACGAGGCATCCTCTTCGCTGCCTACTGCCTATATATGGTGGCCTATGATCCCTCGAGACTAGGACATAAAGAAGGGAACCCCTTGTTCTTCCTCACATTCAGATGCTCGAGGTTGAGCCTGCTACCCGTTTTCCTTGGCTCAAGTTCCAAAAATCGGCTGTGCTAGGGGGGATTCACATTTCTGGGTCTCGCCATCACGAATCAAAATGTTGCTCGGGTGTATCAATGCTCCACAAACGCGTGGAGATTGTTGGAGGAGGTATCTAGGGACCCGACCAATGGAGGAGGCTCGCTGGAGTTGTGCCCTTACGGTGGTGCCCTATTTCCTCATGAAAACAGGGGCCTCACGTCGTGAGACCTATGAAGAAAGGGGGAAGGCCACCCGGATTTGGGTTCCTGACCTAGAGGACCCTAGTCCCAGATCCGCGAGCCAACAAATAAGGCAATATGTATTAAAAGGTTATTTATTGATGTGTTGACCAATGATTGGTCGAGATCCTTTAATTTTTTAAATAATCATATAATTCGTTAATGGTGACTTGGATCAAGACATGTAATATATGAATTTTGATCAGGAGAACTCAAGAAATTCAATAAAATTATAATTGAATCCTAAATTTGTTCGCACTTCAAAAATTATATAAAGTTGTCACCTTTGATGCATTTATGAATAAGAAACACAAATTTTTATATTAATGAGATGTAGTGAAGTGCAATGGATGATTTAAGTTAATATAAACTGTTGTTAATAAAAAGGAAGCTTTAGATCTAAAAAGATGATCCTTGTTCTTCATTGGCCTAATTTAGGGTTTCGTGAGAATAAAGTGCATTAATGGGCTTAGAAACCCTAATTTAAGTGATTTTGACTTTTAATGGTTTTATTTTCAAAAATCCATGTATAAGATAGAAATATGATGATCCTAAGACAAAGTGAGAATAAGGAATCCTTAATATGGACAACTTGAATAATTAGGGTTTTATGGTGTAGAATCTACTTTAGGGTGTGTTGACCTAAAAATTAAAGATTGAGAAATATATATAAGTAATTATAAGGAAACCATAATTCAACCTAGAAACCATAGAAGGGATTACCAAGTCAATAAAATGAGTATGTAATGATTAGGTCATACATGCTTTATAGGATTTAGTTGTGCTTGTGTGATTGGCTTGATTGGTTTGTTGGATTACCTGATTGGATTAGACTTTGCTTATTTCTTTGAGTTCTCCAAATTAGGTATGTGGTTACCCTTATGGCTAACAGCTCTAGTTTCACAGTGATTTCTAAGGTTTTACCGATTCCTTGAAAATTAACTACTTGGTTGACTTTTAGTTCATGAAACTATAAAGTGACTATGGATATCACCATAAATATATGTGCATGACTAGCTCATATCCTAGTCCTCCTCTGTAGCTTTGAGTACTTGTGAGAGATGGATGACCTAGTTATTGGTCTACCCTTGGGGTAGAATCATCAGGTTATCATGAGTCAATGTTTGGTCTACCTTTGGCTAGGATCATATGACTATATAGCTCTATGTCTTGGTATACCTGTAGGGTAGGATCAAAAGGGGCTATTTGGGATATACCATATGAGCAAGGTAGTATCCATGCCCATTGTAGGGACAACACAGAGGTAAGGATATGTTAGGATTGAGTAATTATATTTATGATGTAAAAGTTGATCCGTTAAGCAATAATTTGGTTGCAAATATGCTGTTACAATATGTGAAAGTTTTTGGTTCCCTTACATACCAGTATAATTTGTTATATTGACCTACATTTTGTTTGTCGGTGTTTTAGGAATACATAAAATTGGATGAATATTTAAAGTGACATTGGAGGAATAAAGATTGGAGGATTTAGATAGATATAACTCTACTTTGGGTAAAGTTCGAAACTCCTATTTTTGCAAGGTATGTGAAAGGAAAAAAATTATCCTGCTTTAAGCTTAGTCTCGGGTAGAATTTATTAATTATTTTTTCTTATTTGCAAAACCATATGATCCTATTTTGGGATAATGGCTCTATCTTCTTATCTTCCTTAATTGGGGGTTACCGAGGGGTGGGGTCATTACAATACTCCATATTGCCCAAATATATGGCAAGGGATGACATCTACCTCTACATTTGGAGCATCAACGTTGTTGGGCAATTAAAACCCCAAGCATGGATTATACCTTCAAAGGGGATATGAGGATCCTATATTGCAAGATATTAAAGAAATTTGGTTGCACACTTACGTCAATGTCTAATATCAAGGAGTGATATAAAGGAAAAAACACCAATTAAGGAGATGAAATTGTTCTATTCATCTCTTGTATGAGACTCTTTCTTAGAAAGAGAAACTCGAGATGTGTTGTACCTTCACTATGGTGAAAAATACCATTTTGGTTCTATGTATGCTTTTAGATAGAGGTCTGTAGTTATTATAGTTTAAGGATATAGACTCAAGAGATACAAGGAAGATGATGGTATCACAAGAAGGCTTGATACATAGCTACTTCACCCCTCAGAATCATCCCTCGGATGAGCATATAAGGGGATCATAAATCATCTCTCATTAGAAGGCAATTCAAGTTTTCTATCTGTGTTTTTCTTACCTTAATTACCCATGTTTTGATTTACCTTAAGTAGATTTTTATGATTATTTTATCCTTCGCATTTTGTATTTCACCCATTTAAGTAATAGACATACCTTCCTAAGGCCTACAATGATATAACTCTACTATGGAATGCATAATATTTTGATTAAAGTTAGTTTTCGATGTGCTTTTTCAAAGATTTCAAGGTAGTTAAACCTTCCCATCTACCCTTGAGGTTGATGCAAAAGGTCATTGTAGCCATTCATGATGAAATCAAACCACATCTTCTGCCACGAAGACCTCTTTAGCCTACACTACATTGAGGAATAATTCACTTTGGGATAATCCATAGAGGATAATCTTCCACATAGAATTCTATAAGTGGATGATGCAATTAGGGATGCAAGTTACTACATGAGTGATACATACTCATCAACAAGCATGTAACAATCAACCTCATCAAATGATGTGGTTTCTTGTCTCCCTACACCACTTCAAATTATTGGGCTATAGGTTAGACACTTCAACTGAGTGGAAAAAATGTTTCGACTATTCTACTGCAACCTTAAGTAACATGTGTTGTAGCAGATGTGCCTATTTAAACCTTCAATCTGAGTGAAAGAGGGTAATTTGTTGAACTCTAGCACCTCAATCTCACTTATTCATATTTAAACTTGTTGTGGCATCCCTAAACCAGTCAATTATATTTCTAGCATGCTTTAAGGCTTCTTGAAGCTACCAAAGTGGTAGAAACACTTTGTTACACATCTATTCATCACCATGAACCTCAACAGTACCACTTATTACATCCCCATTTTCACTAGTGCCTCTTCCTCTAATATAAACCCTTTCTTTTTCACCTTCAATCCCACCATTATTTTTTACAAGTTTTACAACTCCACATTGCCCTCCATAACCTCCATTTCCTCTACATTTTTCCATCAATGAGAATTTATGTGGCTCTGTGATCATCACATCACCCATTTGCATCTTTCATCGTAGTAAATAAGAGGCCATGGATCAAACTCATATCTCTTAGATATATTTTCATTTCTTTATTATTGATATGTAAGCATGTGGCTTCACTATTAGAGCTATCCATGGGAAGATGAGTAAAAGTAGAACAACTAATGGTTACAGAGATAAAGGATAGAATGGATGCGCTAATAATACATGTATGGACTTATGTTATGTTGGTATTCTTTCTAGAACTTGTTTAGAATTGAATTATAATGAATGCAATACTTATATAAACAAGTAAATAAGTTTTCTTAAAATTATGGATTTTTCAAGAGTACACCATTTTCAAGGAATAAGGATAACAAGTAACAAAGTTCTCCTTATCTTTATTTCTAGATATTTCTTGGCATTGTCATTAATCTTGAATCCATCCTAAAGTTGTCTCTTTCTCTTTGGACTTATTATTTGAACTTTACTCATAAACTACCCTAGTCAAGTTTGCATGTAAACTGTTTATCCTTGTCACACAATTCACCATCCTTTACTTGTATCCTTCCTTTTTATTCAATTCTATTTGTGAATGATTCTCTTATTTTCATGTCAATTCACCTTCAAGGTATAGTTCCTTTTATATTCTTTCATGTAAGAAAACATATGGATGAAAACACATGGATGAGGAGAAATTTATGTATTTTTGGATTGTAACCCTCCAATTATTGTCTTAATAATTTTCTCAATCCTCACATTTTCTTTAAAGGTCGTATTTAGTCTAGTATTTCCATATGAGTATATGTTTTGTGTGCCAATCCTTTCATTCTTTTGTATCATTCACATCCCATGAGTTATCATTTCAATCAAACTTTACCCCAAAAAAATCTATCATGTATTTTTGCTCTTGTTTTTGCATATCATTATGCATTCCACAATATATATGACTTCCTTATTATCTCTTAACTATTTTTATAGTATGACCTTTTAACATTCTTTTACATGAATCTTAGTTTAGTTTCCAATTCATACAGATTATTAGGGTTCAAACTTTTCATTTTTTGCATTAATCATTTACCTAGTTCATACAGTTCATACTTTTGTAGCATACTCATTTAGTTATCATTATTAATACCTTTCCATAATCCATATGGTCACAAATTATTCATTAAAATACATCAAAGTAAAATTAGGTAATTACTTTGTGATGGCATTAAACTAGAAGGGTAAGTATGGTCTATGTATGAGCATCTATATTTATATACCTTCATAATAAAATAACCATATTCCTCAAAATCATGTTAATTACTTTCCTTGTCCTTCTTTATTTCATCTTTCTTTCTTACCTTGGTTTTTCATACCTCATATGTTCATGCAATGCTCTTTACTTTAATATTGATGGAAATACTATTAATTGATATATGTTTTAGTATTATTCGTCTTCTTTGTTATTATCATTCATTTATTCAAATTTCATGTACATACACTGATTTAGTCATATGCTTCATTTTTATCTACCCTTTTCTTCTCATTCATGTATATAAATGTGTTTATATGGTTTTTCTATTGAGTTGATTATCAAATCTTATATTTGATATTGAATGTTACCATTTCAAATTATTGTATTCTTACTTCACCATTTTATAGGTCTTACCTTTTAATTGAATAATAATTACTCTTAAACAATAATTGCTTCAAAGTAGTTTTCAAGTCACCAAACTCTTTTACATATTCTATTTTGAAGATTTTCTTCTATACATAAAATATATTTTCCTTTGAAATTGGTTATTAAAAATCTACATTGTCTCTCTTTTTGTATACTATGTTTTATATTTAGTTGACATTCTTCCTAGTCATGCCATAGTGTATCAAATTTCAATATTTTTTTGAAGAACTCTAGTGTATTATTGGCCCTACAAAGGGTTATTATCATATGGCTTTGATGTTCTTCATCATTTGGTATGACCCACACTAATATGTATCCTAGATTTGGGTTATTTCTTCCTTTATGCCTAAAATTATGGTTTATTATCTATTCAAAATTTTCAAACAATTATTGACTTTTATTTATTCTTATTTTTCAACTCATGTATTCATAACTCATTATCTTAGTGTGTATATAATTTACTACCTTCTACGTGTACTTTGTATGTACTATATTCTTAATAGATAATGGGAGTAGTCATTAGATCTTTGTAACTCATCCTTCCAGCCAAACAAGGATAGTCATGTAGTCCTAAATCTAAGATTTGATAAGGATTGGTAGATTGTTACTGATATTAATCATGTGAAAAGAAAATCAATTTAGAGAAAACTCATTTAAGAATAAATTTCAGACCTACTTTATTGATAGAATACATACCATATCTGATGTAAAATTCTAATGCACAACCATATTTATTGAACTAATTGAGCACGAATGTCCATATAAATAATACATTTTTGGTCCTTTCCTATTTAACAATATGAAAGAAAATTTTCATGTTACATTACATCTTTATGTGCTTTTAATATACTTATATTTAAGTTTATAACCCTAATACTTCTAGTATTTCTCTCTATCCCATCCTCCAACTACATGTATTAGTAGGACATACATAGAAGAATAGATAGAGTAGCTTAATGTTGGTCAGCTCAAGTATACATCAGGTCAAGGTATTTGCAAACCCAACTTTGCCTAGCATACGTGGGGAGAAACATTATAGACTGGAGCATATGAGGGGAGAAACATTATAGACTATTTGGAAGTACAAATAATCATTAAATTTTGCATTGAATCATCACAAACATGATCATCACAATATTAATATGGGAGAAATTTTATAGACTAGAGCATAAAATAACTTCACATTAATCCTTAGAAAAGAAACTCTATTACATCATTTTATGCAATATAAACTTAATACATTAATAACAACCTTCAAATCTACCTTTAACTTAGGATTGAATAGATGGTGCTCCAATAAGAAAAACCACCTAAAATATAGACATGTAGTCTATCTCATCTACTCTTCCTAAAGCTCACTATTTGTAGAGATCCATTCCACATCCATGCAAAAATGGCAATCTAAGATTAGTGTAAGTGTCACTAAATTCTTGAAAACAAATGATAACCTCACAAGGAAAAACTAATATTTAAACTGAATGAAACATCATTTAACTAGAACTTTTACGTTTGTGTCTCTATCGAAATACAATAAGTACTCTTCAATAGCCCAAAACATCTTATGGTAGCATGAAAATGCCTTATGCTAGTGAGAAGAGCCTTCTATAGCATAAAACATGTTCTAGTGAAATATAGGTGTATAAGAAAAGAAACAATGTTATCGATTTTTGAATACTAACCCAAGTTAATATAGCATGAAGGGGATACAAGGAAAGTTCCACTTTAGGGATAGATCCCTACAACTCTTCCACCCTAGAAATTTCTAGGAATATACCCTCTTCCACAAAGTGGACCATAGTAGATGGGTCAAAGAAGAACACCCAGAATCCTTGGCATCATGTCCCCTCTTCTTTTCTCATTCCCTTTCTTTTTCTCTCTTCTTACTTTGATTTATTCCTCATTGAAGATGAACAATGACAATGTGTCCAAGTCACGGCTTCTCTTTTTTCAATTCTATTGGCTCACAACTCAACGGGTATGTGGCTGAGGTATTTATATCCCATGGCCAGCAGTGATAGTGTCAATAAAAATCTCTAATGGGTTGTTCCATCCTGGGTTAGACAACTACATGCCCAATAATATCCCCTTCCAACCCATCAAGGAGACTGACATCACATTATTGTAGGGAAATATGGGGATAGAGATGGAAGCAGAAATAATGAAATTATGTCCATATTTCCCTAACTAGAAAATCACATCAACAAACATGTATAAGGAAGGAAAGTGCAAGATGTACCTTGTCCTTGATCAAGTCCAACGATTATCCTTTGATAGAGATGTGCTTCCTTCTCCAATAGCTCACATATGGTAGTCGATGGTGTCCTCCTAGTATACTACTTGCAGATGGTGGTTGACATCGTCCTCCTAGCATAGAAGCAAAGGCTTCCACACCTCAATGTAGTCCATGTGGACCACTTGTAACTACATGTTGTGCTTCGTGAAATGACGAGAATGAGTTTCCCCCCATTATCAATGTTATAGAATCAACTTCTACTCGTTTTCTATCTCTCCCTTTCATGTCTAAGATAGCTTGGGCTCATAAGTTACCACAACTATGAGAGGTCAATTCTATGTTGAGATGAGCTATGGTCACCCTATTTATATAGGAGTGACTAGGCCAGGGTTTCACAAACCCTAGGGATATGAAGAGTCAATTTTCATGGCTGGCAGTAGTCGCACAAGGCCATTTGATCAACTGGCCAATCTAGTCAATCAATTTTCCTATGGTCAATGGTGCAATTATACTAGTTTTAATGCAATAGTTAATGTGTGTTGTTTCAACCAAAATTGACTCATTCAAACAGACCAATTCAACCCAGTCAATCAATTTCACACACTTTAATTCATCAACTAGTTACTATGACTATTTGTTGTCAACTTATATTAGTTAATTGATTGTACATTTCAATCAGTCGCCTGACTGGTTCCACCGGCCAGAGTTAGCACATTTCAGTCAGTTTAATAGGACACTCCAGTCAGATAACTGACAACCAACATTATTTATTTTGATTACTTAAACACTTTGGTAACCAAATATATTCTTCCTCATGATCAAACTCCTCTTCAAAGTGCATCCTATGTGTGTGACCATGTAGGTCTCCAATTACATCGACAATGAATACCCATAACCAAATTATGACATCACAAGCAATGAGTGGTACCTAGCAGCACATCATTCCTACCGAAGTAATTGGAAAGTTGGAGAACAACTTCAACCTACATATGTGATTAGTGTTATTGTGATTGTATCGTTACTTCATCTCAAATATCCATACGTAAGGCATGAAATCATGATCCTCTTAATACTCAATCTATGTTTCTTGAACTAGAGTAGACTGATGAGTTGCACGTGAGCTCAATATCACATATTGACTCACATGAGCATGACCATGTGTTTCTTGGTCTCGCTTATCAAGTGGACATGATATCAACTCCAGCAGGAGGGACAAATACCATTTGCATCACTCACATCCAATCCCCATGTGTCATAAGTATCCCGAGCACTACCTTTATAGCAACCCTTATTCAATGTCACGTTGAATGGTGCTAATGTTCATCGAACGACATGGGCTGAGTATAGAAACTTTAGGTCAAAGAACCACAATCACCACTATCACTTTGAGATTTGGTTTTGACTATCTTTAAATGGTTCCATGTATCACTCTAAAGGTGAGTATCTCTGATACACTGCTCTTTAACAAGTGAGCATGTCTTTTACTTGATATCCAATATCATGACTAATGAGACTCCATCATCAGTCAGCACACATTGTAGTCTTATGTATTATTGCTATCTATTTTAATTCCACAATAATATTTGACTAGGGAAATAACAAGTATGAATATACTCTTATCTTACATACGATCTCATTGTTTGAGTCCTTAACCCTAAAACATATGCCATTAAGTAACATCATTCCCTAGAGATCTATCATGTTATATAATGATCTCTTATTTAAACAAACATAATAGATGGAATCGCCATTATTATTAATAAAATCAAGTACATGGCCACATCACAATCTTCATATGAGTGGCTCTCTAGGAATACATAATACTCCCAGTTGCGCTTAGATCCAATCACCCATGAATCTACTTCCAAGTGATCTAACTTGACCATCATTATATGTTGCGAAAGTGCTTATCTCAGTGGGTCAGAAATATTGATCTCAGTTAGTACTCTACAAATCTTCACATCTCCTTGTTGTATGATCTCTTGTATGATATGGAAATGATGTATTATATGCTTTGAACACTGATGTGATCTACGTTCTGTAGCTTGTGAACTAGCTTCACTTTTTCCACATTACAACTTTACTACATTGCTGACGCTTGGAGCCACTCCAATTTCACTGATGAACTTCTTGATCTGAATTGCTTCCATTGATGTGCTTGAGACAAAAATGTAATTTTCTTCTATTCTAGAACTAATAATTGTTTTTTGTTTCAAACTTTTCCACTTATAGCCCCATTATTGAAGCAGAACACAAATTTGGATTGTGATCAACAATCATCATTGTTTGTTTAATAGCTTGCATTAGTGTAATCCTTTACATCCAACTCTTCCTTGTTTCCATAAACAAGGAACTAATCCTTAGTTCTTCTCAAGTACTTAAGGATGTTATTTACAGTAGTCTAGTGATATTCCCTAGAATATGACTAATATATTCTCATCATGCTTAAATCACATGAAACATCATGATGAGTACATAACATTTCATACATGATAGATCGAATAGTTGACGGATATGGAATCTTACTCATATGTTCCCATTCTTCACAAAAATTGGGACATTAGGCTCTATAGAGACTAATTCCAAGAGACATGCACAAATTTCCTTTCTTTGAGTCTGGTATGTTGAACCTTTTCAGCACTTTGTCAATGTATGTACTTTGGCATAGGATAAGAAGACTTCTATATATATATATATATATATATATATATATATTAATTCCTAAGATATAGGATGCTTCGCCTAAGTCCTTCATAGATAAGGTACCTCCCAGCCATGTATGTACCAATTGTAGGGTCATTTCCCATAAATAGTATGTCATCTACATACAATATAAGAAATACAATTATGCTCCCACTAACCCTTTGGTAAACATATGGTTCATCTTCATTTTGATAAATCCAAAATCTTTGACTACCTCGTTAAATCAATGATTCCAACTCTGATATGCTTGCTTCAATCCATAGGTTGACCTTTGCAGCTTACACACTTTATTTGTAATATCTGGGATTATAAAACATTCAGGTTGACACATCATCAAGAAGATTCCTAATAAGGAAAGCAGTTTTAACATCCATCTTTCAAATCTCATAGTCATAATAAGCTGCCATGGAAACCATGATCCTGATGGATTTAACCATGGCAAATTGACATAAGATATCTTCATAGTTAACACCTTAAAATTTTCTAAAACCCTTTGCAACCAATCAACCTTTATAGGTTTGTACATTACCATCCATGTCAGCCTTCTTCTTGAAAACCCATTTGCACTCTATGGTCTTTACCCCTTTAGGTGGTTCCACTAAGGTTCATACCTTGTTGGCGTACACAGAGTCCATATCAAATCTCATGGCCTCAAAGCCATTTCTCAAACTCTGGTCCCTTAATAGCTTCTAGGTAGGTTGTTGGCTCATCATCATGACCAACTCGTTGCCTTCCTGAGTCACAAGATATCTAAATCTTTCAGGCTCAAGGTGTGTCATACTAGATCAATGAGGTTCATGTGTTACATGAGGAACTTAAGATTCCACAACAATTTTTTAGTCTCCTTGTTCCTTTTTTACCTCTACAGGTTCAGTGTTTTCTTGCTGGTCTCAAACTTCTTTGAATTCTACTTTTCTCCCACTGATTCCTTTGGAAATAAATTCTTTTTCTAAGAAAATGGCATCCCTGGAAACAATTACTTTGTTTCTAGATGGGTTACATAAGTAATATCCCTTGGTTTCCCTAATATACCCAACAAAATAAAATTTATCTGATATGGAACCAATGTTTTAGGAAACATTTTCCTCACATAATCTTCACATCGACAAATCTTCATAAGAGACATATTGGGATGCTTCCTAGTCCATATCTCATATGGTGTCTTTGAAATCGATTTTGATGGTACATGCTTTAGTGTTCTAGAGAATATCTCCAAAAGAAATTCGGAAGATCAACTAGACTCATCATTGATCACACCATGTCCAACAAGGTATGATTCCTTCTTTCTGATACACCATTATGTTGCGGTGTTTAAAATGCAGTCCATTCTGATACAATACCATGGTCTCACAAAATGTCCTCAAACTCTTGGCTTAAGTATTCTCCACCTTGATTGAATAAAATTTATTTAATACTTATACCAAATTGGTTCTGTACTTCACTCATAAATCCTTGAACTTTTCAATGGCTTCTGACTAGTATTTCATTAAATGCACATAATCATATCTACTGAGATCATCAGCAAATGTGATGAAGTATTAGTAACCACCTCTTTCATGTGTTCTAGGTCCACATATATCAGTATGTATGAGTCTCAATAAATCACTCTCTCTATCTCATTGTATCCAATGAAAGGATCTTTTGTTGTCATGGACAACAAACAAGACTGACATGTCTCTACGAATTCAAAATCAAAAGATTCTAGATAACCATCTTTATGGAGTCTAGAAATGTGTTTCCATTTATGTGCCAAAGATGACAATGCCAAATGCATGTTTGGTTTGACTTATCGATTTTTATCATTTTGGTATTTTTGTTATATACACTTGTCTCTAGATCTAACAAGTATAGACCATAAGACATTATGCAATTCAATAAAAGATCTCATCTATAAAAATATAACATAGACCATTTTATGAATTTAAATTGACTATTGCACATACAAGATATGGAAAAGATGTTTCTATTAATGATAGGTACATAATAGAAGTTCTCTAACTCTATTGGAAACCCATTGGGTAGTGATAAATTGTAGGTTCCAACTACAATGATAGCAACGCTTGATCCTTGCAACATGTAGTTTAACCTCAATGTTCCTTAAGGGTTTACTTCTTTTTAAATCCAACATATTTGAGGATATGTGATATCCAAATCTGGTATCCAGTACTAATGACAAATAAGTAGACAAATTTATCTCAATAATGTATATACCCGAGGTGGAGATCTCCATCTCCTACTTCTTCTTATGCATGTCTCCTATGTTAAGTGGCAATTTATTTTCCAATATCCACTCTAGTGACAATTGTGACAATTTCCTACCTTACTCAACCCTCTGTTTTCTTTAGAGTGCAAAAGACTTGGATTTCTAGTTGGCCTTAGAACTCTTATTGGCTTTTCCTTTGCCTTTGGACTTCCCCTCCTCTATTGATCATCATCACAAATCGTCCTTCTTCATTTGTGTCTTGGAAGTTGTCAACATGCCAAGCAACTCAGGAAGTGGTTTAGCAAAATTATTCATGTTATAGTTCATGACAAATTGGCTATATGATTTACGCAACGATTGCATAATCACTTCTGTTGTCAATTCTTGGCCTAAATGAAATCCCAATCTCTATAGGTTTTCCACATACCCAATCAACTTGAGCACATGAATCCCCACTAGATCTCCCCCTTCCATATTTCACTTATATATCACCTTGGATACATCATATCTCTCTTTCTTTTCTTGATCCTGGTACATATTCTTAATATGTGTTACCATCTTGAGAATGTCCATGCTCTCATGTTGTATTTGCAACTCATAGTTCATAGATCATAGCATCAGGCATTTGATGTCTACAACATCATCAGAATGCTTCTTGTAAGCATCTGTTTCAGCCTTTAACACAGTAGGGGGGTTCCTTTGGCTTTGGTGTTTCTAGGATATAGATCTTGCACTCATGAGTGAGAAGGATTCTCAAATTCCTTAACTAGTCATGGAAGTTTTTCCCATTTAGTTTTTTCTTCTAAAGGACATATCACAATGAAACGTTGTTGGTGTTTGCCATTTATTTATACAAAAGAAAATTTACATCTTTCAAAACATCATTTAATTTGATTTGATTTGATTCATGAAAGGTTGAAGATATTAACTAGGCATCTAATTAACTATCATGCCCACTATTTTTCTTCAAATAAATATCCCTCACTATTAATTTGTGATGATTGCATAATACAATCTCCTAGTGGGCCAAGATCCATATTTCATTAAATCATGAGTCAATTTTGATTGATCGCCCACAACGTGACTATTTAGATAGGCAACTATTTACAATTGCATCCAATAAAACTCTTGCATAGATGGTATCCACAACTCCTTATCAAATTCCATTTGTATGATTCTAGACACTTAATCTTATTAAGGTCGCCTAGGTAAGCCTGACTCAAAAGCCAACATGATAGAATATGCACCCTACTTTGACAGACCCACATATCTACCATCACACTTCCACGAGATAGACAATGCACCATGCTTTGGCATAACATATGCTTATTCAGTCAAGTTTTTCATGTATGCTACTTAAGGAAAGCATCTAAGACTTAAAATTTGGTTTAAGGAATTTTATATAAAAGCACATATACATATCCAATCACCACATACTTATAACATGTATCATATACATTATCCAAAAACTAAACATGCAATCATAAAATACGAGCAATGGTTATGGCCACACTAATGCAATTCTTTGGAGCCATAGAGAATTGTTATCTACCCAAGGTCAAACATCACATGTGCAACTTGTATAGGACAAAACTATGTTGGAAACAAGTCGGTCGGTCAATAGGACTCCTCCAATCGATCAGTTAGTCTGTCGGTGGATCAATTGGTCAAACATCCACCTAAGGTCAAACATTAAATGTGCAACATGTATAGGACAAAACTATGTTGGAAACAAGTCGGTCGGTCAACAAGACTCCTCCAATCGATCATTAGTCTATCGGTAGATCGATTGGTCTCTTTCAATGGATTGACTGGCTCCATTCTCAAGTTTTTGGTTGGACTCCTCCAGTCGAGTGGATGGCTCCTATGATCATATGGATCCTCCAATCCTCCGATCAATTGACTTGACTTCCAATTGGTCGACTCGCCTGGACAGAATGTCCTCTCTTTCCAAGATTGTAAACTAGTGTTATCCTATCTACTTATTACATTATTAAATGTGAAGACCTCAAGTTACATTTGAGGGGAAGCATAGGGAGTTTAATAATTAATTATATTTGAAAATAGAGAGAAAGGCTCTCAATGCAAATGAATCCAAAAGGTAGGAAATAAACCATTCGACCATGTACAAGAATCCAAGGGCTTTTGTCTATAACTACACATACATACACCATCAAAACACTTTTAGGGTGACGCATATGAATTACATATATATATCATATCATATATATAGAGGACCTATGCAACATTCCCTAGAGTATGTGGTATTTAATCAAATATGCACATTAATCATTTAAACATTCACATCATATGCAACTATGTAAAAGATAAAACTAAAGTTGATCATATTGATATAAATCATGATACATAGAAAATTGACATGGCATTGATAATCATTTTAGGTATATATGGGATACAGATGGTCACAAAAAAAATAAAATTCTTTCCATATTTTTCTAACTAGAAGATCACATCAACAACGATGCATAAGGAAAGAGCATGTAAGATGTACCTTGTTCTGGAGCAGGTCCAACGACTATCCTTTCACAAAGATGGGCTTCCTTCTCAATTAGCACATGGATGGTAGTCAATTGCATCCTCCTAGTGGATTAATCACAAACGGAAGTTTACAGTGTCCTCCCTGGGTAGCAGCAAAGGCTTCCACACCTCTATGAAGTCCATGCGGACCACTAGAAACTCCACATCATGCTTTATGAGTCGGCAGGAAGGAGTTTCCCCTCCACTGTCAACATGTTAGCATCAAATTCTACTCCCTTTCTATGTCTCCCTTTCATGGGTAAAATAGCTTGGGCTCTCAAATTACCATAGATGTGAGAAGTCAAGTGTGTGTTGAGAGCCTTGGACACCCCCTTTATATCGGAGTGACTAGGATAGGGGTTTCACAACCCATAGGGAGACTAAGGCTCGATTTTCATGGATGGCAGTAGCCATGCACAACTAGTCAATCGATTGGCGAATCTACTTGTGGTCAACAGTGCAATTAAACTAGTTTTAATACCATAATCAATGTGTGTTGTTTCGGCCAAAAGGAGTGAAATTGCTTACTTTTTTATATCCTATAGGCATCTTTCTTTTAGTTTGAACTACCTGGCAGAGGGGGTCACATGACACTGAACTCACCATAGATTCCTTCCTATTTCCTACCAATTGACTATCTAGGTCTAGACTTAAATGATTACTCTGACAATTTGTTGACAAATTTGATTGAATGACTGGTTGAACAATTCAATTGGTTGGCTAACTAGTTCCATCATCCAGACTCAACACATTTCCATCGGTCGAATGACAACTAAGATTATTCATTTTGATTACCCAAATATTTTGGTAGCCAAATTGAATCTTATTCATGATTAAACTCCTCTTCCAAGTGAGGTCCCAAAATTATGTTGGCAGTGAATGTCTATAACCATATTATGACATCACAAGTAATTTTTTAGTTGGAGAACAACTTCATTGCTAGAATCACATCATATCTACCCAAGTAATTGGAAATTTGGAGAACAACTTCAACCTACATATGTGATCAGTGTTACTGTGATCATAGTTCCTTTGTCTCAGATATCCATATTGAATGTGAGGCATGGAATCATCATCCTCTTAATACTCAATATATTGACTCACATGAGCATGGCCATGTATTTTTTTAAATATATCATAATGATGAGATGCATGTGACCTCAATATCACATATTGACTCACATGAGCATGGACATGTGTTTATTGGTCTCCCTTATCAAGTGACCAAGATATCAACTCTGGTGGGATGGAAAAATCCCATCTGCATCACTCACAGTCAATCCCCATGTGTCACAACATTCCCAAGCACCACCTATATAGAAACCCTTATTCGAGGTCATGTTGATTGGTGTCAGATTTCATCAATTCACAAGTGATGAATGTAGCGACTTTAGGTATAAGAACTACTATCACTTTGAGAGTTGTTCTGACTACCATACAATGGTTCCATGTATCACTCTCAAGCTGGGTATGTCCAATACACTATTCGCTAACAAGTATGTATGTTTTTGACTTGATATTGAATATCATGACTAATGAGACTCCATCATCAGTCAGCACACATTTTAGCCTAATGTATTATTGTTTTCTATTTTAATTCACAACCATATCTGACTAGGGACATAACAAGAATGTATATACTTCTACTAGACATATGATGTCACTATTTAGGCCCACAACTTGAAAACATATGTCATCGAGTAAAATCATTCTTTAGACGCATGTCATGTTATATAATCATCTCATAATGGAACAAACGTAATAGACATAATTGCATTTATATTATAGAACCTTATGCTACTTAATATGTGGTATTTGTTTTCAATCTGAAATATGTAATGGGTTACCATTGAGTTATTCATGTTGTGTGCATTGACGGTATACATTAAGGCATAAATTTATACTTGTTTGTTCAAATCTAAGGAACAAATCTTACTAGCCTCCTAATCATGGAATAGGATGAGATTCTAGGTTTTATTATGTTGGAGAAGCACGATAGCAGCAGTAGTTATAGGTGGTGATGATGGCAGTGAGGATCTCAACAATAGTCAGTGGCAGAAATAGAGGTGCAGTTGTAGTGGCTCAAATAGGGGCCAGAGATAGTGATGTGGGTGGGGGACTATAGTAATCAATCTAGTACATAATGCCACATTACAATCATCATATGATTGGCTCTTTAGGCATGCATACCAACAGGAATCATCACTAGGAATGTCTGTCATTGAGCTCTTTATAGAGATATAGTTTTTGGATGTCACCACCTTGGTCATCATATCAGGAGAATTTTTCTCATCTTCTTCAGTGTAAGAACATTCTTGTCAACCACATCATGAATCCAATTATATATCAAATCAATGTGCTTTTTCCATGTATGATGTATTGTTCTCTTTCTTAAATCAATGGCACTCTAACTATCACTCAAAATAGTTAGATCAACCTGAATCATGCCCAGCTTCCCTAAATAACTCACAATCTAGATCATTTCCTTTCCTACTTGTGTTGTTGCAATGTACTATGCCTCTATAATGGAAAGTACAACAACCTTTGCAACCTGGACTACTAAGATATAGCTCCTCTTGTAAAAGTGAAAACAAACCCAAAGGTAGACTTCCTGTGATCAATGTCACCTACCATGTTAGCATCAATGAAGCCTTTCATAATTGGTTCAGAATCATAAAACATCAAACATGTGATTCTAGTGCCTCATAAATATCTAAAGATCCACTTGACCACCTCCCAATGATCTTTCCCATGGTTTGAGAGAAACCTTCTCACAACACCAAATGCATGAGTAATATGAGGATGAGTACACACCATCGTGTAGATCAATCTCCGCAGAATAGAATAATAGGGGACATTGGACATCACCTCCTCCTCATCAATAGATGAACATGTCTTCTTTCTTATCTTCAAATGACATGATAGTGGAGTGCTCAAGACTTTGTGTTTTCTCATGTTGAATCGCTCGAGAATCCATTCAACATAGCTCTCATGTGGCAACCATTGCATGTGTTTCTTCCTACATCCCAAGAATATATGTAATGGTCTGAAATTCTTCATCTCAAAGGCTTTGCAAATCTCTCTCATTATTTTCTTATCAGACAAACATCACATCCCACTATTAATATTCCACCCACATAGAGTAGTAGAAAAATGAATTTGTCATTAGAAAACCTCTTGATGTAGACGCATGGGTCTATACTTGTCTTCTGGTACTCATGACTCAATATGAATAAATCAAACTTCACGTACCACTATATGGTAGTCTTCTTCAAACCATACAAACTATTCTTCAATCTATAAATGAAGTTCTCTTTCCCCTTGACCTAAAATCCTTCTAGTTGCTCCATGTAGACCCCCTCTTCTAGGATACCGTGAAGAAATGTTGTCTTCAGACTCTTTTGTGCAAGCTCTAAATCTAGTCTAGAAACTAACTTTTGAACCACTTTGATAGAATTCATCCTCACAACATGAGAAAATATCTCATCCAAATCCACCACAGGTCTTTAGATAAAGCCCTTGAAAATCAATATGGCTTTGTATCTGATATCCTTGCCAATGTCATCTTTCTTCATCCTGTAGACGCACATGTTATTTAGTGCTCTCCGACCCTTCAAAAGCTCTAGAAGCTCATAGGTATCATTCTTCTACAAAGAATTGATCTCCTCCTACATCGCCAGATGCCACTATGCTATGTCTCTATTAGTTCCTCCTGAAAAGTCTTTAGATCCCCCTCAGTAAGTAGAATATGATGAGATGCCAGATACCTAGATGAAGGATGACAAACTCTATTAGACAGCCTCAACTATTGCTCTGAGGACTCTTCATGGTGATAATCTTTCTCCCACTACCCAAAAGTCATTGACTATGAATCGGAATCACTCAATTGCGCATCTGGAACAGGACTTCTCAGTGTGATGTCACTCTACTACTTAGGCTTGTCGTGCTTCTTTTCTTTGTCATTTGAAAACTTCACCTGTGAAGAAGCTGAAGCATCCTCATATGCATCATTATAAGAATTGTCACCATATCATGCAACCTCTACATCATCACTCTTAGGCTCTGCCACTATCTCACACTCACAGAATTGTTGGTGTATATGCCCTATAAGCCAATCATTAGATGATGTCTATCGTGATATTTTAACCTTGTATATGATTAGTAAAGGCAATTCCAATTTATTGATGCATATTTAATTATTGTGATGTTAATGTACAAAATAAATGTCTTTAGAATAATTGGTTTTAATCCATGAGACTTCAAGTACGTTACTTGAACATGAGATCCTAATGGATGCTAAAAAAACAATATTCTTGAATATCCCTAGTCAAGTATTATTAAGGATTGGACAGGAATAATACATGTCAGACTAGTATGTGTGGTGAGTGGTGACCAGGCCTCATGGGTCATAGGTATTGGATGCCATGTCATACACATAGGTACCTATTAGACAATAAGTGTACTAGACAGACCCGCCTTGAGATTCATGGACCATTATATGATAGTCATAATCAACTCTGAAAAGAAATGATGGTGTTGGGGTCCTTTGACCTAAAGTCACAACAATGATGATATGAAAATTTTCATGCTCTGACACTACCCAACATAATCTTGAAGAAGTTTTCCGTAAAGGTAGTGATTGGGCATGTAGAATCATGTTGCACATTGTGAGTGATGTAGAAGAAATTTGTCCCTCTTATATAACGGGTGCGATATCCAAGGCCTCTTGATGAGTGAGACTAGAGAAACATACCCATGCTCATGTGAGTCAATATATGATACTGATCTCATATGTATCATGTTCATCTACTTGGAAATCATGGAAGACAGATTGAATGTAAGGAGGAGGATGTGTCCATGCCTCTAGTTCATCTAGATATCTGTGACAAAAGGATTATACAACATGGTAGCACTAGTCATTATTGGTTTAGTCTTGTCTGACTAATCCTACTACTTGGGTAGAAATGATGTGTAGCTGGATATTTCTCATATCTTATGGATCATAATATTGCTTAGTGAATCCAATTCTGACGTAGTATTGTTCCTACATAGATATAGCATGAAGAAAGGTTGAATTGGACCTTATTATAAATGTTATATGCATCTAGGGACCCAAAAGTTAGTTTTAGGGACCTAAATAAAATATGGACCCAGATTTAAAGAATAATTTAGGGAGCCCACAGCCTAGCCAAACAAAGATTAGGAAATTGTGGCTCTCCACTCCTCTATATTTATGATATGAGACAAAGCCTTTAAGGAACAAACTCAGATTCTCTCATTGTTTCCTCTATGGTTTGAGAAACCCAAAGAGAAACTTGGAGAGTGAAATTGGGTCAAAAAAGACTAGAAACTCTGGCCATCTTCAAGCACTCATGTGGATACCATGGAGATGAGTTGTCACAATCTAGACAAGGATCTTCACTGATGGAAAGCAATTGATGTGACCATAGAATGATGCCATCCACCATTGACATGGATGGAGGAACAACATGATCCACATGTCATGTAAATCAAGGAAGTGCTCCCAGAAAAAATGTCATGATCTTCCACCTAGGGCATGCATATCAAGGTGGTGATTCCCTATGGTGAAATAGTGTGATCATTAGCACACATGCACGGAGGAACATTGTGATCCACCACAGTTGATTTTGGTGCCAAATCTCATGTCAGTAGAGCCTTATCTATGACTTTGGAATTTTAGCCAGCAACTGGAGAATCGTCACAATTTGCCACCTATTGTTATCAATGGATTTTTGTTGTCCTCTAGAGAAAATCAGTGTATGCATGCTTCCCAAGATGACTCTCAGAGTGCTAGAAACCTCAAAAAGGAGTTATGGTTTCTGATCTGGTAAGATTTGAAGAAGGCATAGATTGAAGGGTCCAAATCTACACCAAGCACTACAAGTCAAATTGTTGGAACCTCTTCTGCGATGAAGTATAAACTTGTAAATACTAATATATTTATATTGCATTAAATGAATCCTACTCAAAGGATTTTAGGGAAAATTTTATTCCACTGTGTTTTCTGCTCCTGAGATTCCAACAAGAACGGCACATCTCTGTGTATTATCATGGTCTTTTCATATGATCCCATAACCTGTGTCCAAATTGTTGATCTCCATGGCCAAGAAAGATACAAGGCATCACTTTATCATCTAGATTTTGCCACTTTTCCTTGGGAACATGTGCATATGCCTCGCACCTAAATACTCAAAGATGATCATGTGATGCACCCTTGCATATCCATACCTTATCAGCTATCTTAAACCCCAAAAGAAACTGATAGGATCAAATAATCAAATAACAAGTAGTAATCACTGCCTTGTCTGAGAATGTATTTAGAAACTACACAGACTTCAAAATGTGCCTGACTTTCTCCAGTATGGCACCATTTATCCTCAAAGTTGTATTTTTGTAATGTGATGTGTTGGGCTCTTTCCTCTCATTATGTATATTGCGAACTCCATGGAGGTGTACTCTCCTCTATTGTCCATGTGAACACTTTAGGCTTTTCTCTATCTCCTACTCCATCATGACATGTAACTTCTACAAACACTAAAAGACTTGAACTTGTGTATTTAGCAAGTAGATCAACACTTTCCTTGATGCATCATCAACAGATATGACAAAATATCTATTACCACCCAATGAATCCATGTCAAATGTACCATAGACATCTGAATGAACCAATTGTAGAAGTTGTTACTTCACCTTTGATCTTTTATTGAAAGAAACTCACTGATGATTTCTTGTATGACAAGTATCACATGATTTGAGATTGGTGTCCTTGCCACAAGGAATCAATTTTTACTTTGATATAATTTATAGGTTGTTCTGACTCATGTGTCCTAGCTATTTGTTCCATAGATCCACCTAGTGATCCTCAACTTCATGTAACACCACCGCCTTTGAGGACTTTAAGTTGTTTTTTGTACAATGTGAGACACAATTTACCTCGTACAATAACCAAAGATCCCATTTTGAGTTTACATTTTCCATAGACAAAGTCTTGATGGCAACCTTCTGGTATCAAATAAAGGACCATATATCAAAATCAATCCCAAATCTGGAACATGATGAAAATCCTGTAGTATGAGTGTGCAATCAAACTATTCTGAATAGAAATGTCTCCAATCCCAATGATTCTAGAGAAGCTGGTGGTTTGTTTTTCTCCCCACCCTTAATGTTACACACCTAAATCAATTGAATTTTGATTAGTTGCACACTCAAAGGTTCAAACACACAACATAGGTCTTTCAAAATTTATGAAGCCCTAATAGGCTCAATCACATACACTAACACACTTCACCTGCAAGAGCACGGGGTCATGTAATAGTATAGGAAAGTGGCAAATTATGGGTTGAACCCAAGGGAGAAAGGGGTCACTAGAGCTAGGTTAGTTTTGGCTAGGTTTCTTATACATAGTCTAGGGTTCAAGAGTTTGAAGTTGATTTGATTTAGTTACACTAATAATGAGAAAGTAAGCATTTAAAGGTAACAAGAATCAAAACCTAAGCTAACTATAGACAATTAGTTCTAGTGAGTAAGAAATGGCAATCTAAGAAAGAAAAGAGGATAAAATTAAACTAAGGCATGCAAAGAAAGAATAACACTACACAAACTAGAAATCAGGACTAAAAGATAATTAAAGACCTAAACTAGAAAGAACAAAACAAGAGTAAGGAAATGGACAAACTAAGCAGGTAAAGAGCTAACTAAGCCAAGAATGGCTAAGAAAGAAGGAAATTAGGGTTTTAAAAAATATATGGGAAGTGTGGGCTATTTGGGTGAATGCACTTGTCAATTAGGTTTGGGTGATAACATGTAAAAATTATTCTTTCATTTAGATTACCAAACCAAACAACAAGATAGATGCTAATGAATTTTCTAAAACTACTAATTGGCCATGGATGAGGTAGGATGTGTATAGGGAAACTAGTTCCTATAACATCATGTCCAGCCATACGAGGTTCATTTGGATTAGGTTTTAGGTGGAATTCAATTAGCATCTAATCAAGTCTAGGTTTCTAGGATAGAAGCTTCTAAGGCAATTAGGAGATGAGGGTAGTAATGGAAGGTGGAAATGAGGTTTTAGACCTCACATAACCTACATTCTAGCCTTGAGAAGGTTCCAAGATCATTACACTAAATGCTTCTATACTAGATACTTAGATCTCTCACCTAGGTGTAGGAGAATTGATTATCATGTAGGAAGGTGAATGGCTAACTAGGGGTATATTAATTGGACCTAGGAGCAATTCCAAAAAGAGCTACATATAAGCAATTTTCCTAGAATCTTAGATGATTTCAAGCAAAAACCACAAAGCAATTTATGGGAAATGAGATAGAAATAGAACACAATCATTAGAAAATAAAGTTACAGTGTTTACATATCACTTCCCCCGACATGGTATCAAAGTAACTTTTTTACCCCCAAACAGCCCACCTAAGGGGCCTAGCTACTCATAGAACAAGAAAATACAAGAATGGAGAAGAATGAGGTAGTAGTAGCCATGGATCTTGGTGTAGATGAAGAAGTCTCCCTCTCTAGTATCTGCAAGCATGTGCTTCTCCCTCCTCCAAGGTGGAATGTCATGGTATGGTGGTGAAAAGTGGTCATAACTCTAGAAAACTAGGGTTTTGGTGGGCGGAATGGTGAAATGGGGTAGGGAAGTAATGGAATGGATAAGGTATGAAATGGGGGAGCTAAAAGGGAGTAGAAGGTAGATAACGTCATGCTCTAGCTACCACCGAAGTATATATAGGTGGTGGGGAAGCACTAGGTCAATTGGGGTATTATGGGTACAACAATGAAGAAAATGTTAGGGTTTTGTGGTAGCACAATTGTTCTAGGCAGAACATTCGTGGTTGGGTTGAGTAGGAATGGTAGTGGTGGATGGGAATGACTGTGGAGGAATATTGAAAGTGATAGGGAAATTTTGGGCTTTAGGGTCTGTCGGCACGGGCATTCTATCCAGTACGACCGTTCTAGGTTTTCTCAACACTACCATTATGGCCAACTGGGTCACATTTTGAAAGTTTTGCTGGTTCGGTATGTCCCAAAACAGCCATTCCTTGGTAGCACAATCATTTTAGGATCCTTACCATGCATTTGGGTCTTGAACTTGGCCATCCATGGAGGTTATTGATTCAATACATTCTTTGATCCCTTGGGGTAGGTTGGGAGTCAGTTTGGCTTCATTTGGGGCTCCCTAACAATGAGGAAACCTTAGATTTAACCTTCCTCTCTCCCTTCCATAAATTAGTGGTCAATATACCTATAAAACATACAAAACACATCTAGTAGTGCATTTTATAGTAAACCATTTATTAGGGGAAGTAGCATGCATTCTAACAAGTTTTAATGTGATTAAAAAACAAAAAGGAACAAGATGAACCCCTAAAGTAAGGCTGCATCAATTGGAATTTCCCATATTCACTCTTGAAGTCTCCCTTCCTGTATGAAGTGAAGAACTCCTTATGCATGATTCATGATAAAAATTTGTAGCATCCACCACCCACTCTGATTCATCATAATTAGCATGCAAACACTACTTCTGGACTATCAAGACCACATCATTAACACCATTGTTCCTGACATCTAAAATTTGTGTTGCAATGTTCTTGTTCTTATCCTTCTTGTCACAAAGTATGGATAAACAAGTTTAAGAGCTGGTTATCTTATTTGATCATCCTAGGAAAAAATTTAGAACAAGGAACATAAAGGAAAATATTGTAAAGCAAGGGCTTTCCATCCTACCAAAAAATTTTAAACCTTGTTGTTCTAAGCATGAATTAGAAGTTTAGGATAATAGGGTAGAGGGAATGGGGTCGCACAAATAATCTCCAAGAGGGTAGAAAGATCTTAGGGTATGGAGTGAGAAGGGTAGGTTCACCATGGTCATTCTATGTAGCATGACCATTTTGGCTTTCCAACACCATGATCGTGCTATGTAGAACGGTCGTGTAGGTTTCCTTACTATAGCTTTTCTACTGATTTACAATTTTCTCTTTAATTTTGATCTTCTCCTTGGGAATATAATACATGTGTCATCCTCCTTCCAGTGTGCATATCCTAACATCATACACAAACAATAATTATCATAAAGTATAAAGTGTGTGTTTGTTTTCTTGGAAAAACAAAAGTATAACAAACAAAAGGGTTTTATGAACAAAAATCTCAAACTGAGGTCAGTTTCCTCCCACTACAATGTTTCATGCCTTTATTCGGGCTTCTTGTAGTTTCTTCAATCAAACAACCATTCAATATTATTGTGTGTCCATTCTTGCAATAGCTATGCCTCTCATTTGCATCAAATAGATGTTCCTTGTCCCATTGACCACAAAACGTATCATAAGGTCTTCCATCCAGATCTCCTTCTTTTAAGTAATCAGTTGGACTCTTCAAGTGACCATGCTCAACATCCTCATCTTGGTCTCACCAGGTTGGGGTGTTGAACATATTGATCTTTATCCTCATGTTTATGAAAGAGACTGTCATTGTGATGCTACAAACATGTATCTCGACATCAACTGTAGATACGAACAGTCTCCCCAAGATGATGGGAATCTTCCTATCCTCCGGATGCTTGTCAATAATAATGAAATCAGCTGGGAAAGCTGCTTCCTATCCTTATATGTCATCACTAAAACATCATCCACTCTTCCTATAGGAACTTTGATGGAGCGGCATGCCAATTGGAGAGTGCAATGTGATAGTTTCAACTTGCCTAACCATAGCTCAACATAGACACTATATGACATCAAATTCACACTAGATACCAAATCAAGTAGGGATTAGTATATACAATGTCCCCCTATGTATCTAGGTATGAGTGGGGCTCATGGGTCTTTCCTCTTCACAGGAAGTGAGTGTTGGCTGATAGATATCACTTGTTCAGTCAACTTGATCTTTTTAGGCATCCTCCCTATTGACTGCCTTTTTACATTACACAGGTCCTTAAGAAACTTGGCATAACATGGTATTTACTTGATAGAATCTAACAAATAAATATTTACTTCACATGTCAAAACATCTCTAAAATGTCAACATTGTGTTTTTTCCTCCTTTTCACTTTCGGGGGTTCACCCAATGCTTCAGGGAATGGTGGTTCACTTGATTTTTCCTTACTTGCATCAACACAATTTTCTTGTGGCATGACATGAGGTGGAACACTATGGATGCTAGAACCTATAAATGAAGTGTAAGATGGAGCACAAGATATGACATACTCAACTTGAGGTGTCATAGTATCATGTTCACCAATCTCAATCATAGTATCACCACTTTGCTTTTTTCCTTGTTTTACAAACATTCCTTTTTCTTGTGGGATTCTTAGGAGATCTTGTGCTCCTTAGAACTGTCACAACACTACCTTGCATATGGTGGAAAGGGGGAGCAGGTCATGGTTGTGGAGGAAGTGGAGGTGGCACTTGGTGTTGGAATTGAGGTGAAGGAGAAAATCAAGGTTCGAAAGTGAAGTGGTGGGATGGTTGTGCTGATGGAGGTAGAGGAGGCTTATAAGTCTTGGGATGACCTTAGAAGTGATAAATGGGTTGCACTTGCACAGTAGGTGGACTATAGAAAACTTGCAAAGCACCCATTAGTCCACTTAATTCATTGAAATTCATCATGGGTTGAGAGGGTGGCTTTGTTGTTGTTTGAAGAGTAAGAATTGAGGAGAGTTGCTCTACTTTTTACTCAAGCCTCATAACATTCTTTCACACATCATCAAATCTTTTCAACCTAGAGTGAACTTCATCCTAAAACCTTGAGCTATATCCTGGACTTTGTTGTTCCGGGTAGCTTTGAGAATGAGGTTTCTTCACTTCTTCACCAAAGGACTCAACAAAATTAACTGAGCGACAAGGAACACTTTCAACTTGGTTCTTTGTAAAGCTCACCATTTCCCCATGAATCTTCATCATTTTTGGGCTTGAATCACTATGAGCTAGATATGTCACACCAAAGGGTTGGTCACCATCATTCATCTTGCTAGAAGCTCAGATTCTTGAACTTCCCATCAAATTATCAAACAAGGGTCATGTCTCCTCATGTGGCTAAGCCATAACAGGTCCTCCACAAGAAGAATCCACTATAGCTTGACCCATTGGAGATAGACTAGAGCAAATGGACTGAAGTAGCTTCTATAAAGAGATCTCATCGTGTGGGCACTCTCTCAACATCTTCTGAAATATCTCCCAAGCAACATGGAACCTCTCATTAACCACTTGATTGAAACTCACTATGGCACATTGCATTTGTGACAACCTTTAAATGGATTAGAATTTCCATAAGAAGGCATTTTTCATCTCTACCCAACTCATGATGTCCCTTCTTGAATCATACCAATTGCTAGCTTTGTCTTTGGGGAAGAATGAGAAAAAGGACAACCTGGTTGTTTCATCACTGGTTGTTGGTGTTTTGAAGTTAGAGCATACTTCAAGAAAAGAGTCCAAGTGCTTGTAGAGGTTTTCACTCTCTAAGTTGTAGAAGGTAGGTAGGAGACCAAGAAGATAGGGAGGGATGGATAATTGATCCCCCTGTATTCGATGAACTCTATTATCAATTGGCAATTTGTAGTTGCTAGGCATGAAGTATTCATGGAGTGGCTTGTGGGGTGCATTTTAGCCTTGCATTTTTCTTTCAAGGGTTGCTTGTCACATGCAAAAGGCACAACCAAACAAAAGAAAACAAGTTAACAAACCAATATGCACAAAGAATACAAGGAATAAAGAATAAAGAACAACAATGATGAGGGCGTTAGAAAAAGATCAAAGAAAAACTAACTAGCTAGACCGAGCACCTTTCTTCCAGGAAACAATGCCAGAATGCTTGGTGCATTTTTCTCTTTGCCCTCGAGGTTACCCACCTAAATAAATTGAATTTTGATTAAATGCAAACCTCAAAGACTCAAACACACATGGAGGTCTTACAAAATTTTGTAAATCCCTAATAGGCTTGCTCACATAAACTAACACACTTCACTCGTAATAACATGGAGTTGTGTTATAGATAGAAAAGAGGCAAGTTATAGGTCCAACCCAAAGGAGAAAGGGGCCACTAGAGCTAGGTTAGTTTTTACTAGGTTTCTATTATGAGTCTTAGATTGAAGGGTTTGAATTTGATTTTGTTTAGTTACACAAATGATGAGAAAGTATGCAATTAAAGGGAACAAGAATCAAAAGCTGAGCTAACCCCAAAAAATTAGTTCTAATGAGCAAGAAGTGACAAGCAAAGAAAGAAAAGAAAAAAATTACACTAAGGCAGGCAAAGAGACACTAACACTACACTAAACTAGAAATTAGGACTAAAAGACAATTAAAGACTTAAACTATCAAGAACAAAACAAGAGCAAGGAAATAGACTAATTAAGAAAGTAAAGAGCTAATAAGCTATCACTGGCTAAGAAAGAAGGCAATTTGGGATTTAAAAAATAATAGAAAGTGTGGGCTATTTGGGGGAATGAACTTGCCAATTAGGTTGCAGGTGATCATATATAAACATTATTCTTTCATCTAGATTACCAAACCAAGCAAAAAGATAGATGCTAATGAATTTCCCTAAACTACTAATCGGTCATGGATGAGGTAGGACGTGTATAGGGTAACTAGTCCCTATCACCTCCTATCCACCCTTATGAGGGTCACATGGATTAGGGTTTAGGTGGAATTCAATGAGGATCTAGTCAAGTCTAGGTTTTTAGGATAGAAGCTTCTCAGTAGCATGTCGTTGTTGTGTGTAACTTTTCTCCCTTAATTTGAAAGTCAAACTTTGGATCTCACAAGTTTTACTAAATTCTTCCTTATCTTATCAATTGAATTTCCTTTCTCTTACTTGGCCATTCAGATAGATTACATTCTCAATTTACCCTGCTAGGGTTTCATCATCATATTGTATGTCATTATTACATTCACTAGATGCCTCTACCATGGTGGTTATGCATCAGATATGATTCATTTTCTTATCACTTCATTCCCACATTGCTTTCATTAAGGAAGATATGAAAGAGAAGATGATTTTGAGACTTAGAATTTTTATCTTCAAACATTCATTAATACATTTCTCATATGTAGGTTTAATTAATTATCAACAAGGATACTTGACTAATTAGCACTTTCTTGAATCTCGCAACATTTTTCTTTTATAATCTATATTACTCCACCATGTTTCAAACCTTTTCATTACTTTCCATAATCCCCTTACAATATACTATTATTCCACATATCATCTTTAACTTCTAGTTTTCTCTTATGATCATGTTGCTTCTTTTATGTGTATGATCATGTATACCATGTTGCATATATTTCCTTTTATCCTTCTACTAATGTGAAGTTGAAATTCTAAATCAATAATCTCTCTACTAGTTTCAACTCATGTTTAATACATTACATATCCTTCATTTTAAATCAAATGGCTCATGCATGGGTCAAACTTAGTATCTCTTTTAATCAAGTTCTTACCTCTTGAATACTCTACCTTTGTATGACTTATTCATTGGTTAAGCTACACTTTTTTTCTTCTTTTAGAAATTAGTTTGTTGTTCTATAGAATCCAAAGGTAGTATGATGAATGTATTAACTTCACAATATAGGTATACATTTCATGCTCTCAATTATATCATAATCCTCATTCCTTAATCAAGCTCATTATTTCCAACATTTCTCTTTGTTTCAACTAAGTTTCTTATCCTAGTTTTATGATTTACATGCTCATCTAGTTCTCTTCACTTTAACTTTTCTTAAGACTCTTCACTTATATTTACTTATCGAATACTTAACTCTTTTCTTTTATTTTCCCTTTGCTTTGGAGTACATAAAAACATTGTACTCGATTATATAATACATTCCTAATGATTGATTCTTACTATCTTGGCCCTTTAATACTTTTCTCATATCTTTTCCATATTTCATATTTAGAGTTCATATAATACTAATGATTAAACTTAATCAGAACCTTATGTCGTGTTCCTTTATTCCCAATTAAGGGTTTCTCATATGAGGCCCCAATGTTGGATCTCAGATATCAATTCCAACTGATTCTTAGCTATTCTAATCTTTCCCATATGTTTCAACATCTTATTATATGTACATTCTCACTATGATTTGGGTCTAATTTATCCGGAGTCTACTCTTATTATATTTTCAATAGGAGTCATTAGATCCTAGTAACACACCCTGCCAGCCGGATCAAGCCAAACCTATAGTCCCGAAGCCAAGAGCTGCTCAAGCCTAACTAACTCCTATTAATCTCAAACATGTGGAAAGAATATCCACTTAGGAAAGCTCATTCAAAGATCATTTCTAGTCTACTTGATACAAAGAATGTAATCAATAAATGCTACAACTACATAGTGTACAACAAATCTTAAAGACCCATATATATTTCAAAATATTGAATATCTGAATTCAAACATATAAGAGATTCTCTATTCATCTCAAATAAAACAACAATATGAAATGAAAGTTCTATCTCATTTTATAGTTATGCTCTTAATTCATGTTACTTATCTTGTTTCTAACCCTAATATTTCTAGGGTTCCTCTCTAGACCATCCTTCCACTATATACCTGGCCAAGGTATACATGATAGAATAGACATAGTAGCTTGATACTGGGTGATCCAAGTACTCAGATATCAGGCCAAGATATCCAAATACTCAAATCCCCAGAGCTAACATCATAACATCTCATATCTGCCACACTTATGACTCTAACTTACTGACTTAATGGTCCCTAACAACTCAGCCTAAGCTCTGATACCAAAGTTGTTACACTCTGATCTCACAATTACCACTAATCATGAGATTGGGGCATAAATTGAGGATTTAACGAAATACAAAGATCACCCTTAACTTTCTCTTCTTTTTCAAACTCTTTGTTTTCTCACATTAAACCACATAAGCTAACTTTACAAGAGAATTAAACTTTCATTTCTCAAATATAATCTTAGCATTTATGATACACATCCATACATTCATTATGTTTCTCACACTTCCATGTACATACGACATGACAATCATTTGCATTCTCTCCTGTTAAGGAAATAAACATACAAAACATCATTTACAACTCTCTCTCATATCTATACAACGACCTAGAGTGACAGGGACCGACTAAACTTAACTATACCCAGACTTAACTCTTGTGGCAGATCTACTCTGATGTAATGATATCTTCTTCAAGTCCATGTGATTTCCCTAAAAATTTTGAGAAGAGGGGTGAGCCTACTCGCTCAGTGAATGAGTACTTCAAAGAAACAGTCTAAAGAACTGATATAATTATAGATATACTTTTGAGAAATTGATATCAATTATAACAGCAGAAAGCTTTAGAGAGTCTAATAATTGACAATCATAAATATGGATGAATACTCTAAATATCTATAAGAGTGAATCAATATATGAAATGCTTGATTGATCATAAAGAGAACTAATAATTCAAAAACATACAAAGAATAATTGAATAACTGTACACACTTGTTTGAACTCTCATTCATTTTATTATGCCCTGATCATATGCAGCGTACTCTACATATGAAGACTCATAGTGCACTATGATCACACCGTACAAGACTTAGCGGACACACCTAGGAAATGCTAAGTCTGACTACTCTCCTGGTCTGCAATAGGGAAATGGCTCTCTGGCCTAAACTGGACTCCTCCTCTAACTTGAGCACACAGGAGGAGAGTCAAGCCACCTCTTGGCTTTTTTTGTACTCTAGTGTCACTAGGACTTCTGGTTGATATTGGACACGCTTTTTTGTACTCTAGTACCACCAGGACTTCTGGTTAATGTTGGACACTGCAAACTATAATTTAAGAAGACTTCCACTAGGCTTTATGAGTGAATAGGTAAGACTACCTTATTCATGGTAACCCTCTATTTGTTTTATCATCACTTGAACCATATCACCATACAACAATTGTACAATACTCAAATGGATTAGTGGTATGAATGGCTACAACTATCAGACACCTAAAATTAACATATTGCTTGTTCATGTACACTGATATCATACGTAGAACCAATTTACTTCCCTTAATATACCTTCAACAAATTATACTTCTAAAAACAAATTCACATATTACTAAAAGCCATTGTTTTCTCTTATCTCTCTTCTCATTCATTACTACTTTCTTTTTGCTACCTATCCTTCTCATTTTAATCATGTAGATTAAACATCCCTAAAATTGAAACATTCAAGGTACAAATAGATTATTCATCATTCTTGCTATCACTACAAGAATTTATCTCATATCGCACTTCACTCATATTGTATTTCTCCTTTTGTTCAAAACACACTTGTTACATTTCAATTTTATATCTTACTCTTTACTCTGAATCATTTCCATATTGTTCATCTACCTTTCAGATTAGATATCTTTAAACCCTGGATTACTATCAGTGCTAGTTTATTTCTCATAGTGCAAATCTCATGATCTTGTTCTATAGAGATGCTAGTATTCAAGGTCAAATCACTAGTGACAACCCTTGAACTATTACAACTCTAAACATTCTAGGGTTTGGTCCTTCTCAGTAGCATGACGTTGTTGTGTGTAACTTTGCTCCCTTAATTTGAAAGTCAAACTTTGGATCTCACAAGTTTTACTAAATTCTTCCTTATCTTATCAATTGAATTTCCTTTCTCTTACTTGTTCATTCAGATATATTACATTCTCAATTTACCCTGCTAGGGTTTCATCATCATATTGTATGTCAATATTACATTCACCAGATGCCTCTATCATGGTGGTTATGCATCAGATATGATTCCTTTTCTTATCACTTCATTCCCACATTGCTTTCATTAAGGAAGATATGAAAGAGAAGATGATTTTGAGACTTAGAATTTTTATCTTCAAACATTCATTAATACATTTCTCATATGTAGGTTTAATTAATTATTAACAAGGATACTTGACTAATTAGCACTTTCTTAAATCTCACAACCTCATTCTTTTATAATCTATATTACTCCACCATGTTTCAATAATCCCCTTACCATATACTTCTATTCCACATATCATCTTTAACTTCAAGTTTCCTCTTATGATCATGTTGCTTCTTTTATGTGTATGATCGTGTATACCATGTTGCATATATTTCCTTTTATCCTTCTACTAATGTGAAGTTGGAATTCTAAATCAATAATCTCTCTACTAGTTTCAACTAATGTTTAATACATTACATATCCTTCATTTTAAATCAAACGACTCATGCATGGGTCAAACTTAGTATCTCTTTTAATCAAGTTTTTACCTCTTGAATAGTCTACATTTGTATGACTTATTCATTGGTTAAGCTACACTTTTGTTCTTCTTTTAGAAATTAGTTTGTTGTTCTATAGAGACTTAGAATATAAAGGCAGTAGGATGAATGTATTAACTTCACAATAAAGGTATACATTCCATGCTCTCAATTATATCATAACCCTCATTCGTTAATCAAGCTCATTATTTCCAACATTTCTCTTTGTTTCAACTAAGTTTCTTATCCTAGTTTTATGATTTACATGCTCATCTAGTTCTCTTCACTTTAACTTTTCTTAAGACTCTTCACTTCTATGTACTTATCGAATACTTAACTCTTTTCTTCTATTTTCCCTTTTCTTTGGAGTACATAAAAACATTGTACTCAATTATATAATCCATTCCTCATGATTGATTCTTACTATCTTGGCCCTTAATACTTTTCTCATATCTTTTCCATATTTCATTTTTAGAGTTCATATAATACTAATGATTAAACTTAATAAGAACCTTATGTTGTGTTCCTTTATTCCCAATTAAGGGTTTCTCATATGAGGCCCCAAAGTTGGATCTCACATATCAGTTCCAACTGATTCTTAGCTATTCTAATCTTTCCCATATGTTTCAACATCTTATTATATGTACATTATCACTATGATGTGGGTCTAATTTATCCGGAGTCTACTCTTATTATATTTTCAATAGGAGTCATTAGATCCTAGTAATGCACTCTGCCAGCCGGACCAAGCCAAACATGCAGTCCTAAAGCCAAGAGCTACGCAAGATTAACTAACTCCTATTAATCGCGAACATGTGGAAAGAATATCCACTTAGGAAAGCTCGTTCAAAGATCATTTCTAGTCTACTTGATACAAAGAATGTAATCAATAAATATGACAACTACATAGTGTACAACAAATCTTGAAGACCCATATATATTTCAAAATATTGAATATCTGAATTCAAACATGTAAGAGCTTTTTTATTCATCTCAAATAAAACAACAATATGAAATGAAAGTTCTATCTCATTTTATATTTATACTCTTAATTCATGTTACTTATCTTGTTTCTAACCCTAATATTTCTAGGGTTCCTCTCTAGACCATCCTTCCACTATATACCTGGCCAAGGTATACATGAAAGAATAGACAGAGTAGCTTGATACCGGGTGATCCAAATACTCAGATATCGGGCCAGGATATCCAAATACTCAAATCCCCAGAGCTAACATCATAACATCTCCTATCTACCACACTTATGACTCTAACTTACTAACTTAATGGTCCCTAACAACTCAGCCTAAGCTCTGATACCAAAGTTGTTACACCCCAATCTCACAATTACCGCTAATCATGAGATTAGGGCATAAATTGAGGATTTAACATAATACAAAGATCACCCTTAACTTTCTCTTCTTTTTCAAACTCTTTGTTTTCTCACATTGAACCACATAAGCTAACTTTACAAGAGAATTAAACTTTCATTTCTCTAATATAATCACAACATTTATGATACACATCCATACATTCATTATGTTTCTCACACTTCCTTGTACATACGACATGACAATCATTTACATTCTCTCCTATTAAGGAAACAAACATACACAACATCATTTACAACTCTCTCTCAGATCTATACAAGGACCTAGAGTGACAGGGACCGACTAAACTTAACTATACTCAGAATTAACTCTTTTGGCATATCTACTCTGATATAATGATATCTTTTTCAAGTCCATGTGATTTCCCTAAAAATTTCGAGTAGAGGGGTGAGCCTACTTTCTCAGTGAATGAGTACTTCAAAGAAACAGTCTAAACTACTGATATAATTACATATATACTTTTGAGCAATTGATATCAATTATAATAGCAGAATGCTTTAGAGAGTCTAATAATTGACAATCATAAATATCACAGGATACTCTAAATATCTATAAGAGTGAATCAATATATTAAATGCTAGATTGATCATAAAGAGAACTAATAATTCAAAAACATACATAGAATAATTGAATAACTGTACACACTTGTTTGACCTCTCATTCATTTTATTATACCCTGATCATATGCAGTGTACTCTACATATGAAGACTCGTAGTGCACTATGATCACACCGTACAAGACTTAGCAGACACACCCAGGAAATGCTAAGTCTGACTACTCTCCTGGTCTGCAATAGGGAAATGGATCTCTGGCCTAAACTAGACTCCTCCTCTAACATGAGCACACAGGCGGAGAGTCAAGCCACCTCTTGGCTTTTGTTGTACTCTAGTGCCACCAGGACTTCTGGTTGATGTTGGACACACTTTTCTATACTCTAGTGCCACCAGGACTTCTAGTTGATGTTGGACACTGCAAACTATAATTTAATGAGACTTCCATTAGGCTTTGTCCCCCGTGCCACCTGATAGCATTTTCCGACCCCCGTATACTGGATGTTTCCAGGGTTAGGTCATTTCACCCCTAAGGCACAGACCTCACATAGGGGTTCTACGGTGTTCAGGGCTCCTAAGTCTATTATTTTATTATTCCTAGAAAGCTCTTTCTACATTGTACCCTTCTCTTACTTATACTTGACTTTGGTATCTCTATGGTGTCGTGTCTACTTATTTGAAGTTATAATACAACATGTATATCATTCTAAACTTGGAAGAGCAGTATATTCAAAACATTGTAATATACTGAGTAATCAACATACTATACATGCAGGCAGACTAAAATTCTTAAATAAACAAATTTCATGTCCACATGATACATACAGACTAGAATCATGCATATCAACTCAAATCTTGAGTGGTGCATCTCATAACTCAATTAAGAGTTAATTACTTATCTTAACAAGAATAATTAATAATAACTGAGAATATTGATATCACAATACTTGATTCATTGACCCTACCATTAGGGTTTCATTTAATCACCACAAATGCTTCAAATAAAGGTGTAATACATCTATCACATACTTTTCAAATCTTTAAAACAAGTGATACCTGGGATCTCAATCCTTATCAAATTACTGGGAATTCTCATCCCTTCACATCATTATCATGATTACTGGATCTGGGTATTCAAACCTTTAGATCATCACATAGCATTGTTACCTCTATAACAGGTAACCATTACCTCTAGGTCCTTATACCAAGGTATTCATTTCACTAGTTTTACAAGTATTCTCATGGCTCACAAGGCTATCACACATCTTGTCACCTCTCACTAGCCAACAACTTATTCACATGGCTCCCATAAAAATTTCATGCGACATAAACATTCATTGAATAAAGACTACTATCAACAAATCATATAAAATCAATATATGTATGAAACCTTGGAACTGATTTGAATTTGGGTTTTCATGCCATTCATTAAGATATCATGCATCAATAATAACGTTGAATATAAAGTCTATCATGTCAAGAAAATCTCTTCAAATGGATTTCACGATATCTATTTGCAAATATCCAACTTTCCTCGCATCTAGGGTTTCACCCTCTTTACTGAGATATCAAACAAACACTATTCACTTTGAACGAAATCCAAGATAGTATCTGACATATATGTACTATGAATTTATATAAACAATCATTCATAACCAAGGGGATCTAGATAATAAATTTTCTCTATTTACTTATACAACAAATTTCAGTCATAGACAAATTCCCTATATTTTAGTTTACTCCTATAACCTCTGTGAATACTTAGGGAATTCTCATTAGGATGTATTGTATACATTTCTAATATGATTTTATCATCTGAACTTCATCCAAATAGAGGAAGAATCCATTTTATATCATTTTACAACAACTTAGAACAAATAGACAATTCAGGATTTGTAGTCGCATACTACCAATTAAAGATTATGGATGAATTAACCAATTTTCTTGCAATAAATTATTTAAAGGCAGTTCCCACTCACCCTAAGGTGTGAAAACACCTTAAAAACGTAGCTCATCCCTAAAAATCTCGATCTCATATCAAATCCCTAGCAATTCACCCAATTCTTCTTCCTTTCAACTCGGAAACCCTAAAAATGAGGGATTATGAAGAAAGAGTGAGAAAAGGGGAAGTTTTGATACCATTTTGGGTCAAATCAGAGAAGGTACGGAATTTTTACATGTGAGAGAAGATTCACCATGAAACTATATCTAAAGAAGTTAAACTTACATGATTTCATCATTCCTCGGACCGCAAAACCCTAGGTCAGCATCTCCATCATTTTCTCCTCTCAAACCCTAACTCTTCCTCTCTCTCTAGGATTTCATTTTTCTTGATTGAACCATGAATTATGAGAGCTCCTTGTGTGTTAGGTTGATCATATAGAGAAATTGAGTTGATTGGGTCAATTGCACTTTGACCCCTCACTAACCTTTTTCTTATTTCAGCAGATTTTTCTATCATAAAAAGGTTTCTGGAATTCGTGTATTTCAGAGACCAACCTTCTCCAAAAATTATTATAATTTATCATGTTGAGTATATTCGAGTTACTAAGCATCAGTTAAAATTTGAGATCATTAAAATCTCTCATTAAATAATTAAAAATTGAATAGTACACTACTATCTAGAATTCTACAGAAATGTCGTTACTGTAATTCGTCTACTGATAAGGTCTAAACGCATCAAAAATTATGGAAATTTTAAATGTTGTTTATGATTGAGTTTAAGATCACCAATTCAAATTTAAGATTATTTTTAATTACTAATAAATAGTTAAAAATCAAGCAATATATTGTTGAACAACATTCTGTCGGTATTTTGGTCGAAGTATAGTTTGATCGAGAACCACATTCAAAGAACACTCAAATATTCTGAACTTTTTCTTCAATATGCATGATTGAGTTATCCATATCATATCCAAAATTAAATTAAATATAAATTTGTAGAAAATATGAAAAATCATTTACCACACTGCTATCCTGATCAAATTTCATATTCATGTACTATCAAAACCCTAATTTTTGATGGACGGGGGACGAGGGGGATGAGGAGGGCGTGGCGGCGGCGACCGTGGGCACGCAGATCGGGGGAACAATGATCCTAGGGGGGTCACAGACTTCAAGGGGAGGGTAGGGAACACCTTCCTTATGAGGAAAGCGAGCCGTGGAAGGATCCGGAGAAGCAAGGAGACCCGGGAGGCTATATAAATAAGGGAGTTAGGGTTGGTATTCCGGCAGTCGGGATCGAGTTTCAATATGCTGGCATGAAAGGCGATGGCACCAGTTCTAACAGTTCGTCTTCACCAGCGGAGACTTTGAATATTCCAGCTTTAACAGAACAGTTCCCACCGCTGCACATAAACCCTGAACAACCTCCGGTTAGGGTTTGGGGTCCCCAGAAGAAATCTGCGGCGGAAGCAGAGTCGTCGTCATCAACATCGTGGATCTATATCAAGATGAAGCATATCCTTATTCGAATAGGCAGAAGGATGTCTTCCTTGAAACCATGTATGAGAAGACTCTCTCGGTTTTGGACGTCAAGCTTAACATGGGAGATGTTAGACCATCCCTGACAATAAACCCAAATGCAGAAGAGACGTTGGCACGGCCGTGGATGTATACAGTTGTTACGCGGCTCATAGGCACAGATGTGGGCTACATGACCATGCGGGATAGACTGAAAATGCTCTGGAAACCGGTCGGGAGGTTCAATATATTTGAGGTGGACTTAGGGCATTATGTGGTCCAATTCTCCTGCGCACGGGACTTCGACACAGCTCTTACTGGAGGTCCATGGAAGCTCTTCGGATGTTGTTTAGCAGTATGGCAATGGCACCCATCCTTTAGACCTACGGTAGATCTGCCTAACTATCTGGTCACCTGGGTTAGAATCCTTGATCTTCCGCTACATATTTATGTCCCGACTATGTTCGACTACATAGGGCTTGCTCTGGGCAGCCTCGTGAAGGTGGATGTGCATACTATGGAAAAAACTCGTAGCAAGTTTGCTAGACTTGTAGTGGAAGTGGAAAACATGAAACCTCTGATTCACACGATTGCAATCAATCATGTCATCTACCAAGTGGATAATGAGGCATTCCCTGAAACTTGTAGTGGCTGTGGAAAATTGGGTCACTCACAGGAGAAATGCACTCACATTGGGCAGAACAAAGAAGGTTATCTGAACAGAGATCAAACATAGTAGGCTACCAATAATGCCAGTGAGACTTCCATTAATAAATGGCACATTCAACGAAGGAAGGCATCTGCTAACAAGCAACGCAGCAATGAAAAATCTAGGCATACAGAAAAGCAACAAGATAAACCAATGCAGACAAATAAGTTCCAATCATTGGTGGACCTTAAAGAAGCTACACAGGACTCCGCAGCCTAGAAAGGAAACGCTCCACAACATCAAGAAGACGGGAGAACAGACAATGAGAAATATTATACTAAAGAAGGGAGGAGAGGGGACAAGGTGTGGAAGAAGAAACGTATCGAGACCAGCGACTATAAAAGAAGGGCCCTGAAGGACATCACGGTTACTGAAGAGCAAGGTAAGAAGAACAAGATTGATCACACTGTTGTCAATCCAGACGTTGATGAGGTTATAGAGGAAGTCATACAAGTGGAGGAGAATGAAGAAATGACGGAGGTTATATAAGAGATGGTTGCTGCGAATGAGGACCTGAAGGAACTTTTAGGCGACAACCCACCTGTTGAAGGTGAAATCTATACTGTGGTAAATGAGGTATAGGAAAATGTCCTTAGCAATGGGACAGTGCCATATCTAGAAGATAATGTGCCTGCTGAAATCCCACCTCCCATTATGGGGCGGAAGAGCAAAGGGAGTATACCCAAACTAAAGCACACCAAATTCAAACCATCTGATGAAAAGAGAAGAAAAAGCCAGTGACTGAAATTAGGCCTAGTTTATGCGTTGGAAGGAATTGAAGAGGAGGAGGCAGAGAAAGAGAACAGGGATCCACAGGAGCATGAACTGTAGGTACTGTTCAGTACCCTTACACCTTTACCAGTTGTTAATGATCAATACGATCTGTTGGAATTCTAGAGGAATCGGCAATAAAGATACACGTCGTGTCCTCAAAGACATGATCTTGCAGAAGGAAGCAAAGCTTGTGGCCATTTTGGAACCCAGGATCAGCAGAGATGATGCCCTCGGAACGATCAGAAAGCTGGGTTTTGATAAATCACACAGAGTGGAGGCGAGAGGGTTTGCAGGTGGCATCTGGGTGGGTTGGAAAGATGTGGACTGCAAAGTTGAAGTTATCAATAGTCACAGACAATTCGTTACTTTCCTGGTGAATAATAACACCTACAGTACTTTTGTCTACACCAATCCTCATGTGCAGGTCAGAACCCTTCTGTGGAAGCATCTAGTAGCCATGGGTAAGAAATTTCATAAGCCATGGATCGTCTTAGGAGACTTTAATGCAACTCTAAACCCAAGTGAAAGAAAAGGTTGCAAAGGTTTCAACTATAAAGAAGCTGAGTTATTCTCCAACACCCTCCTTGAAGCAAACTTAACTGACTTGGGGTTCTCGGGTATGAGGTTTACTTACAAACATGGAGCAAAGCACACCAAGATTGATCGTGCAATAGCTAACACGGATTTCATTATCAAATATCCACAGTTTGTGGTCGAACATCTTCCTCGTGTATGGTATGATCATAGCCCTCTTGCAATAGTGGACACCACTAGGGGAAAGATTCCCCAGCATTTCTTTATCAAGAGATCCTGGTCGATCAACGTCAATTTTCAGAACAGGTTGAAAGATGTTTGGGACAGCAATATTGATTTTCATAGTGCTTTGAACAAAGCAAATTCTGGAATTAAGAAGTGGTCCGAGGATCATTCTTCTATTACTGCCAAGAAGAAGGCTAGACTGCTAAGGAACATTGCCAACTTGCAAGGACAGATGGAAAGAAACTACAATGTTACCACCGAAAGTCTCTGTAGCGAGTTCTTGTCTCAATATCAAGCAATTCTCCAGGAGGAAGAAGAGGATTGGAAGCAGAAGAGCCACCTGCAATGGACTTGCAAAGGTGACCTTAATACCAAGTTCTACAATGCTTTTGTTAAGCAAAGAAGACGATCCAAAAATGTGACAACTCTGAGAATGTCGAATGGAAAGTGGACGATGAATGAGGAAGAAACTCAACAGCTCATAGTCGATCATTTCAAAACCAGTTTCACCGAACCTCATACTACTGAGTAGGAGAGAATTACTAATTTTTCTGGCAGGTTTACACCACTGACAGCTGAACAACAGGCTGCTCTTAGTAGGGTGCCTACCCTCGATGAAGTCTATAAAACGGTGCAATCAACGAACCCAAACAAAGCCTGCAGTCCCGATGGAGTTGATGGCTCCTTTATGTTGGCGAATTGGCATACTGTGAAGTTCTCCACCTTACAGACCATTCAGAATGCTCTTAGTGGAAGAAACCTCGATGATAAGATGTGTAATGCAAGCATTGTGTTGATTCCAAAAGTAGGCAAGCTGGACAGCTGTGCACGGTTCCGTCTTATTTCTCTTAACAACTTGATCCTCAAGCTGGCCTCTAAAGTGGTGGTTGAACGGATTAAAACTCACATGCAGACATGGTTTTCTCCTACTCAGAGCGCCTTCATTCCAGGTAGAAGAATCTCGGATAACATTGTAGTGGTCCAGGAGATTCTACACATGATGCGGCGGAAGGGAGGTCCTAGAACCATGGCCATCAAGGTGGACCTCTCGAAGGCCTATGACAAAATGACATGGCCTTTTATAGAAGATACTCTAAAGAAGACTGGTATTCCAGGGACCATTGTTTCTTATATTATGAATTCCATCTCGGGGGGAGAAGCGGCAATCATTTGGAAAGGTAAGGAGGTGAGTAGGTTTAAAGCCACACGTGGACTCCGACAAGGGGATCCACTATCCCCGTATATATTCGTTTTGTGTCTGGAACGGCTGAGTCAGTTGATTGAGGCCAAGGTGTGTAACAGAAATTGGACCCCTAGTAAGCTTACTGCTAATGGACCTGCTATTTCCCACCTGTGTTTCGTCGACGATATGATTTTGTTTGCCAAAGCAACGGAGGAGCAGATGAGGACTATTATCCAATGTTTTAAGGAGTTCGGGGAGGTGTCGGGACAATCCATTTCTATCAACAAGTCTTGTGTTCATTTCTCCAAGAATGTGCCTCCCAGAATCCGGAAACGCTTGTGCCATATTAGTGGTTTCTCGGAAGTGTCTGATATGGGGAAATATTTGGGCGTCCCTTTGATCCATGGAAGAGTTAGACACGATATGTATGGGGGTTTGCTGGATAGAATTAACAACAACGTCAATGCCTGGTCTGCAAGGTGTTTATCGTTTGCAAGTAGAGTAGCCTTGGCTAAATCCATCTTGAGCGCCATTCCAGGTTATGTTCTGCAAACTTCAGTCCTGCCTCTTAAGATTTGTCATAGAATTGATAGTAGCATTCGATCCTTTGTCTGGGGAGGTGCTCACAAGAGCCACCTAATGTCTTTGGTGGCTTGGAACAAGCTGACGGCCAGCAAAAAGAAGGGTTCCTGGGTATTAAAGCTACAAGGGAGTGGAATCTCGCCCTCATTAGCAAGCACCATTGGGAGGCTTCTACAGGAAGGAACTCTCCATGGTACAAATGTATGTACACTAGATTACACAAGCAAAAGAACCAGTTGATTCCTAATATTTCCAGGCTTGGCCGCGCAGTTTTTAAATGCAAAGAGTTTATAGAGGAAAATTCTTATTGGATCCCTGTCAGTGGAGAAACCATAAATGTGTGGAAGGATAAGTGGTGGGACTCATCACAAAGTTTAGAAGGAAGGACTAAACAACCCATCCCGGATGATCTCATCGATCTCAGGGTTTCTAGCCTTGTAAACCTAGACAATAATTGGGATCAGGAGTTCTTAAACATATGGGTTTCAGAAGAGGACATTACCAAGATCAGGCAGATTGCTATTCCTGGGAACACTACAGATCACGACCTGAGGGCCTGGATTCATAATGAGGAAGGCAACTTCACATCCCAAAGTGCCTATAATTGTCTACGTGATCCCATAAATATCAATACTGATGGCAAGTGGGATCTTATATGGAAGTCCAACGTCCCTGTCAAGGTTAAGATGTTCCTTTGGCTGGTGGGACACAATGCTCTGCTCACCAACAGCCAGAGGAAAATCTGTCATCTCACAGAAGATAGTACCTGCCCTAGATGTGGAAGGGAGGAAGAAACTACCCTGCATGCACTGCGTGATTGTAGTACAGTTAAGCCTATTTGGAAGGAGATGCTAAACCAGAATATCTGGAATAATTTCTTTCACGAGATGGATGTATGGAGTTGGTTGTCCTTTCTGCTTGGTCGGACTGACTTACAGGGAGACACCATGACTTTAGGCTGCCATTCGATTTGGAAGTGTAGGAACTCTGAAATCTTAGAGAAAATGAAGGAAAGCATTACACAGCAGACTCAAAGAATTAAGGCTGTAATTAGAAGATTCTCAGAGGTAAAGAACCAAATGGTAGGACAAATGAAGACCAGGAAGACAGTCGTTTGGCAACCTCCGCAACCTGATACTCTTAACATCAATGTTGATGCCACCTTAAAAAATGGCAGGACTTGTATGGCTGCGGTTTGTAGGAACTGGGAGGGGAAATGGAGAGGGGGATGGAGCCATAGATCCAAGGCAGATTGCAGCCTCATGGCTGAGCTTCAAGCTATTGAACATGTAGTCAACATTGCTACGGATTTAGAGCTTGAGAAAGTCATCATCGAGTTTGATTCTCTTCACGTCTGTGAAGCCTTCGCGAAGGAACCTAGAGACAGTCCCAAAACAGCCACCATTTTCAGGAAGATCATGGAGAAGATGAGGGCCCAATGGAGAATATCCCACACCAAGAGAGACGGGAATAAGGCAGCTGATGCCTTGACCAAGTGCCACCAAAAATGGGGTTACATTTCATCTATCATAGAAATGACCCTTCTGAGTTAGGAAATTTAATTAGATCTGAATCTTGTAATGGTAGTAGTACTACCAGATTTCCTTCAGCAAATAACAATGTATCATGTAGCTTTGACAATGTTTTTGCTTGCATGAGGGGGGCGAGATGAATAAAAACCTCCTGGATTCACCAAAAAAAACCCTACTTTTTGTCGATTAGGGTTTACATTTCTCAAACCCTAATTTTCAAATAATAGAACACTTAACATTCTTATTAGGTTTAAAAAATCATAATTGAATTATCATCATTAATTATATTTTTAAGAAATGATCAATCCAATTAAGCATATAATCATCCAGGTAAATCCTAATTTACCAATTAAGCTCGGATACGGTCATAACAAGTAGCCATGGAGTTTGGTGTAGATGAAGAAATATACCTCTCCAATAGATACAAGGATGTACTCCTCCCTCCTCCAAGGTGGAATGGCATGGGATGGTGGTGGAAAGTGGTCAAAACCCTAGAAACTAGGGTTTTGGTGGTGGAAATGGTGAAATGGGGTAGGGAAGTGATGGAATGGATAAGGTGCAAAGTGGGGGAGTTATGAGGGAGTAGAAGGTAGCCAACCTCATGCTCCATGCACCACCCAAGTATATATAGGTGGTGAGGAAGCACTAGGTCAAGTGAGGGTACGTTAAGTAGCATAGTGCATAAAATGTTAGGATTTTTGTGGTAGCACAGTCGTTCAAGGCATAACGACCATGGTGGAGTTGAGTAGGAATGGTTGTGGTGGATGGGAATGACTGTGGTTGAATATTAAAAGTAGTGTTTTCAAAAGTAGCTCATGCGGCCGCTTGAGCAGCCGCTCATGCGGCCGCTTGAGCAGCCGCTCAAGCGGCCCAAGCCTTCATTCTCCTAGTTAATGGGATAATCGCCAATGAAGTGGGTCAGCAAAAAGTGGCCTCCTACCAGCCACCTGACCCGCTTAACCGCCCACTTCACTTCCTTGTTGAGGTGACCTCTTCAGCCCTCTTAATGAAAAATTGACTTTTGGGACCAAAATAAATCCTAAAATTGTTGCATTTATTTTACATTATGTCTATATGAGTGCATAGTTCTGAATGTTATGTTTGTAAATCAGGGTAGATATGTGTTTCTAATTATTAATCTAGTTTATGTGTATCAAAATCATTCCTACTTTATACAAGATTTGTATGCATGTACTGTTGCACCCATGTTGCATCTTTATGTATGAAATCATGCACCTACATTAAATGTTTATCATTTATGCATGCAATGTTGCTCTGCTATGTAATGAACTACTAGTATATACTAATGTACAATACTTGTATATGTGCTATGTACTTATACATTCATAGGTTTGATTCTATTGTTTGTTATGTGTACAACTAAAGTATTGTCTATGTATATGTACTTCATTGTAAGCAATAGGTACAACTATATAATGTACATATCATGTACTGCCTACTACTGTATAATGTTATGTACTACGTAGTATGTACCATTATAGTATAATGTATATATCATGTTGTCTACTACTATATATTCATGTACTATGTAGTGTGCCACTAGTGTACATGTATCATGTTGGCTAGTGTTGTATATAACTAATTTAATATATTACTATATTTAGTATGTTATGATTCAATTAATTTGGTTATTTTATACTGATCACATGGTTATATATGTATGGAAGTTCCTTAAACATATATTATTTATATACACATATGTGTAATTTCCTATAGAATTATATATGAGTTTAGGAACCTGCTTTTTCAAAAAGAGCCCGCCTAGCGCTCAACCAGCCACAAGGTGATGTCTACACGCCTACCGCTTCCTACTTTCTAAAACATTGATTAAAAGTGATAGTGAAATTATGGGCTTCAGGTTCTGTCAGCACGGGCATTCTGGTCAGTGTGTCCATTCTGGCCAACTGGGTCACATTTTGAAGGTTCTACTGATTGTGGCATGTCCCAAACTGGCCATTCCTTGGTATCATGGCTGTTTTGGTATCCTTCCCATGCATTTGAGTCTTGAACTTGGTCATCTATGGAGGTTATTGCTTCAAAACATTCTTTGATCACTTGGGGTAGATTGAAAGTCATTTCGACTTCATTTTGGGCTCCTCCAAGGATGAGGAAACCCTATATTCAACCTTCCTCTCTTCCAAAGTACCTATAAAACATGAAAAAACCATCCATAAGTGCATTTTATAGTAAACCATTTATTGGGGGAAGTAGCATGCATTCTAACTAGTTTTAATTTGATTAAAGAATAAAAAGGCACAAGATGCAGCCCTAAAATAGGGTTGCATCGGCTGAAATTTTCCATATTCACTCATGAAGTCTCCCTTCCTGTATGAAATGAAAAACTCCTTATGCATGATGCATGATAAGAAGTTGTAGTATCCACCACCTATTCGGATTCATCATAATCAGCATGCAAACACTACTTCTAGACTATCAATATCACATCATTAACATCGTCATTCCTGACATCTAAAAAATCTAATATGGTGTTCTTGTTCACATCCTTCTTGTCTTTGGATTCAAAACCATATTTATCTTTTTAAACCTTGCAATCCATATCAAAATGACAAGGCTTTCCATAATGGATTCGTGCTCTACTCTTTGACTTGAATCTACCACAGGCCTTCCCATGATCTTGAGATTCACCAAGGCTCTGAGATCTGATGACATGATTTTACCATGAGTCAAACGCAAGTGCACACGTCATTGTAGTATAGGCCCTTGTGAGGCCCGAGTCGAACTCAGGGATATTGAATTATCGATAGACTACTACTAACTACTCGCAATCTGCTAGGCCAATTAAAAGGTTCTGAGAGTTGTTTTAAGAATAAAAGAAAATAAAATAAAACAAAGCAATTGATTAAAGGTTTAGTTTAATCGATTCAAGTAGGGATCTTTAGGATTGCGGTTTCACCGTGGGTTTCCATTGTATGAATTTCCATATAGTTACTCAGGTTCATCTCTCAATCCGGGTAGTGGCATGTAGTCAGAATTGCCCACTGTCATGGTACAATTCACTATCTATGTCTAGGTCGGTTCCACCATCGTAGTAACCTATACCCTAAACTAGGTGCTTTAGAAATGACCTCTGGGTTTCCACCATTAACCTTACATCACCTTGTTCAAGGGAGTTGTTAATTAATGTGAACTTCGTCTCTTTTCAACCGTTAATTCTTCTTTCAAAGTAATTAAAGGCATTAGATTATCATTATGGTGATCAAGCATAACAATATAATTGAGAAAACTGAGTCATACCACAGATTTAAGAGATAAATTATGAATTACTATGATAAAAATGTCATGCAATGCTTCACCGAGCCACTCTCGGTCCTAAAGATAAAGGGGATTAGCCCCGCATGTTCATCTTAGAGAAAAACATGGTTGAGAAAAGGGGAAACATGGAGAAAAACGTGAAAAAGTAATGAAACCCCTGAACAGAGAAGATCTAAGCGTTCATCGGCGTAGAATGCACGATCTACAGCCATTCTGCGGTGGAAAACGTCTTCTTCGGCTTCCAGAATGGTCGGGGCGTGCTCCTGGGCTCCGTTCTTCTCTCCACACCTTCTTGGGACGTGTGTAGCGGCTAATGACGTGATACCCTACTCTTGGCTGTCGTCATTAGGTATAATCACCGAGTTAGGTTGCAAAAATATCACAACCGTTGGATTAGAGCCAATCTGAAACAAACTCAGATCTGACGGTGACAATACCATCAACGTGAGTCGATGGTATCGACACTGCGCGATATTAGTAAGTCTTCTTTTCTTTTCTTTGTTGTGCCTGATGCTCACTCAATACCAATGACGCGGGTCGATGGTATCAACTTCCTTTAGCGTCGGTTTTATCCCTTTTCCGTCACTGAAACTCCATGTGTCGATAGTATCGACTTTTGGGTCAATCGTATCAACTGTCTACTCGCCAGCAACCTGATGGTAACTCGATACCATCGACTTCCCTATCGATGGTATCAACTCTGTGCTGCTCCTTGCGGCTGGCTGCCTGTGGCTGTGTTGATAGTATCGACATCCGTCGATGGTATCGACAGCTGCAGATATGTGTTTTTCTTGAAATTGCAAAACAAAACCACATAAGCTGAGATAAAACCTATCATTGTAATCATTTATGCTCAAAATAATAAAATAAGAGAGAATTGATGCTGAGAAGGATCATAGACTAAAGTCAGTGAATTATGCAATATTAACCACCAAAATGACCAATAATCGCATAAAATGCGAGTAAAACAAGTCTATAAATGCGACTCAAAAGCATCACATCAAACTCCCCTAAGCTTGAACATTGCTTGTCCTCGAGCAACAAAAATTTAGAATAGAATTGCAAGAGTCAATAAGGAACAGATTGTCACAACAAACATCACCACATGATCCCCTCCGTACATTCACATTTCGGGCCTCACTAACCACGGAATGATAATTACCCTAAAGGCGACAGTAATCATCCATAAAAGATATCTACCTCAAAATTGATGAACACTATCACATAAGGAAGTTAACATAATAAAATTCTCTAGTCCAGACTCGGTGCATCTTGTGATCTTCTATTCTACGTTGTTCGCCCTAACTACCATCTACATGGAAGCAGCTCTCCTGGTATTAACGAGTGAGGAGAAAATCATGGTGGCCTACCAATTCAAGCAACGGGTAGATGGAATGGGTGGCTCATGGAAGAAATAGAAGCATTATACGATTTTAACATGCACAAAACATTAATGACCTAAATGATGCATATGCAAGTGAAAATGCCCTAATGCCTACATTTGGGTGGAATGATGCATGCACTTTCATTCCATCTCAAGGTGAGATGGAATATCTAAGGAGAACTACATCGTGTACTTATTCTTCTTAGTATGTAGTGAGAACATGTTCCTTTCTCCCTCTCATTGCTACTTACTTCTCAGTTCTCTTTTTTTTCATTTTTTTTTTCAAAACTTCTCTCTTTTTTTAAGTCCTTATTTTCATAGCTGGCAACGAATTGTTTATCAGGCTCACTTAATGTTGCATAACTTGTACATTTGAAGCATTCAGAAGGTATGGAACAAGTTCATCACCTTTTATGTTTCAGAAGACATAAGATGCATGATGTACTATATGCACAAAAATGTGAATGCAGCTACAAAATGATAATTATGCAACTAAATGACACACACCTAAGGATAATGTGCATGTATAGCTATTTTATTATTTTTCTTTCTTTTCATTCAAAAATATGAGAAAATAGATGTAATGCAAGACCTATCTACATGGAATGAAATCAAAGAGATTAAAACAGTAATGTACTTCCAGTTCTTAAGGTGGATTATTAATTCAATGGGGTGGATAGATCACAAGACTAATTGACTGAACCTTTGAAAATTATTATGTGTCCCTCCTTACTGACCTGTGTAGTAATTAAGAGGTTTTCTCTCTTATTTCAAATTAAAGTCTCATTATCATTTGATCAGTTTAGGCTCAAACAACCAGTTCCGTCCACTTTCATGAATCATAGGAATGGACAATTGTGATTTACTATTTTAGAGTTGACAAACCCAATGATCTCTTTAAGTGATGTACTCAAAGTTAAACAACACAAGCTTACAAAAACACTAAAAATTTTCAAATTTTCCCCTAATTCCCATGTACAAGCAACGAGATGACACATGACTTAAGACATCCACAATTACACTAGATAGAGTGTGGATCCTACAAACAACTAAGAACTACAAGAAATAAATGACAAAAGACAAAACAATAAAAATAAAAACTGAGAAAACTAAAGGATAGAGCTGTTCCAACTCCCCCCTAAGCTTGAATTCGACAATGGCCTCATAGTAAAAAACAACCTTAAAAGGTGGAACAGTGATACCGATCATTATGTCGGACGAGGCGGGTACTGCGGAGCCGTGGGGTCCCAAGATGGTTACTGCCCCTGAAAGCTCGGATCATACTGGGGCATGGGCGGAGGTTGTGGATACCCCCCAAAATAATTCTGGCTCCAGTAATGATCGTAGAAGGGCTACTGCTGCATCTCCATCCTATGCAACCTGTCGTGGATGTGCTGTTGGTTGTCGAGGAGGAGGCACTCATTCTCGAAAATGGCCCTCTGGTTATCTAACAGCCAGTTCGTTGTATCCTGAATACCGACGTATGAAGTTGTATGTTGCTACTGTGTCTGATGAATTTCCTGCAGCATTGTATACATCCCCTACATGGAGTAGGCATCCTCTCCTTGATAAGAGGGTTGTGGTGGTGAAGGCTATGAAGATGAAGATGCACTCGGATGCATGCGGGGGCACTTCCGGGGTGCTACTCGTGCGTGAAGAGGAGTGAAAGCCTCCTCTTCCTCTTCAGGCTCATCGCCATCATTGTCATTGTCGTCATTGTCGCCGTCTTCATCCAAGTCTTCAATGGCTATGACAGGCCATCTGAAATGCTGAGCGCCCTCGATGTTGAAGACGGGGTCTGGAAGTGAACACTCTTGATATGTGTGATTAACATGGCAATGTGCATATGCCAGGCCATCACGAAGCATGATGAGGTTGGAGCGATGCAGATGTTGTAGGTTGACCTTGCTCCCGTTGGAGAGGGGAGTAAGCTGGGAGACATTTAACCCAAGATAGTGGGCTAGCGGTGTGATGAGCCCTCCAAAGTAGATTGGAGCCTTCCGCGTACTCCTCTTTACAGCCAACACACGCGTTAAGAAAAACGCGCCCCAATTGCACTCCTCGCGCTTCAGCAATTTTTGCAGGAAGAACAAGTCTGGCTCTTGAAACTTGCTAAGAGATAGGTCACCACGAGCGAACAGCATGGTGTAGAGCATGCGGTAAAGAATCCGCACAAACGGATTCTCGAAATCCGCAACCACTGCATTGTGGTAGCTGACGGATTTGCCCGGGGGCGCCATCATGAGCTGGGCGAAGATATCATCATATTCAGTCCGATTGTCTGGCCTCCGGTACTAGTCTCTCCCATGACTCTAGTTGTAGATGGAATTGAACTACCTAAGGGTGAGAGTGTAATCATTGTTGTACAGCCAGAAAGAAACGCGGCCCTTGATCCATTCCCGATTAGTGGCGATGACATCGTTTGGCACGACACATATGTCCAGCGATGCCATGAACTCTACCACTAGCTCCTTGTATGTCGGACATTCACTGAAGAATGGCTGGCCATCGGCGTGGAATTCCATCTCATCGGGCCTCCTTCCTGTATGCCTTGCCTGCCCCTTGAGCACGTAGGCAACATTGGGCTCGAACCCAAGATAACAAACCATGTCCCGATCAACGTAGCGGGTCGGCTCTATCTTTCTCTTCATCAGCTCCTCGTACACCTTCTGGATCTCCGTGGAAGGATGGACAATCCTCGTATGAGGAATAGATGTAATAGGTGGAGGAATGAACTCGGCGATCTCCATAGGATCCGCCCGTGAAGAAGAAGCACCAGCTGTACGCACCATCGTCGCTGAGAAAGAAGGAATAGAAGACGGAGCTCGGTAAAGATCGAAGAAGACAATCTCCGCTCAGTGAAGGCTCGGGGAAGAACTCACTCCTTGGATGCTCGTAGCCGGGCTCCAATTGCACAACAAAACGCACGGCACAAGTGGAGAAGAAAGGCTCAGAAGGTGTGACTTCATATGACAACAATCCCACCCTTTTATAGCTGAGGCTGTTGCTGTTGTGCACCCGTCGATACCATCGACGCGGGTCGATGGTATCGACACCTGTAGCACAATGCGGTCTTCCACTAGTATCGACAGCTGACGATAGACTGATGTGGGGGCCCAGATCGATGACGCGTCGATATCATCGACGTGGGTCGATGGTATCGACCCATCCCACGGATCGACTCCCTTGATGTAGCGATCGCCGTTGATTTCCTCTCGCGGATCGGTGATGTGTTGCGTCGATACTATCGACGCAAGTCGATAGTATCGACTTCTGCTTAGAGCAAACACCCTCGCGAGGCCCGACCGCCGCTTTCTGCCTGTAACTAGGTCGATACCATCGACAGGCCCGTCGATGGTATCAACTTCACTGAGACAAATTCATCTGAATATCTCCAGAGATCTCGCGAGTATCGACACCTATGTCGATACTATCGACCTCATTTTTGCGATCAACCTGATGGTGTGTCGATACCATAGACGAGGCCGTCGATAGTATCGACAGAGAGAAATTTTTGCAGCCGCCTAACTGTTCCTATCTCAATACCATCGACACAATGGTCAATTGTATCGACCCTACCTCAGTCCTGCACACTGAACAAACGATCAAGGTACCTTGTTTACACTAAAAACAAAATCGAATCAAACTAACTTACAAATGTAAAATAAACTAAACAAAACTATCAATGGTTGGGTTGCCTCCCAACAAGCGCCCTTATTTAACGTCTTAGGCTAGACGAAATCAAGCTCCTCATGCATCCGGAAGCGCAATGAGTTGACATCATTCACTTTCCTTGTGTAATTCTCACCGAAATACAACTTCAATAGTTGTCCATTAACCAAGAATGTTGTCTCGCCATCACGCACCATGATTGTGCCATGTGGCCTGATCTCCTCTATAGTGAAAGGTCCACTCCATCGGGATTTCAATTTCCCGGGATGCATCTTCAACCTGGAGTTGAACAAGAGTACACGATCTCCCTTCTTGAAGACACGCATCTGAATATGTCGATCGTGAATCAGCTTTGATCGCTCCTTATAGATCCGCGAGCTTTCATAAGCATTCATCCTCAGCTTGTCAAGTTCATTTAGCTCTAACATATGTTTCTTTCCTGCTTCATCATAGCTCAAATTCAACTTCCTCAGCGCCCAGTGCGCCTTATGCTCCAATTGCACCGGCAAATGGCAGGCTCGATCGTAAGCCAACCTAAAAGGCGTAGTGCCTATAGGTGTCTTAAATGCCGTCTTATACGCCCACAAAGAGTCCGGTAGCAAGGTGCTCTAGTTTGTTCTTGTCGAAGCCATAGTGCGCTCTAAGATCTTCTTAATCTCTCTATTGGAGACTTCCACCTGCCCCTGTGTCTGCGGGTGGTATGGGGTACCAATGTTGTGCTTCACCCCGTACTTTCGCAACAATGCCGCAAACTTTTGATTTTGGAAACGTGTACCTCCATCACTAATAATCATTCTTGGTACACCAAACCTGCAGAAAATGTATTCTTTGACAAACCTGCACACTACGGCGGCATCATTAGTCCTAGTGGGTATTGCCTCTACCCACTTCGATACATAGTCAACAGCTAATAGAATGTACAAGTTAGAATTGGAGGACACAAAGGGTCCCATAAAATCAATACCCCACAGATCAAACACCTCGACCTCTTGAAATACATTGAGGGGCATCTCCTGTCTTTTTGAAATGTTACCTTCCTGTTTGCAGGAATCGTATTGCCGCACATAGTCATATGCGTCCCTGAACAAAGTAGGTCAGTAAAGGCCGCTCTCAAGTACCTTAGCCGCAGTTCGAGAACTAGCATGGTGACCACCCGTCGGTGGAGTATGGCAATGATGAAGGACACTTTCATATTCCACTTCCGGTACACACCTGCACAACACACCATCCCTGCACTACTTCAACAAAATAGGGTCATCCCAGAAATAATAACGCAAAGAATGGAAAATTTTCCTTTTCTCTTGGTATGTCCAATCATCTGGGATAATTTTGCAGGCAAGATAATTAACAATGTAAGAAAACCAAGGATCTTTAGATTTCACAGATAGAAGTTGTTCATCAGGAAACGTCTCGGTAATGGATATATGCACATCCTTCTCATCTACCCTTTCCAACCTAGACAAGTGGTCCGCAACCACATTTTCTATTTCCGCCTTATCCTTGATTTCAATGTCAAATTCTTGTAACAGTAGGATCCACCTAATCAGTCTAGGTTTGGCATCCTTTTTCTCCATCAAGTACTTAATGGCGGTGTGGTATGTCCATACCATGACTTTAGATCCGACAAGATATTACCGGAATTTTTCAAAATCAAAAACAACAATGAGAAGTTCTTTTTCAGTTGTCGTGTAATTCAGTTGTGCTTCATTTAAGGTTTTGGACGCATAGAAAATCACAACGGGTTTATTGTCCACACGTTGTCCCAAAATTGCCCCCACTGCGAAATCTGATGCATTACACATCAGTTCGAATGGCTTTGTCCAATACGGTGTTTGCACAACCGGAGTAGTAATCAATTTTTCTTTAAGAACATTAAACGCATTTAAACACTTTTCGTTAAAATCAAACACAACATCCTTCTCCAGCAGCTCGGATAATGGTTTGGCAATTTTTGAGAAATCTTTAATAAATTGACAATAAAACCTGACGTGACGTAGAAAATGCCTTACCCCTTTTACCGAATTCGGTGGGGGCAATTTGGAAATAACTTCAATCTTCACCGGATCTACCTCCAACCCCTTGCTACACACTTTATGTCCAAGCATGATCCCTTCGTTAACCATCATATGACATTTTTCCCAATTGAGAACCAAATGTGTGTCCTCACATCATTGTAAAACTTTGTCCAAATTGTATAAACATTCATCAATAGACACACCATAGATGGAGAAATCGTCCATAAAGACTTCTAAATAGCATTCAAACATATCAGAAAAAATGGCTAGCATGTAACGTTGAAAGGTTGCTGGTGCGTTACACAAACCGAAGGGCATACGATGGTATGCAAAGGTTCCATAAGGACAAGTGAAGGTGGATTTCTCTTGGTCCTTAGGATCAATGGAAATCTGATTGTAGCCCGAATAACCATCGAGAAAACAAAAATGAGATTGACCTGCTAATCGCTCTAAAATTTGATCAATGAATGGGAGAGGAAAATGATCCTTAAGTGTAGCAGCATTCAATCTATGGTAGTCTATACATACACGCCACCCGGTTACCAGACGGGTCGTGACTGGCTCATTCAACAAGTTATGTGTAACAGTAATCCCCCCTTTTTAGGGACTACCTGTGTAGGACTCACCCACATCGAGTCAGATATAACATAGATGATACCTTTAGAAAGGAGCTTGATCACCTCCTTCTTGATGACCTCCATCATGCTAGGATTTAATCTGCGTTGTGGCTGAATTACAAGTTTGGCTCCATCCTCGAGCCGAATCTTGTGCTGGCACAATGAAGGGGAAATCCCCTTGATGTCCGCAACCGACCACCCGAAAGCACCTCGGTGGTTCTTCAGCATGATCAGTAGTTGATCCTCCTCTTCGGCACTCAGATATGCTGAAATAATCACTGGAAGCTTTTCACCTTCAGCTAGAAATGCATATTTCAAGTGCGGTGGCAATGGCTTCAATTCTAATTCTGGCGGGCTGATTAAGGATGAATGAAGCAGTGGTGGGAGTTCTCCAAGGTCTTCATAGTACCTAGCGTAGAAACATGACAGCACTTGAAGCATCTTGGCACACTCTTGTAGTGACTTGCTTCTCATCCAATCATGTGTTATGTTAACCAGGCAGGCTTCAAGAGGTAGTTATGGATATGCATTAAAGACAGAACTTACTATGGCCTCATCTTCAGTAGAAGGCGGAATGTCCTCCTCTTCATCATTGGGAAAACCCACAACCTTGCTAAGAGACACAACCTTGGTCTGCTCCATGATGTCTACAGCCAGTGTCCCTTTTCCTACTTTAGTCATTACATGAGCCATATCTAGAAATGGTTTTCCTAGACAAATAGAAATATTCTTATCAAAGTGCTTCATCATGCGGCATTGCTCCTTCACTTTAGATTGTGGAGTGCTTGAGGGCATGACCATTTCAAACTGATCATCCACGATACCCAAGGTCAAACGACCTCTCCCCATCTCCAGTATCATGTCAGTAGTGGCTTGGAAGGGTCGTCCAAGGAGTAACTCATTACCCTATTCATCCTGCATTTCCATTACAACAAAGTCTACCGGGAAAACAAACCGATCAACTTTAACTAACACATTTTCACAAATACCATATGGCTTCACCATAGAGTTATCCGCCAACTGTATTGTCATATTGCTTGGCCTTGATTCTTTTAATCCCAATTTCTTGAACGTAGAGAGAGGCATCAGGTTTATACTTGCCCCTGAATCACATAGTGTTTCGCCGAATTTTACTTTCCCAATATAGCATGAAATATTGAAGCAGCCCGGATCCTGCCTTTTAGGTGGAAATGTACCCATGATGAAAGCACTCACCTGCTCCTTGAGAACCACAACCTCAGTGTCAGGGATCTTCCTCTTCTTTGTAATGATGTCTTTCAGAAACTTGCCGTAAGAAGTAATTTGCTCTATTGCTTCTAAAAGTGGAATGTTCACAGACAGCTTTCTAAAGCTATCTAGAAACTTCTTGAACTGAGTGTCCACTTTCTTGGCCTTCACACTATTGGGATATGGGACCGGGACAGTCTGTGTCATTTGATGTGGCGGCACATATGGCGTCCTCTTCTGTGTCTCCTCCTCAACAATGGCGGGTTCTGTTGCAACAACCTCTACCACATCATCTACCGGCTCGGTGATTGGGATCGGAACCTCCTCTGTGGCCTCACCTATGTTTTCTGACTGGGGTTTGCTTGGTTCATCAGCCCTGGGGTTTAAAATCTTCTTACCGCTCCTTAGCAAGATTGCCTTAGCCTGTTGGTTTCCTCCTGGAATGTTTGTCTTACCCGGAAAGTCTTGTTGTGTTGGCTTCTTCAGATTTTCTATCTTAGCTGCCATCTGTGCCAAGGATGTTTCTATAGTCCTCATCGGAGCCCCATGGCTTTGTAAGGTCTATCCAAACTGATTCATGAATTCACCTTGTTGCTTGATCTGCTGGCCAAAAGTGTTCATTAGTTCTTGATTATGCTTTATTACTTGATTGAGCAACTCATTGCTCTTATTCGCTGGTGACGATTGGGGTTTTGCGTCTGGGTCTTGAAAGAAATTATTTGGGTCCTTCCAGGAAAATTTCTTGTCTTTCCTCCACGAGTAATTGTTGTTTCTGTACCCCTGTTGCTGGCGCATGAATTTTACTTGAGCCTCATCATCTGATTCTGCGTCTTCTTTTGCAAGCAGTTTCTTTGCTAGAAGGTCCATCTTCTCATTTAGTTCTTTGATGGCCTTTGACTCCCCTGCAGCCCGAACATGCTCTACAACGTCTCTGTCACCCTAGGATTGCTTCTTAGCCATGTTCTTCAAAATTTCCCAACACCTCGTGTTTGTGTTGTTTAAGAAGAACCATGAACCTGTGGAATATAGGTTACTTCTATCATGCTCGGAAAGAGCAAAATAAAAGGTTTTGACCTATGTCTCCTTGTCAAGTCCATGATGCGGGCACCTCCTTAGCGTGATCTGGAACCGTTCCCAGGTCTCAGAGTAAGTCTCTCCTGCCTTCTGACTTAAATTATGAATTTTTCTGATCATATCATTTGTCTTCTCGAGTGGAAAGAACCTTTCAAAGAAAACTTCCACCATGTGGTTCCATGATTCCACATACTCATCATCAAGATTATGTATCCATTCTCGTGCATTTTCCGCCAAAGAGCTGGGGAACAGCTACAAGTACAATGTCTCCTGTGGAAACTTGTCTATCTTGATCATGTCGCAGTTCTCCATGAACTGGCTAATGTGAGTCACCGGGTCTTCGTTTTTGAGCCCATGAAATGCATTTGATTTGACCAGATTTATTAATGCATGATCAATCTTATAAGTCAGAATGTTGACCGCCTGCTTCTTTATTGGCCCCTTTGAAGTGGATGAGGAAGAAGCCTTTATCTTCTCCCATATCGTCTACTCTTCTGCCATGGCTTCTGGTTCTGAATCGGAATCTATTTCGTCTGGTTGGTCTTGAATAGAGTTTTGCTCGTCGTCTGGTCCCGACAGTGGAACCTCTGTTGATTGTTGCGTGTAGTCGGTGCTACGCGTGTTCACCATGCACTAGTACCTGTAAGAGGAAAATCTCAATTCAGTACCTTTGGTAGACGATTTCTAAATATATCTATAAACTATGAATTTTTTTTAAAAATGAGAATAAACTAATAAAATAAAAGTGTGGCCTAGAGTGGCTGCTTGCAGCACTCGTAGTGCCGACAATTGTCGTGTCCCCGACAACGGCGCTAAAACCTTGACACGATTTTACCGTGTGTCGAACGCAAGTGCACGCGTCAATGTAGTATAGGCCCTTGTGAGGCCCGAGTCGAACTCAGGGATACTGAATTATCGGTAGACTACTACTAACTACTCGCAATCAGCTAGGCCAATTAAAAGGTTCTGAGAGTTGTTTTAAGAATAAAAGAAAATAAAATAAAATAAAGCAATCGATTAAAGGTTTAGTTTAATCAATTCAAATGGGGATCTTTAGGATTGCGGTTTCACTGTGGGTTTCCATTGTATGAATTTCCATATAGTTACTCAGGTTCATCTCTCAATCCGGGTAGTGGCCTGTATTCAGAATTGCCCACTGTCATGGTACAATTCACTACCTATGTCTAGGTCGGTTCCACCACCGTAGTAAGCTATACCCTAAACTAGGTGCTTTAGAAATGACCTCTGGGTTTCCACCATTAACCTTACATCACCTTGTTCAAGGGATTTGTTAGTTAATGTGAATTTTGTCTCTTTTCAACTGTTAATTCTTCTTTCAAAGTAATTAAAGGAATTAGATTATCATTATGGTGATCAAGCATAACAATATAATTGAGAAAATGAAGTCATACTACGGATTTAAGAGATATATTATGAATTACTATGATAAAAATATCATACAATGCTTCCCTGGGCTACTCCCGGTCCTAAAGATAAAAGGGATTAGCCCTGCATGTTGATCTTAGAGAAAAACATAGTTGAGAAAAGGGGAAATATGGAGAAAAATGTGAAAAAGTAATGAAACCCCTGAACGGAGAAGATCCAAGCATTCCTCGGCGTAGAATGCGCGATCTACAGCCTTTCGGCGGTGGAAAATGTCTTCTTCGGCTTCCGAAATGGCTAGGGTGTGCTTCTGGGCTCCGTTCTTCTCTCCACACCTTCTCGAGACATGTGCAACGTATAATGATGTGATCCCCTGCTTTTAGCCGCCGTCATTAGGTATAATCACCGAGTTAGGTTGCAAAAATATCACAATCGTTGGATTAGAGCCGATCTGAAACAAACTCTGATCTGACGATGTCGATACCATCGACGGGGGTCGATGGTATCGACACTGTGCGATATCGGCAAGTCTTCTTTTCTTTTCTTCGTTGCGCCTGATGCTGACTTGATACCATCGACGCGGGTGATGGTATCGACTTCCTTTAGCGTCAGTTTTTTCCCTTTTCCGTCACTGAAACTCCACGTGTCTATAGTATCGACTTTTGGGTCGATAGTATCGATTGTCTTCTCGCCAGCAACCTGATGGTAACTCGATACCATCGACTTCCCTGTCGATGGTATCGACTCTGTGCTGCTCCTTGCAGATTGCTGCATGTGACTGTGTCGATAGTATCGACAGCCATCGATGGTATCGACAGCTGTAGATATGCGTTTTTCCTAAAATTGCAAAACAAAACCACATAAGCCGAGATAAAACCTATCATGGTAATCATTTATGCTCAAAACAATAAAATAAGAGAGAATTGATGCTGAGAAGGATCATAGACTAAAGTAAGTGAATTATGCAATATTAACCACCAAAATGACCAATAATCGCATAAAATGCGAGTAAAACAAGTCTATAAATGCGACTCAAAATCATCACATCATCTGACATGATCTCTTTCTCTATCAGTGCTCCTTCTTTCAGTGAAGTGTACCTTTGACTCGTTGTCGCCTGAGGCTCATCGTTGAGTCTCTTCATTTAGTAGATTGTTCTTCATCTGATCAAGTGTCAAATTTTCATCTTGTGTAGAATTGTTGACTGTCATAACGAGTGTCTCTCAACTATCAGGTGGTGATCTCAGAAGAAGTAGCACATGAAGTTCATCATCAAGAACTATCTTTATAGACCCTAGTTGATTTAAAAGACTTTGAAATTTACTCATGTGCTCGACAATACTGCTATCATCCACGTAGTTTTCATCTCACACAATTTCTTGAGCTTTGCTCACATCATTGACATTAGTCTCTTTCAAAATGTGATGAAATATATATATGGAAATATTAATATATTTTTGTATTGTTTGTACGGTCTTCCTGTTTAGTTTTTTTCGAATCCAAATTAGACGTACTCAATGTCTTTTGTCTCTTTATTGGATCATACAAGTCCTTGTAAAATTTGATATCCTCCATTTTAGATTTTCATATATGTTGTGTCTCGTTAACTTTTTCATCGTCGCATCATCATCCTTTCTCATCTGATTTTTTTTACAAAACATGGCTCACATATCACTTTTTGTTCTTGATATGTGTATGTATATTATACAACTATGATACGATAATACATAAACTATTCAAGAGAATAACCACAAAAAGATAGAGGGAGAATATCAGAGTTTTACGTGGAACGCTCTCACATAGTGTGAGGGAAAAACCACAAGACCGACCAATGAGCAAATGTACTATACGAAGAAACAATCTTCTTTTCGAATTTTGACCCCAAACCCGAGATTATACAACTAGACGGAGATATAAGAAAAAATCACTAATGGAGATATCCGTACAAGTGTATATTGCAGAACTTCCTGAAAAGATATCATCTTCTACAAAGTGTACATAAGTAAATAGTCCGAATAACAACACCAAAAAACATTTGCATCCTACCCCTACTTTCTTTTTATAATTTTTTTTTTCTACCGCAGACAAACAGTGGCAACTCTAGCAATTGGCAACGACTCTTCTATTAATTTCCTTGGCTCACAACTTAACGACTGCGTGGGCTGAGGGATTTATATCCCATTGCCAGCAGCGACAGCGTCAATAGATGGGCCGTGTCATATTCGGCTGGATAACTACAGGCCCAAGATTAACATTGGGCAAGGAGGAGAATCTGCCGGTACTGGTTGATCCGTCTTCGTCAAGTTCATGTTGGTATCTGCCATCATCCGTCTTCCTATGCACGATCCATGCGGTTGCATCTACATAAGTCCGGCAACCTTGATACCGGCCTATACACTTCATCTATCGCTGATTACGAGTCTAAAGTACACGTTTATTGGAAACTGCCGTGTGGTTGTTCCATGCTGCCCGTCATGTTGCCTAGCAACCATGATCGCTGGGAGGGTTAATGGGTTGGATTCTCAAATCCTTTCCAAGTTGTTGCAAATGTGTCTTTTTCAAACCAGACATTAGTCGTGCTTTAAAGATGAAAGGTGACCAGTGGTTGAGTTCATATCGTCCCAGTGGCAGATCCAGAAAATTAACATGAGGGATTCGAGATCAAAAAAATGGAAATTTTCATAATTAAGTTCTGAACCAACGCCATGTACAACCTTCATAGGAACACACAACAATACAGCTACTTATCTTATTGTTTAATATTTGAAATCATTATATATGAGAATTTAATAATATTTTCAATATTGGACGCTAATTCAAAAATATTTTTTACATCATAGATTCAAACCCGCACCCTCAAATACGTATTACGCAATACGTTCCAATTGAGTTATCGGATTTAAACATTTCAATGTTTGACAATATATACATACATATAGTATATATACAATATTCAGTTCATACTTTAAAATTTTATTTTTGAAATTTATTGTGGAGGGAGGAGGGGCTAGAGCCCCTGTATAGTCCCGAGGATGGAAAAAATCCCTTGCTCATGGGAAACCAACCGTCTACACACCAAACCGACAAGGAGATTATGTCCATTTTCCAATATGTTATTACCATGCCTCCTCTTACTATTCTAACTGAGTCCTAACTAGGTTGGTCTCTGTTCATTATGTAGTAGAGGAAGAAACATTTCCATCGACAGCTCCATGAATGACTTGTTGTGTAACAACCTCATTTTTCAGTGTCCGGACCTTAAAATTGAGAGTCATTACATAATATTTCAAGATCCAGATTTAACAATTAACAAATAATAAATAATAGTAAATAATTTTTATTATTTTATAAATATTATTTACAAAATATGCAATGAGGCTCCTCTAAGGAGTTACATACATTTCCAACAAAGACCATTACATATGAGAAGAAGTATCTAACTAATTCTTCTTTACTTAGCTTTTATATTTTCGGTGGTATTTATATGATTCATCATGTCATGATATCTTCATATAGACTATTTACCTAAAACGGTGTGAAACAAAATGTGGATCAATATATTGCTATATTGTGTATGTGGGATGCAAGTAAAATATGTGCATGTAGGTGTAACAACGTAAACAACCATAGCAACAATTATTATTACATAACCGAACATGCATTTTCTGTTATAACTTCTCAACCTTTTGTATTCTCAAACTATGGGATTACCCTCTCTTGGGGTTTTGTCCCTACATTGGACTTAGGCCACCTTCCCAATCATGGGCTTGGTGCCATGTCGGCCTTCCCAATTATGGGCTTGACCTTTTGTGACATTCTCAGTCATGGGCTTGGTAATAGTCATCTCAATGATTTTCTTTCCATCCAGACCTCCAGAGATAACATGGGGGGTTTGAGTGAGTTATAGTATATAATGTGATACTCATATGGGCCTTATAGATTGCAGAAGTAAACACACGACCAAGTAGTTTAACTGCAATCCATTTAGGAAGCTCAGAAAACCTCAAAAGAAAGGCAAGTATTCATTGGCATAGTCATATACCTTATGTAGAACCATGCAGAAATCATGTAGTATATACTTCAAGCATGTTCAACAAATCCAATCAACAGATCCAAGCAAGAAAAACTAAATTTGCATGTATGTATATACTAAAGTGTCAACATCATGTTCAAAACATAATTAACCTAATGTATGCCCTAAATTAGTATTTAGGGTTGTCTCAGATTTAGGATAAGGAATTAGGGCACACACCCTAATTCAATCGCATATTAAATGTTAGGTGAACCTAATTATTATATCTATCATATACTTTTATTAGGAACACTTAGATTCAATTATGTACATTAATATCATGGCAAGTTATGATCTTTGGTTTAAAAACTATAATTCTACACAACTACGATTATCCACTTTAGAAACCCTAATTACTAATCATTATTATCATGATTACCTTGGATTATCATTATCTCAAAAATATTAGAGTACATCCCAAGAAAACATATTTAACATGATTAATAATATATTCATCAAAAGTTAGGTTCATATGTATAGATCACCACACAATTAGGTAATAGCCCTACTTTTGGACATATAATCAGATTTAAGTTAAACATATTCTATTTGGATTTTGTGAATTTTCCTGATCAAATTGATATATACTTTTGCTATAATCCAATCGACTAATAAATAAATATAATTAATGCAATTTTGATATATCTAGGCCAATCAGAGTAGGTTGTGTCAGCGATCCTAGGATTATCCATCATAATCCGCATGGTTGGGCCAACCATGTGGGGAAGTTGGCATAGCATATAAGGAAGTTAAATTAAAATTTTAATATCTTATTCCCAAACTAGAAGATCACATCAACAACAATGTATCTCAGAAAGAGGGTTGTAAGAGATAGACTTGGTCCTAGAGCAAGTCCAGCAACTTATCCTTGTAGTGGTGTTCTTCTATAACACCTGCCCAATTAAATAGCTACAAAAACCACAAGCGGAAGCATAACATTTTATACATCACTTGGAACATGGGCAAGCATCACATATCTGGCATACTAAGCATTCAAATAACCAAAGTAACTGAAATCCAACAAAGCGTATAACGTGCTGAAATGAAAAGTTCGGGAATAACAATCCCACAAAAAAAATCTAGAATAAAGAAACTGAGAGTCTGGATAATCTAATCCTAATAACGACAAAAGGAAAAGACTAAAAATAAAACTTCAGCTGGATGGATCGCCTAGATAATGTCCCACCAGTGAAAGATATCTCCTAACGTTGCAGATCCTCAAACTACGCCTCAGACAGCTACTCACTACCTGCGGACGTCGCGTCCCCAGCCATGCACAAGAAAGAAGAAACTGATGATTAGAGTAAGTGGCAATGAATTCTTACATAACTGCTACTACATATTCATAACTGAAAGGAAACTTGACTATATATTTTAATTACATATTTTATCTGAGTTGTGGCCACCATTATACGATAAGTTCTCCTTCTTTGGCGTATCAACGCCCTGAGATGGTACCATGTACCCTGAGTTGGCACTATATTCCCTGAATGACACTGAAGTGTCTCTGCGTTGGCGTGTCCACGCCCTGAAATGGTGCCGCAACACCTCTGAGTTGGAGTGAACACTCCTCTTAATTGGCAACAACTGCCTCTGAATTGTCTCGGGACTAACGGAATGAGAACTTATCATATAATATTTTATGTGCGGGTTCTGACTAATCCTCTTAAGTCTAACTTACTTAATTCTTAATCTGAACTAAAATTGATTACTAATAATTTAATCCGAAGTTGAATACTGATAATGAAAGTTGAACTGAAATATGATATTGCTAACTGAAGAATAAATGTACATCTGAATCTGAATCTAATATCATTATCTGAGTGAATCATATTACTCGATAGTAATTGAATAAGCCAAAATGATTCCTTATGTTCATGTCATAACTGTGCAGATAATATCATATACATATACTAAAAAGCCTGAATGCAGCCAACTACTCCATTCAGAGGTCATAAGAGAATTTTGTAATCTAATGGCTACCTAAAAAGATACCGATTAAGAATTCATAGGGCATGGCCCACTTACTTGTAGCAAGCCAAAATCCTAACTCTGCTCCCAGCAGTCTGGATCTATCTCTGTCCTAAAAATCCAATGGATTTTATAAGATCACATATCCCTTTTTGGGCACATAATTAGGGTCATTAGAGTACTTTTGGTTTATGTTCACATGCACTTTCCTTACGTCAAGGTATACAATTATTGTGTCTTTTAGTATAGCTAGCATTATCTAAGTCGAGGTATTATGGTGCCTTAGTAATAATTTAGAGTAAAGTAAGTAACATCACGAATCCATTTATAGGTTGAACAGTAGATACTATTTTATTATCTATATAGGCATCTTGATTAATATCTTAGTATTATACTGATTAGCCATCGTTTATGGCTACTATAAAAACAACAGATTGCTCACTCCAAAAGAGGTGTCATAACATGAGTGTAGATTTACTGGATTCAAAGTGTGCTAGATACGGAATATATATATACAATTAGTTCTTTAGTTTAAACATTGAGCAGCAGACCGGACGATTGAACTCGGGAAAAAGGTGATGTAGTGCTTCGGATGTACAGGTGTGCGAACATGTTATTGTGTCAAGGCAATATGCAGATAAGTTCTGTCCTTTGGGTTTTTATCTAGTGTGAGTCGAAGCTATACACATGAGATATGGAACAACAATAGTGGGTAGATTAACTACTATATTGATCAAGGGACATACGACATACACAACAGCAAGCAAGACTGAATCTGAAAAAGGTTGAAAAGAGCTCACAATCTACGATTTCAAATTTATAGACTCACAGACAGAGATCCACCAGATAAGAGATGTTAGCCTTGCGGCATCAAGGCATCCTCGATGGTACCTGTGCAGCGTGGAAGAGGCAGGAGCAGTGAGGCTGCTCTGTCGTGACTATACGTCGGGAACTAGGGTAATAAGGGAAACCAGATCGGAATCGACAAAGAAGAAAGAAATGGTGTTTGGCCAGGTCTGATCAAGCCTTAGGTAGGGCTCACGGCCAGCGAGGGACAGGGATAGAATATGCCATGCCCAAGCGCCGAAGTACAGGGGAGGGGAAGCCAACGACTAACATGCATGAGAGGAGGTTTGGATACTTAGAACACACACACACACATGAGCCGCATGAGGATTTATCTAAGTCGGAAAAACATGTTGCCCACGGAGAATACAGGAACCAGTCGGCGGCGGCGCCTAGAAACCAGTAGAAAATAGAGTAACTCACTTGAGAAGATGAAATCACAAGAAGGGGGTGAATACCTTCCCTCTGGTTGGTTTGAGGGACAAAACACGAACAACAGGCATTCGAAAGCTCCCTCGGTCCCTATCGTTAGTCCGTGCACATCCACAAGAGATTGCCCGAGAAACTCCACGTAGCTGTTGTGTCACGTTCTATAGGACCGGACGACTCAGGCTTCCGCAGCCCCAACTGAAGGTCGGGATCGACTCCTTAGGTTCTGAATATGGTGTAGCCGTGCCCAATCAAAGAATGGAGGTGCGAGGAGGAGGTGGCGACGGGAGGAAGGAGATGACGGCAAAGTTGGGCGTTTTGCAATCTGCCAAAACCTAGGGCTAACTAGGGGTTAAATAGATGCGAGACGATCTTCCAAAGTCAAAGGCAAAAATGGTTCGCGAAACGGTTGAGCGAGTTGTGAGACAATCAAATTTGATTGCAACTAGGAAATTTGTTCTTGACGGACGGAGGTTGAAGACAACCCATCTCTTACAGACGGCTGAGATCAGATGGGCCTATGCTGGGCGCCGATCCTACGGCCCAAACAAAGCACAAAAGAACACAATTTCGAGAAAAAATGCATTTATCTAAAGAAATTAACCATTATCTTGTTAATGGTGGTTCCCTGACCAAACGAACTCAGATTAAACTCAAATTTTGACCAATTGATCACAAAAGGGTCTAGAAAATTCTCGTGTGCTTAGTTTGCAAGTTTGGCCACCGAATTAATTATTATGATTAAAAAGATTTAAAGCTTAAACATTGCATAACTAATTATTTAAAAAGAGTTAGCGCTCCAAATTTTAGGATTCGTCACGTTTATATGTTTCCTATAAATGGTAAATTTATCAAGGCATATTATAAACCAAAATACTAATTATTGACCCGATTATAGCATGTGACCATAAAGGATATAAAATTTTGAAAATTTGTAAATAAGTACCTGAAAATGAGGATGTTACAGCTTCTTCTTTAAGTAGCACTCGAACAGTCATTAGCAATGTCCTCCTGGTGCAACTCCATGGATGGTGATTGATGGCGTCCTTCTAGTAGGTGGCAAAGGGATCCTTTCCTCTAGTTAGTCCACATGTACCACCCGAAACTCCACATTGTACTACAAGAGTCAACAAGAAGGAGTTTCCCCTTAAAAGGTCAACCTGTTAGGGTTGATTCACTCTACTGTGTTTTCTCTCCCTTATTGTCCCTCCTTTTTATGGGTAGGACTTGCCCAGGCTCTTTTGGTTACCACAACCAGATAGGACAACAATTTTCAAAGATTATTGTTGTGTCTCTAAAAGTCTAGACTTCCCCCCTTTATATAGGATGGTCAGGGTCAGGGTTTCTAGTTCATCTTGGAATTAAAGAGATAGAATTTCATGAATTTTTGAGAAGTTACAAATGGTGAACCCGTCAGTTCACTGTAGAACCAGTCAATTCAACCCTTGAACTAGTTGATTCCCTAGCTTTCCTATTATCAATCACATTGGTATTAATTATTCAATTAATGCACAATATGATGTCACCATCAATTCTTGATCTAATCATATTGGTCATTGAACTGGGTGACCCAGATGATGAACCGGTCATTTCACTTGTGAAATGGTCGTTTCATTTCATGAAACGACCGTTTCACTTTTGAAATGTTCATTTCATTTGCAAAATTGTCGTTTCATTTTCCTACTCAATCAATATACAACCAATGTTGTTCAAATTGAATACCTAAACACTTTTGTAATCAAGTTAAACCTTATTTATGAGTAAACTCCTTTTCCTGGTACATCCTATATGTGAGACCCTATAGGTCCAAAATTATGTTGGCGGTGAATACCCATAACTAAATTCTGACGTCACAAGCAATGAGTGGTATCTAGCAATGCATCATTCCTCCCAAGTAATTGGAAAGTTGTAGAACAACTTCAACTTACAATTTGTGATTAATGTTACAGTGATCGTATAGTTCATTTGTCTTTGATATCCGGATTGAACTCGAGGCATGGAATCGCCATCCTGTCAACATTCAATCCATGTTCCTTGAACTGGAGAAGACTAAATGAGATGCATGTGATTTCACATATCTTATATTGATTCACATAAGTATGGCCATACATTTCTCAATCTTTCTTATTAAGTGTCTAAGATATCAATCTCATGTAGGAGGGACAAATCCCATCTACATCACTCACACTCAATCCCCATATGTCACAATGTACCCAAGCATCACCTTTATGGCGATCCTTATTCAAGGTCATGCTGGATGGTGTCAAAATACATCAAATGACATGTGATGAGTATAGTAACTTTAGGTCTAAGAAACACAATCACCAATATCACTATGAGAGTTGATTCTGACTACCATTCCATGGTCTCCAAGTATCACTCTCATGGTGGGTCTATTTGGTACACTGTTCTCTAACATGTACCTTTGTGCTTGACTTGATATGACATATCATGACTAATGAGACTCTATCATTAGTCAACACACACACTAGTCTTATGTATTATTGTTGTCTATTTTGCTTCCACAGTAAAATCCGACTAGGGACATAACAAGAATGTGTGGACTCTTATCATACATATGATCTCATTGTCTAGGTCCTAAACTTAAAGACATGTGTCATCAAGTAGCACCATTCTTTAGACATCTACTATGTCTGTGTCATCATCTCATGATTGAGACAAACATAATAGATGGAGTTACCTTTATCATTATCAAATCAAGTATAAGATGCCCCATTATAATAATCACATGACTAGCTCTATGGGCATACATACCAACAGACTTCCATTTGTACTTAGAGCCAATCACTTATGAATCTTGTTTCAAGTGATGTTAACATGTCCATCATGTTTCTCCGACACAAGTGTTTTGTAGCAAGTTAGCCACGTTTACTTCAAGTATGTATTTTGCAAGGTTTCACCTTCACCGTATGACCTCTAATATGAGATAGAAGTGGCGTAGTATGCTATCTGAGATTCCTTGTCTATCCAGTAGTTCTATTATGGTAACAATATTTCTACTACATCATTAATGGTTCAAACCTCCCACAAGTTCATCTACATGAACTTATAGATCCATACAGTATCCTTTGTTGTGTTCATAACACCAAGATACTCAGCTTCTATTGTAGAATTAAACAACTATTTCTTACTGAAAATGTTTCCAACTTACAGTTCTCATTTTATGGTCAAATTCAAATTTAGATTGTGAACATTAATTTTCTCTGTCATTTTGGAATCTTGCATCGGTGTAACCTATTACACACAACTCTTCCTCATTACCTTAACTAAGGAACCAACCCTTTTCGTGCTTCTCAAGTACTAAAGGATGTTCTTTATGGTAGTCTGATGACTTTCATTGGATTCAGACTAATATCCACTCATCATGTCCAACACATACGAGATAATGGGATGTGTACATAACATTGCATTCATGATAGATCCAATTGTGAATGCACATGGAATTCATCCATATGTTCATGTTCTTCACAATAACTAGTACACTAGGCTCCTGAGAGACTAACTCCATGGAGCATGGACAAGTTTTCTCTCTTTGAGTCATGCATGTTGAATCCCTTCAGCATCTTTCCAATGTATGTGTGGCATACATCTCACAAAAAAAAACATAATTAACTAATGCGGAAGCGTTCACTAAGCAGTGGATTACCGAAAATCACTAAAAATTAAAACCTTTTTACCAAGAGGTCCATCAAATGAAAACTTTCTCACATAGAACCAAAGTAACACATTTACATTCTGATTTAACGGTACATGTATTGTATCATCTCTTTCTGTGAATTACAAGCATTAGCTGCCCTGTTAAACTAAGCATAGGCAGTATGAAAATCTCGAGGCACTGAGCCAAAATCTCGAAAACACTAACTACTACTCTGAGGACCTGAGAGTACAGAGACGACACATAGGACTCTATCTACATCTATACAAGGCATAACATTCGGTGTCTCCACCTGAGACTTCACTGTTGTCCCTACTGCTGATGTTGATGTCCTTCTCCTACTGAAGGATTCCTGCCTCCTCGTCCGTGTCCACCTAAAAATGTGGTTCCCACAGGGGTGAGATAATTGTAAATTGCCCCAGCGAGAGATATAACTCTCTGCCAGTAACATTATTATTGCATCTTAAGAAGATAAATATGAACAGAGGAATCATATTTGTTTGACAGTAGTTAATTCAATGTCTAACATATGAGAATATTATTCTTATCTAAAACATTGTAGCTATAACTTGAAAGAGCAACATGTCACTTATCCATTAAGGAATATGAAGAACAACATGTATAACGTTTATTCACTATAGAATCATTACCACAACATTAACTCTCTTCAGGCTTAGATCATATATCTAATGCCTGGAATTGTCATTTGTGGAGTCATGGCATGTAGCCATACTCTTTTCACAAAGTGTTGGGATCTTAATCCCTCAACTCACCAAGTACAATTCCACTTCTTAACAAGTTCATCATCATGATTATAGCATCTGGGTATTTGAACCCATATCTCATCATAGGATATTTATTACCACTTATTAAGTGACTTAATACCTGCAGATTATCTGACCAAGGACATCATAATTCTTGCTACACAATGTATTGCACATAGTACACAAAGCTCAATAATTCTTACTACAGAAAGCATATGAAGGCTTATAAAGCCTATAAAATATTCTCAATAAACATAGCATCATAGCCCGTACCTGGCTATAATCCTCATCTCATCAGCCTTGCATGATTAGTAATCATGATAACAATTATAATGCTTTCATATCAGTACCATACAACACTAAGTAATATCACTATTCCCTCTTTTGGGTTCATGGTTTCTCATTCATATCAGAACCATACAACACTAACTAATAACATTGTTCCCTCTTTAGGGTTCATGGTTTCTCATTCATATCAGAACCATACAACACTAAGTAATAACATTGTTCCCTCTTTAGGGTTCATGGTATCTCTTTTATATCAGCACCCTCCATTAGGGTTTTTCATAAATAACCACTTGGGTTCTTAAGATCATATTATTAATGATCAGCCCTATTTCATTGCTTCTCACAGCTAGAAGCTAATATTGATATCATAAGTATTCAAACATACTTATTTATTCTCATCATTCATCATTGAATGTATTATCAACACAAAGTATGCATTTCTCTCTCATCTTTATCAGAATTTGATTATATCATAGTCTATTGATTTGGATTAACCTTTTCATAAGGCATGTTAGCCTTCATTCATCAAGGTGCATTACATCTCAATGTAACAATTGACATGACACATTTCATGTGTCATCCATTCCAATTATAATGGACTTATAACATATCAAGGAATATTAGAATTGGGGTGTTGGATGTGATATCTATCATATCTTGATGTATCACTTCCCTCAACACCTTCATCTTACTTGAGTTCATCCACTTAGCTTGTATTAGGGTATCCCCATCCTAATACTTTATGCACTAGATCATCACATTAATCATGCAATGTATTGGTCATAGTTCATCTATTTAGAAAATACAACCATTGCCAATGGTATGGACTCACCTTTGAGTCAGGAACTATTAATGTAAGGATGTCCATTATCAACCCCTCTAGGTGTTACATTTGTCAATACATGAATCACTATTCCATTAATAGGAATAGGATTTCTACAATTATAATTTTGAGGTTCACTTAGCATCTCACATATATATGGATTTCACCTAGGCTCACTCTTCATTAGAGTTTCACATAACATCCTTCTATATCAGGGTTTCACCTAGTATTATGTGAAATTAGGATTTCACAACACATCACCCAGTGATAGGACTTCACCTAGAATTAGTATCACTACCCTATATTAGGGTTTCATGCACCTTTACCCCATTTTAGGGATTAAGGTTTACTATTCACATCCAAGTAAGGTTTCTCTTACCTCATACCCAAATTAGGGTTAGGATGTACAATTCTCATTAAATTAGGGCTTATTGCATTGTTACACTAAGTTAGGGTTACATCATCACCCTAGATTATGGTTTCATTGAGCTTTGCCCTTAAATTAGGGTTTCACATAACCTTGCCCTAAATTAGGTTCAAGGTACATCAATCTTTTCAATGAAGATTTCATGATCTCATATTATGGATCAAACCCTGATTACATGTTTGTTCATAATGAGAGAATTAGGGCTTATTAAATAAGCCATCATCTCTCCCATTCTCTCTCCTTCTCATCCTTCCTAGGGTGTTAAATACTCCAAGATTAATCTAGGTCAACTCTTCACTTGAGTACACATAGAGAGGGTTAACCTTCATAATCATCATTGGTCTACATCATTAATAATCAGTTATCTAATTGACCTTTGATCATATTAGGTGTCCAAATGGTTTAACCAATTTGAACTTCAAAAGGTCTTAGTCACTTAGACCTCGAACAGTCTTGGTCACTTAGACCTCAAACGGTCTTGACCAATTAAGTTCAAATGGTTTGAAACCGTTTCCCAAACTTAGTTCTTGAAACTGTTTAGACAACACATCTTGGAACCAAATGAACTTGAGGCTCCAAATGTTTTGAGACCGTTTGGTCCAAACCTTCTCAAAACCGAATGGACCAAAAAGGGTCTTCAACACTTAATCGATTCAAGGTTCCAATCCATGAACCAACTATCAATTGAACCACTAAAGTATTCATCAATTGAACCACTGAATAACCATTCAATTAGACCTTAAATTTAGGGTTTTGAATCCAATTAAACTAGGGTTGATAGTCATGAAACCATCACTTAGGGTTTTGAAACTGAGGAACCATCGATGGTTGACATTGTGAAACCAATTCAATTGAAATCAATGAACCATCATCATTATATGGTATGTCCTGACTTCAAACGGTCTTGAATGACCCCCAAACGGTCTTGAGGTCATTTGTATGATCTCCAAACGGTCTTGAGACCATTTGCCCATTTCATCATCAAAATCCATAACATCCAATTAGGGTTTGGATCATTGGATTGATTATGAAATCAACAATTGATTTCATTTCAATTTGGTATCTTTGGATCTTCAAATACCCAACCATGCTCAACCCTAGACCTCCAAACGGTCTTGGGTGACCCTCAAACGGTCTTGAGACCGTTTGGGTGATTCCCAAATGGTTTTGAAACCGTTTGGGTCAAACAACCCAAAGTTCTAACTCAATCAAATTAGATATCAGTACTTCACCCGATTAGGGTTTGGTGATTGATTGTCCTTCAACTCATGAACCAATTGGAACTAATCAATTATAATTAGTGGGTCATTAACCAACATCATTATCAACAAATCTCCAAATGGTCAACCCTGGTCAACACCTCCAAATGGTTTGAAACCATTTGCTCTCATTCGGTTTGATGAAACTGTTTGCCCTTAAACGGTTTGAAACCGTTTGCTCCCCAAACGGTTTGGGAAACCATTTGAGCAACTTAATTGAAACCGTTTGGCCCATAATTTTCTTGGGAAATGTGTCAAGATGATTTCATCATCATCTTCCTTCGTGTGTCCAAGAACAACAGCCGTTTTTCATGGGAATTTCAGCAATGAATCAAAAGAGTACCAAATAGAAGAAAATATTCAACAATTATTGAAGAATGGATTGCAATATCAATGTTTAGGGTTTGAGTTATAAAACCTGCCTCAAAATCTGATCTCCAAGCTCCAAGATCCACGCCTCTAATAGTGGATGAAGTTCCAGCAACTGCCCAAGGTCCGTTCTTGAGCTTTTAGATGAAGAAGTTGGCTAGGATTGGAAATCGAGTGAAGAAGACACAGAATCAAGCATTGATTTTTGAGTTTTCACCATGAATCCAAGGTGGAAGATGATAAAAAGCTTACCAACAGGTTAGAGTCGTCCTTCTCCTGCTCTGAGCTCTCCCGTGGTCGGCCAAGGCAAAGTGAGAAAAGAAATTCCAAAAAGGTCCTTAAGTGGGTTGGAAATGGGATATGTATAAGGAATTTTCAAGGAAAGAGAAAATGGAATTAATTCCTTTAATTCCCAAAATTATTTCCACCACTCCCCCCTCAATTCTTGGCCAAGAAGCCATCTTCATCCTATTGTAAAACCTCTTCATTATCCAAGGATTAAAGGAAAAGAAATTAAGCACCTTAACCCTTATAATAGTAATATCCATATTTGAGTGGATATTTCTTTTTCTTATAATAAGGTGAGTGGGTTCTTCACCTCCTTAAGATCTTTTCATTGCCTTTGCAAGGCACAAGGACGTCCATACTTGTGGATTTTCAACCAACATAATTTTGGTGGAAGGGCACTTCAATTAATATATTTATTTTTGCACTAAGTTGAATTAGGGTTTCACTTAGACTTAAATCTTGATTATTTTAATATCAAGATTCTCTCTCCTCCAACTTAATCCAAATGAGGAGCCCCTCTCATTTTATTGTCTCTACATGATGCAAAGAAACATTAGGGACCTTATTTAAGTGGTAATTTTCATATTGAACCCTAGGTTTTGGGTAAATTGCACATTACACCAAAACTAGGTTTTAATACACAAACATTGCTTTATCATCTCTTTCTTGGTACTCAGGCTACCACAAGCCATACATCTGCATCATCTTCATTCTCATGATGCTTCAACACATGAGATCATATTGTCATGCACAATTTGCAATTTAACCCCTCAACTTGGGTAATTTGCACTTTGGTCCAAATCAAGTAAAACATTATTTCAACATTATTCAAAAAGGACTAAAATTGCAATATAAGTTCCTCTTGAGCCCTAATTACTTTTCACATGATAATATTAAGCATATAATTATCTTTCTTGATCAAAACACCTAGGGTTAAAGCATAACCCAGGTCAGGGATGTTACAAATTATAAACCCCTAACAAGGATTTCGTCCCCAAAATCCCAAGAAAAAGGAGGGACTGATTATTTATTTATCATACCCTCAAGTCTCCACTAATTTCTTAATGTTATGGAGATACCATAGATCTTTAATTCACACAAAGTTCCTTTCATTAGTTCAACCTTATCAATGTTTATGTTTATGCAAAGCATAAACCCCTAACATGTGATGTCCATATTATTGAAAGGAAGAAGCATAAAACAACATACTTCTATCATCACCCAAGAATATTTACCAAAAGAGAAACATATATATCTAACAGAGGTAATTCACTCAGTAATCCTTTATTTATTTGGGAAAGTTCACTTAGCACTTGGATTGGGAAAGTTCACTGAGAAAGTTCACTGAGCAATTTATTTGGAAAAATTCACTAAGAAAGTTCACTGATATGTTCACTAAGTAATTTATTTTAGAAAAATTCACTGAGAAAGTTCACTGAGAATGTTCACTAAGTAATTTTTTTTGGAAAACTTCACTGAGAATGTTCACTAAGTAATTTTTTTTTGAAAAATTCACTGAGAAAATTCACTGAGAATGTTCACTAAGTAATTTGTTTTGGAAAATTTCACTGAGAAGGTTCACTGAGAATGTTCACTAAGTAATTTGTTTTGGAAAAAGTTACTGAGAAAGTTCATTGAGAATGTTCACTAAGTAATTTGTTTTGGAAAAATTCACTAGGAAAATTCACTGAGAATGTTCACTAAGCAGTTTATTTGGAAAAGTTCACTTAGCTCTTCCTATTTAATTTCATTATACTCTCTAGATTTTTTTAGAATGACTACTTGATCAGAGTAATCAAAAAGATAACAATCTAAGAGTTTCATATTTGCCTTATCTACAATAATCATATACCTGGCCAAGGTATACAAGTATTGAGATTAGGTAGTATGCACTTTATTTGCTATCATATTCCTCACTTTTCATATCATTATACACACATGATTTTTCATTCTTGAATTTTATTCAAGCATCACTTCTATATCTCATCTTTTAACACACAGATAAGGGAGATTATAAGCATTTTAAGGAAAACTGAATAAGATGTAAGTTCTCACCCCCCTTGTGTCCTTATAGGACTGGTCAAAGGAAGCTCAAAAACAACTACTTTCTTATTTTTAACACATAGAATCATGATATGAAATATCAAAACAAAACTATTTTATCTGACATGTCTGGGATGTTTGTCCACGTCCTCTATTATTACTAGAAAATTGCCTCCTTTGTGAGCCTTGTTGACTCTGCCCTTGAGGTTGAGTCATCATCGAATTCCCATCAGGACAATCCCTTGCCAGATGTCCCGGTTATCTACATTGGTAACAGATCCTGGGCGCAAAATGTCTATGAGATCCAGTCACTGATGTTGATGCTATGTCGGAGGCTCTACTTGGAACATTACTACGATCCCTACCCCTACTTGACGTCCATTGCGTCTGGGCATGGAATCTTGATGATGCTACCATTGCAGAAAATCTTGATTTCTTAAAACTTTCAGACCTTTGTCCTAGAGACTGGGTGTACACCTTCTTACCATTGGTCTGTCGTTTCTCGATTTCAGAACTTTCTATCCTCCTTACCGACTCCACAAAAGTGGAAAACCTCTCCTTGTTCTCTAAACAAGACACATGAGTGGTTAGTTCAGTGTTCAACCCCTTCTCAAAATGCTGAATTCTTTCCTCATCATTAACTGCCATATGCGGACAAAACTACAACAACTCCATGAACTTAGCTTCATATTCGCTAATGTTCATCTTTCCTTGTTTGATCCTCTCAAATTGAGAGATCTTCTCATCTAGATACATTTTAGGGAAGTATCTACTGATGAACTCTCGTCGGAATACCTCCCATCCAATTTCTTCACCTGGTCTCTTATCTTCCTCTATCATCCACCAATGACCAGCACTCCCTTTTAGGAGGAACACAACATGTCTTACCTTTTCATCTTCAGGAATATCAAGGATCCTGAAAGCCGATTCTAGCTCTGTCAGCCACAAATCAGCATATGTTGGATCAGATGTACCAGCATGATCTATGGCTCCAACCCGGTGAAGTCTCTCAAAAGTCTTTCCGGCTCCATAACCCTCATGGTGGGCTGATGCCCTAGGTGTAGGTGGTGGCATCCTGTCTGCCATATGTGTCATGGCTATCAGGAATTTCTCAAATACAGCATGGAGGGCTGGGTTTTCTATCACAGTTGTGTCAATCTGGGGCTGTTCAGGTACAGGCCCTTCCCTATTTTGGTCTCTTGCACCTTCTCCTGGTGCAACAACGCTGCCCTCAGCAGCATGTTCTTCATGTGGTCCAGACATCTTCAAGTTCTCCTCCTCCTATGTGAGCATAAGATACTATCAGATTAATTGGAAGACACTTAGAATAGACTCTACAACCTTAGTCCTATGTCTTTGTAGACTCAGCGAACCTAGATCTATGATACCACTTAATTGTGGCATACAAATCACAAAAAAAACATAATTAACTAATGCGGAAGCGTTCACTAAGCAGCGGATTACCGAAAATCACTAAAAATTAAAACCTTTTTACCAAGAGGTTCATCAAATGAAAACTTTCTCACATAGAACCAAAGTAACACATTTACATTCTGATTTAAAGGTACATGTACTGTATCATCTCTTTCTGTGAATTACAAGCATTAGCTTCCCTATTAAACTAAGCACAGGCAGTATGAAAATCTTGAGGCACTGAGCCAAAATCTCAAAAACACTAACTACTACTCTGAGGACCTGAGAGTACAAAAACGACACATAGGACTCTATCTACATCTATACAAGGCATAACAGCCGGTGTCTCCACCTGAGACTTCACTGATGTCCCTGCTGTTGTTGTTGTTGTTGTCCTTCACCTACTGAAGGATTTCTGCCTCCTCATCCACGTCCACCTAAAAATGTGGTTCCCACGGGCGTGAGACGATTGTAAATTGCCCCAGCGAGAGATATAACTCTTTGCCAATAACATTATTATTGCAGCTTAAGAAGATAAATATGAACAGAGGAATCATATTTGTTTGATAACAGTTAATTCAATGTCTAATAGATTAAAATATTATTCTTATCTAAAACATTGTAGCAATAACTTGAAATAGTAACATGCCACTTATCCATTAAGGAATATGAAGAACAACATGTATGACATTTATTCACTACAGAATCATTACCACAACATTAACTCTCTTCAGGCTTAGATCATATATCTAATGTCTGGCATTGTCATTTGTGGAGTCATGGCCTGTAGCCATACTCTTTTCACAAAGTGTTGGGATCTTAATCCCTCAACTCACCAAGTACAATTCCACTTCTTAACAAGTTCATCATCATGATTATAGCATCTGGGTATTTGAACCCATATCTCATCATAGGATATTTATTACCACTTATTAGGTAACTTAATACCTTCAGATTATCTGACCAAGGACATCATAATTCTTGCTACACAATGTATTGCACATAGTACACAAAGCTCAATAATTCTTACTGCACAAAGCATATGAAGGCTTATAAAGCCTATAAACATTATCAATAAACAGAGCATCATAGCTCGTACCTGGCTATACTCCTCATATCATCATCCCTGCATGATTAGTAATCATGATAACAATTATAATGCTTTCATATCAGGACCATACAAGTCTAAGTAATATCATTATTCCCTCTTTAGGGTTCATGGTTTCTCATTCATATCAGAACCATACAACACTAATTAATAACACTATTCATGGTTTCTGTACCTCCTCCTGGTGTAGTAGTAGTAGCAAGGACAGTAGTAAAGTCTTAGGTGGAGATACTAGCTGTTATGCCTTGTATAGATGTAGAGAGAGTCCTATGTGTCATCTCTGTACTCTCAGGTCCTCGGAGTAGTAGTTAGTGCTTTCAAGATTTTGGCTCAGTGCCTCGAGATTTTCATACTGCCTGTGCTTAGTTTAACAGGGCAACTGATGCTTGTAATTCACAGAAAGAGATGATACAAGATATGTACTTTTGAAAACGGAATGTAAATGTGTTACTTGGGTTCTATGTGAGAAAGTTTTTATTTGATGGACCTCTTGGTAAAAAGGTTTTAATTTTTAGTGATTTTCGGTAATCCGCTACTTAGTGAACGCTTCCGCATTAGTTAATTATGTTTTTGTGAGTTGTATGCCACAACCATCATCTCTCCCATTCTCTCTCCTTCTCATCCTTTCTAGGGTGTTAAATACTCCACGATTAATCTAGGTCAACTCTTCACTTGAGTACACATAGCTAGGGTTAACCTTCATAATCATCATTGGTCTACAGCATTAATAATCAATTATCTAATTGACCTTTGATCATATTAGGTGTCCAAATGGTTTAACCAATTTGAACTTCAAAATGTCTTAGTCACTTAGACCTCAAACGGTCTTGGTCAGTTAGAATTCAAACGGTCTTGACCAATTAAGTTCAAACGGTTTGAAACTGTTTCCCAAAGTTAGTTCTTGAAACCGTTTAGACAACACATCTTGGAACCAAATGAACTTGAGGCTCCAAATAGTTTGAGACCGTTTGGTCCCAAAAGGTGTTGAGACCGTTTGGAATCAAACGGTCTTAAGACCGTTTGGTCCAAACCTTCTTAGAATCGAATGGACCAAAAAGGGTCTTCAACACTTAATCGATTCAAGGTTCCAATCCATGAACCAACTATCAATTGAACCACTAAAGTATTCATCAATTGAACCACTGAATCACCATTCAATTAGACCTTAAATTTAGGGTTTTGAACCCAATTAAATTAGGGTTGATAGTCATGAAACCATCACTTAGGGTTTTGAAACTGAGGAACCATCAATGGTTGACATTGTGGAACCAATTCAATTGAAATCAATGAACCATCATCATTATATGGTATGTCCTGACTTCAAACGGTCTTGAATGACCCCCAAACGGTCTTGAGGTCGTTTGTATGATCTCCAAATGGTCTTGAGACCATTTTCCCATTTCATCATCAAAATCCATAACATCCAATTAGGGTTTAGATCATTGGATTGATTATCAAATCAGCAATTGATTGCATTTCAATTTGGATCTTCAAATACCCAACCATTCTCAACCCTAGACCTCCAAACGGTCTTGGGTGACCCTCAAATGGCCTTGAGACCGTTGGGGTGATTCCCAAACAGTTTTGAAACCATTTGGGTCAATCAACCCAAAGTTCTAACTCAATCAAATTAGAAATCAACACTTAACCCGATTAGGGTTTGGTGATTGATTGTCCTTAATTAGAAATCAACACTTAACCCGATTAGGGTTTGGTGATTGATTGTCCTTCAACTCGTGAACCAATTAGAACTAATCAATTATAATTAGTGGGTCATTAACCAACATTATTATCAACAAATCTCCAAATGGTTAACCCTGGTCAACACCTCCAAACGGTTTGAAACTGTTTGCTCTCATTCGGTTTGATGAAACTATTTTCCCTTAAACGGTTTGAAACCGTTTGCTCCCCAAACGGTTTGGGAAACCATTTGAGCAATTTAATTGAAACCGTTTGGCCCATCATTTTCTTGGGAAATGTGTCAAGATGATTTCATCATCATCTTCCTTCATGCATCCAAGAACAACAGCCGTTTTTCATGGGAATTTTAGCAATGAATTGAAAGAGTACCAAATAGAAGAAAATATTCAACAATTATTGAAGAATGGATTGCAATATAAATGTATAGGGTTTGAGTTATAAAACCCACCTCAAAATCTGATCTCCAAGCTTCAATATCCACGGCTCTAATGGTGGATGAAGTTCCAACAACTGCCCAAGGTCCGTTCTTGAGCTTTTAGATGAAGAAGTTGGCTAGGATTGGAAATCGAGTGAAGAAGATAAAGAATCAAGCATTGATTTTTGAGTTTTCACCATGAATCCAAGGTGGAAAATGATCAAAAGATTACCAAAAGGTTATAGTCGTCCTTATCCTGCTCCTGAGCTCTCCCGTGGTCAGCCAAGGCAAAGTGAGAAAAGAAATTCCAAGAATGGTCCATAAGTGGGTTAGAAATGGGATATGTATAAGGAATTTCCAAGGAAAGAGAAAATGGAATTAATTCCCAAAATTATTTCCACCACTCCCCTCTAAATTCTTGGCCACAAATCTATCTTCATCCTCTTGTAAAAACTCTTCATTATCCAAGGATTAAAGGAAAAGAAATTAAGCACCTTTACCCTTATAATAGTAATATCCATATTTGAGTGGATATTTCTTTTTCTTATAATAAGGTGAGTGGGTTCTTCACCTCCTTAAGATCTTTTCATTGCCTTTGCAAGGCACAAGGACTTACATACTTATTTATTTTAAACCAACATAATTTTGGTTGAAGGGAACTTCAATTAATATATTTATTTTTGCACTAAATTGAATTAGGGTTTCACTTGGACTTAAATCTTGATTATTTTAATATGAAGATTCTCTCTCCTCCAACTTAATCCAAATGACGCGCCCCTCTCCTTTTCTTTGCTCTAAATGATGCCAAGAAACATTAGGGACCTTATTGAAGTGGTAATTTTCATATTGAACCCTAGGTTTTGGGTAAATTGCACATTACACCAAAACTAGGTTTTAATACACAAACATTGCTTTATCAGCTCTTTCTTGGTACCCAGGCTACCACAAGCCATACCACTACATCATATTCATTCTCATGATGCTTAAACACACGAGGATCATATTGTCATGCACAATTTGCAATTTAACCCCTCAACTTGGGTAATTTGCACGTTGGTCCAAATCAAGTAAAACATTATTTCATCATTATTCAAAAAGGACTAAAATTGAAATATAAGTTCCTCTTGAGCCCTAATTACTTTTCACATGATAATATTAAGCATATAATTATCTTTCTTAATCAAAACACCTTGGGTTAAAGCATAACCCTGGTCAGGGATGTTACAGTATGTGCTCTTTTTTAGTTCAAGAGATTTCCCGATCTATCTCTATATATCTCATTCCTATCACATAGGATGCTTTGCCTAAACCCATCATAGAGAAGGTGCTTCCCAACTAGGTTTTAATATTTTTAGTATAAGGATGGTATTCCCCATCATCATGTGGAATATAAATATGCTCTTACTAAATTCTTGTAATCATAGTTTTCATCTTCATTCTGACAAGTCAAATTCTTTGGCTATCCTCTCAAATCAAATATTATATATTTGAGATGTTTGCTTCAATCCATAGATTGACCTTTATAGCTTATAGACTTTATTTGCATTAATGGACTAAAAAACCCTTTAGGTTGTGTCACACACACATCCTCATAATTATTCTCATTAAGGAATATAGTGTTAACATCCACATATCAAATCTCATAGTCTTAATAGGTTGTAGTAGAAAGCATGATCCTGATGGATTTAACCATGGAAACTAATGAAGATTTCATCATTTTCAACATCTTGAAATTGTTTGAAATCTTTGCAAACAAATTGCTCTTATAGGTTTGTACACTACCATCCATGTTGGTCTTTTCTCAAAGACCCAAATGCATCCTATGGGTCTTACCCCTTCAGGTGGATCCACCAAGTTCATACCTCATTGGCGTACACAGAGTCCATTTTGAATCTTATGGCCTCAAGCCATGTATCAAATTCTTGTCCCTCAATAGCTTCTAGTTATGTGGTTGACTCATCATATATGACCAACTCAACACCTTCTTGAGCCATAAGATATCATAATTTTTCAAGCTCAAGGTGTGTTCTACTAGAATTATGAGTTCTATGTGATACATAAGGAACTTGAGATCCCACAACAATTTGTGATTTTCTTTGTTCCTATTATACTACTATAGGTTCAATGTTTTCTTGTTGGTCTCGAACCTTTCAAGTTCTACTTTCTCCCACGGATTCCTTTGCAATTAAGTTCCTCTTAAGGAATTCAGCCATCCTGGCAACAAAACACCTTTTTTGTCGGATTGGAATATGGAAGTAGTTGTAACATCCCTGACATGTGTTATGCTTTAACCTTAGATGTTTTGTTTAAATAAAGTTAATTATATGCTTTATCTTATCTCTTGAAAAGTAATTAAGGCCCAAGAGGAACTTATGTTTTAATTTTAGTGCTTTTTGAATAATGTTGAAACAATGTTTTGCCTATTTTGGACTAAAGTGCAAATTACCCAAGTTGAGCGGTTAACTTACAAATGGTACTTGATAAAATGTTCCTCAGGTGTTGAATCACCATAAGAATGAAAATGATGCATAGGTATGGCTTGTGGAAGCCTGAGTACCAAGAAAGAGCTTGTTGAGCAATGTTTGTGCATTAAAACCCAGTTTTAGTGTAATGTGTAATTTACCCAAAACCTAGGGTTCAATATGAAAAATACAACCTATATAGAGTCCCTCATGTTTCTTGTCATCATGTAGAGAAAACAAATGAGAGGGGCATCTCATTTGAATCACTTTGGAGGAGAGAGAATCTTGATATTAAAATAATCAAGATTTAAGCAGAATTGAAACCCTAATTCAATTTAATGCAAAAAAATAAAATTAATTGAATTGACCTTCAAACAAAAATGTGATGGTTGAATTTTCATAAGTGTGAACGTCCTTTTGACTTGCAATGGAACCCAAATATCTAAAGTGAGTGGAGAGCCCACTCACATTAGTTAACTAAAAAGTAATATCCACTAATATTGGATATTATTATTAAAATGGTTAAGGTGCTTAATTTGTCTTCTTTTCATTCATGGATAATGAAGAGGAATTACAAGGTGGGGGAGATGGCTTCGTATGCAAGGGATTTAGGGGAGTATGTGGCACCAATTTTGGGAGTTGAAGGAATTATTTATCACTTTCTCTCACTGAAATTCTCTTATATACATCCCATTTTCAACCCACATGAAAGGCTATTTCGATTCCTTTTTCTTTCCTTGCTTTGGTTGAACACAAGGGATCTTAGAAGCAACAGGAGGACGTGCTCCACCTGTAGGTAAGCTCCATAGTCATCTTCAACCTTAATTTCATGGTGGAAATCGAAATTCAATGGTTAATTTCTTCTTTTCTTCATTCAATCTTCAACCTTAGCCATTCATTTCACTCAAAGACTTGAGGACGAGCCTTTGTAAGTTGAGTAAGCTTCATTCACCATTGATAATGTGAAGCTTGAAGCCTGGATTCAATTTTGAAGGCATGTTATATTACTTGAATCCTTAAATGTCATTATTGCTTGCAATTTATTCATCATGTGTTGAACCTTTCTTCTTTCTCGATTTCCTTTTGATTAGTTGTTGAAATCACCATAAGAATCACAATTGATTTCAAAATTTTCAAGCTTGAAGATGATGATTTCATCTTAAGCACACACCTCAACAAAGGAATGGGCAAACGATTTTCAAAACCGATTGAGCTAATTCGGTTTGAAAAACTGATTGAGTTGATTCGGTTTCAAAATTGAATGGGTAATTGAACCCAAGACCGAATGGGTAATTTACCTCAAAACCAAATGGGTAATTGAACCCAAGACCGAATGGGTAATTTACTTCAAAACCGAATGGGTAATTGAGTTCAAGACTGAATGGGTAATTGACTTCAAGATCGAATGGGTAATTGAGTTCAAAATCGAATGGGTAATGGATCTCAAGATCGAATGGGTAAATTGAACTTCAAAACTGTTTGGGTACTTTGACCATTTGAAGGAGTTGACCATTTGGAGGTCTAAACGGTTTCAAATCAATTGAGGGTATTAATTCAAGATCGTTTGGAGATTTCAATTCAAACCGTTTAAAGGCACAATTAACTCAAAACCGTTTGAAGGATTACTAGTCCAAGATCGTTTGAAGGATCAATTAATCTCAAAACTAAATGAGTGATCATAAGGTATCTCAAGGTGGATTACAATGGAGGTATCCCTAAGATACTTAGTGAATAAGTATACCTAGAATACTTGATAACTGATGCCTATGAAAACAAATATCTCAATACACTATGCTAACCCTTCTTTCAAGTTGATCTAATCCAATCAAGTTGGAGTAATTAACCTCCTAGAGAGGATGAGAGAGAGGAACTTATACATGAGTGATAATCATGTAGTGATTAATCCTCAACACTTTCAACATGAATAAAATATGTAATTAGGGTTTGATCCATGATGATGAGATCATGAAAAACCCTAATTGAGAAGGTTGACGAGCTTTATTCCTAATTTAGGATAAATCTTGGTTGGACCCTGATCTAGGGTGATGGTGTAACCCTAATTTAGGGTAATGATATGAGAAACCCTAATTCAGGGTATTTTAATGAAAAACCCTAATTTAAGAGGATGCTTCATGAAAACCCTAATTCAAGGTAATGATGTGATGTGAAACCCTAATTTTTGGGTTATAATATGTGAAACCCTAATCTTGGGAAATGAGATGATTAACCATAGCCCTAATTTGGGTAATGGTTGAGTAATCCTGGATTGACACGAAATGGGAAACCCTAACCCTAATGAGGGATTAGTGGTGTTACCCTTGTATAGCACGATGTTGATATGTAATTGGTATAAATGTTATCATGTGTACTAACCATGCAGGTATCATGAGATGATGAGCATAGCCAGGTATGAGCTATGATGTTTCATTTATTGAAAATGTTAATGGGCCTTGTGAGACATAGCATGTTTGTTGCCTAGTGAGAGGTAACAAGAGATGAAATGGGCCTTGTGAGCCATGTGAGATGTAACAAGTATCATGTTTACCTTGGTTAGATGACCTGAAGGTATTAGTTACCTGATAAATAGTAACAAGTGTTCTTTGATGAACTGAGGGTTTGAATACCCATATTCCATAATCATGATGATGAGTTGTTAAAGGATGAGAATGCCCATGATGTGATAAGGGACTGAGATCCCAATAAAGCTTTGAAAAGTACTTTATAGGAGTATTACACATTCTTTATAGTATTTGTTATAATAATTTATGTTTGAAAACCTGACTAATGCTAAAAGAATAGGGTAATGGACTTAATTAATCAAGTGAAATCTTATCATGTAGATCCCTGGCCATAGATCCATCATCGTCAGTAGTTGGTGATGGTGAAATAGGTTTTCCCACAGGATCACCTAGAGGGCATACTGTTGAGTATGTGGGGGTTATGGGCGCGAATATCCTTATGCCCTAATGTAAGATTGATGTGAGATAAACATTAAATCTCTCAATCTTACATTATATGTGCCGGGATGGATGTATCATGAATCTCCCGATGATGTTAATGCCAGATCGATGTGAGATAAGCATGAAATCTCTCAATTGTGAAGAGAGTGTAGCCGGTGCTGTAGCTCTATAGAGAAGTTGCCAGTATACCCTGGAAAGCTATTGGGAAGACACACGAGATGTCCTACATATCGTACTCACACTGACCGAGGAGGATGAGGTCATGGAGTCAGACTCTTCCATTGACCTATGTATGGTACCGATTTCGACTTCGCAATGGTCGGTTGGAGTATGAGCAGTATACCTCATCTCCTCAGGGCTTAAGTATGATTGTAAAATGTAATCAGTTGTGTAGTGTATTTGCTTAAGGTTGAAATACAAGAATCATTGGTTGATGATATCTTTCTTAGTATATCCTAGATAGATAAATGTTATACATGTTCTTCATATTCCTTATTGGACAAATGATATGTTGTTTTATCCATTATTTCTGAGATGCTTTAATAAGGATATTGCTCTAATCTATTTAGACAATGATTTATCTATTATTGAATATATATATGATTCCTGTGCTCAGTTTCATTTTATTAAACTACAATAATAATGTTTTTGGTGGAGAGTTATATCTCCCACTAGGACATGGGTCTCACTCTGTTGGTCACCAACACTTTTTAGGTAGACGCGGACGAAGAGGCAGAAACCCTACAATAGGGGAAGAGCAATAGTAGTAGCAGGGACAGTAGTGACATTCCAGGTGGAGGCATCGACTGTCATATTTTGTATAGAAAGTCCTATGCATCGTCTTTGTACTCTCAGGTCCTCAGAGTTAGTAGTTAGTACTTTCAATGAATCAATCTGAGATTTTGGCTTGATGCCTCGAGGTTTTTATACTTCCTGTGTATAGTTTTAACAGGGCATTTGATGTTTGTAATCCTCAAGAAGGGATGGTACATGACATGTAGTTGTAAGCCAGGATGTAAATATAATACATTGTTTTTTTAAAGAGTTTTCCTTAGTCTCGATCTCTTTGTAAATGGTTTTAATTTTTAATGATTTTCAGTAATCAATTGTTAATGATGGCTTCTATTTAGTAAATGATGTTTTGACTGAATGTTGTGCCACAACTTAGTGGTATCAGAGCTCTAGGTTCGCTGAGTCTACAAAGACATAGGATTAAGGTTGTTGATTCTGTTCTAGTGTCTTCCAATTATCTGATAGTGTAGTTCACCAAAAAAAAATTATCTGATAGTGTCTTCTGCTCATATAGGAGGAGAAGAAGAACTTAAAGATGTCTGGATCACACGAAGAACATGCTGCTGAGAGCAGCATTGCTGCACCAGGAAGAGGTGCAAGGGATCAGGATAGGGAGGAACCAACACCTAAACATCCCCAATTTGACCCATCCATGATAGAGAACCCAGCTTACCATGCTCAGTTTGGGCAGTTCATGGCAACTATGACGCATATGGATGATAGAATACCACCACCTACACCTAGGGAACCAGCCCATATTGAGGGACAGGGAGCTGGCAAGACTTTTGAGAGACTTCGCCGGATAGGAGCCACATAATATGCTGGTACAGCTGACCCAGTAGATGTTGATTTATGGTTGACTGAGCTGGAGAAGGCTTTCAGAATCCACGATATCCCTGAAGTTGAGAAGGTCAGACATGTAGTGTATCTTTTAAAAGGGAGTGCTGGCCATTGGTGGACAATAGAAGAGGGCAAGAGGCCAGGTGTCAAGGTCGGATGGGAAGAATTCTGACGAGAATTCATCAGTAGATACTTCCCCAAGACTTACCTAGATGAAAAGATATCTTAGTTTGAGAAGATAAGAAAAGGACAGATGAGCATTAGCGAGTATGAGGCTAAGTTCATGGAACTTTTATAGTTTTTTCCACATATGGCAGCTACTGATGAGGAAAGAATTCAACATTTTGAGAAGGGATTGAATGCTGAATTGACCACTCCTGTGTCTGCTTTGGAGAACAGGGAGAGGTTTGCCACTTTTGTGGAGTCCGTCAGACGGATAGAGAGGTCGGTGATCGAGAAGCAACAGACTAGTGGTAAGAAGGTGTATACTCAGTTTCAAGGATAAAGGTCTGAAAGTTTCAAGAAACCGAGATATTCTGCACCAATAGCACCACCGAGGTTTAATACCCAGATGCAATGGACATCGAGTAAGGGTAGAAGTCATAGTTTACCATCATAGGGAGCCCACAGCTCAACATCAATGTCAATAATAGGACCACCCAGGCCACAGTCGGGGAGCAGAGGCTATTTTATATGCAGAAAGATGGGGCATTTGATGAAAGATTGTCGAGCTAGAGATGTAAGTGTGACTCAACCTCTGAGACAGAGTCAGCAAGGCACTCAGAGGCGACAGTTTTTGAGTGGTTCTAGAGGATGTGGACAAGCATCCCAAGGTGGTTTGTCTCCACCCAACAACTGAGCATAGGGTCAACAACAAGCGATGACGAGATTCTATGTGATGAATCAACCCGAAGAAGTAGTCAACCCTCGAGTTGTGACAGGTCAGATGGAACTATTTCATTCTTATATGTCTTCATCCTGCTTCGTATCTATTTTAATTGATATGGGTGCTATGCCTTCCTTCATCACTCAAGAAGTGATCCTTGACTGCAATATGACAGTGGGTCATAGGGCAGATAGTTTGTTATTAGAAACTCATTTGCTTGGATCTGCAGTGATGCAGGAGGTGTGTTCTCCCTACACTCTTTCCTTTTTTGAACATCGCATTCAGATGAATCTTATACCACTTGAGATGTGCGGGTTCGATATAATTCTTGGGATGGACACCCTAGAAAAGTATAAGGTTGTCTTGGATTGTAGTTCCAAGCAGGCTATGTTCATAGATGATATTGACACATGGATCTTTCAGGGAGATAGAAAGATTCTTCCAACCTGTCTTGTGTCAGCTATGGTAGCTGAGAAGCTGATGAGCCAAGGATGTTTTGCATTCTTGGCACATGTGGTAGACACCACAGTGGAGAGCCTTAATCTTTCTGAAGTTTCAATAGTTAGGGAGTTTGAAGATGTATTACCTGAGGAACATCCAGGTGTTCCTCTGCCCCGAGATATTGATTTTGAGATTAATCTAATCCCAGGCACGCAACCAATAGCACATAAACCGTATAGAATGGCACCTGCTGAGATGGAAGAGCTCAAGAAACAGTTGTAGGAATTGCTTGAGAAAGGTTTTATCTGAACGAGTACTTCATCATGGGGTGCTTCGGTTCTCTTTGTTAAGAAGAAGGACAGATCTATGCGGTTATGCATTGATCATAGATAGTTGAATAAAATAACCATAAAGAACAAGTATCCTCTGCCAAGGATCGATGACCTGTTTGATCAGTTGTGTGGTGCAACTATCTTCTCTAAGATAGATCTAAGGTCGGGATATCACCAGTTACATATCAAGGAGAGTGACATACCTAAGTCTACCTTTAGGACAAGGTATGGTCTCTATGAGTTCATAGTTATGTTGTTTGGACTAACTAATGCACCAGCTACATTCATGGAACTCATGAATAGAATCTTTCGACCTTTTCTTGATCAGTTCATAGTAGTCTTTATAGATGACATCTTGATATACATTAGAGATGCACAACAGCATGAGCAGCACCTCTGTCAGGCTTTAACTTCTCTAAGAGAGCATAGCTTGTAAGCTAAGTTTAGCAAATGTGAGTTTTGGTTGCCAGAAGTTTCTTTTCTAGGACATGTAATATCTGCCTCAGGTATCCATGTTGATCCTAAGAAGGTGGAATCTATCCTGCAATGGGAACAGCCAAAGACACCGACGAAGATACGTAGTTTCTTAGGATTGGCGGGATATTACAGGAGGTTCATAAAGAACTTCAGTTCTATAGCTTTACCCCTAACCAAGTTGACTAGGAAGGAGGTTCCGTTTGTCTGGAATGACAAGTGTCAACATTCTTTCCAGCTATTGAAAGAAAGGTTAACAAGTGCACCTATGCTGGTGTTACCTGAGTAAGGGAAGGGGTACAAAGTGTTTTGTGATGCATCTAAAAATGGTCTAGGATGTGTGTTGATGCAGGATAATCAAGTGATTTCTTTTGCCTCTCGACATCTTAAGAAACACGAGGAGAATTATCCGACACATGATCTAGATATAGCTGTTGTGGTCCATGCTTTGAAGATCTGGAAACATTACCTCTATGGGGAAACATTCCAGATTTTCACAGACCATAAGAATCTAAAATATATCTTCTCACAACATGAGTTGAACATGAGACAACGCCGCTGGATGGAGTTAATCAAGGACTATGATTGTAAAATTGATTATCATCCAGGGAAGGCTAATGTAGTGGCTGATGCACTAAGTAGGAAATCATCATCACCACCCTTAGATAAAAGCACAGTTGAACTCCTTAGTGTGCTTTAAAAGAGATATGCTTATCTCCTTGAGGCAAAACAATGTACAACTTAAGGTATCATTGTTAGCCGGTCTATTAGCTGAGATGCAAGTGAAACCTACTCTGAGACAACAAATTAAAGAAGCACAACAAATTGATACTATAGTTCAGCAGATTAGGTCATAGTATGGTAGTAAGAAATAGGATGGCTTTCATGAGTCAGAGGATCAGATAGTCTGTTACCATGGTAGGAAGGTAGTACCTGATGCCAATGACTTAAGGAAGTTAGTCTTGGAGGAAGCTCATTCTTCAATGTATGCAATGCATCCAGGGAGCACCAAAATGTATCATAACCTGAAGGATATGTATTGGTGGCCAGGATTGAAGAAGGATGTAGCTAAGTTTGTTATGCGGTGTCTGGTGTTTCAGTAGGTTAAAGATGAACATCAAAATCCCAAAGGAACAATGCAAACTTTGCCTATACCGCAGTGGAAATGGGATCATGTGACCATGGACTTTGTGGTTGTTTTGCCCAGACCAACCAAAGGTCATGATTCCATATGGGTGATAGTTGATAGGTTGACTAAGACAGTACATTTCCTTCCTGTCAAAACAACCTACACTGCTGAGAAGCTTGCACAGATATATATAGATGAGATAGTGCGGTTGCACGGGATTCCAGCTACTATTGTTTCTGATAGAGGTCCCCAGTTCATGAGTCATTTTTGGGAGCGAATCCATAAAGCTTTGGGTACGCAGTTAAGGTTTAGTATTGCCTTTCACCCATAGACAGATGGACAATCTGAGAGGACCATACGAACCATGGAGGATTTGCTTAGGGCATGTGTCCTTCAGTTTGTAGGAAGTTGGGATCTACACCTGAGCTTGATAGAACTTGCTTATAATAATAGTTATCAACACAGTATTGATATGGCACCATATAAAGCATTATATGGTAGATGTTGTAGATCTCCTTTATGTTGGTATGAAATAGGAGAATATCAACTTTTGGGTCCTGAGCTTGTGCAGCAGACAACTGAGAAGATTAAAGTAATACAACAACAATTAAAGACTGCACAGGATAGACAGAAATCATACGCCGAAAAACGGAGAAGACCTTTAGAATTCCAAGTTGGAGACAGAGTATATCTCAAGGTCTCACCTTAGAAAGGTGTCCTTAGATTTGGAAAGAAGGGAAAGTTAGCTCCTAGATTTTTGGGGCCTTATCCAATCACTGAACAGATTGGAAACGTAGCCTATAAGCTAGAGTTGCCACCTGAGTTGCATAAGTTGCATCCAGTGTTCCATATCTCCATGTTGAGAAAATGTCATCCTGACACAGAGTTAGTTTTGCAACCTGTGGAAGTAGAATTTAATGCGGATATATCATATGTTGAAGGACATGTGATGATCATTGATAAAAGAATTAAAAAGTTGAAAAAGAAAGACATATGTCTTGTGAAAGTTCTATGGCATCATCGTGGCATTGAAGAAACTATGTGGGATCTAGAGGAAGAGATGAGGAGGAAGTACCCTTCTCTTTTCTCTTGATGATTTCAGGGATGAAATCCCTGTTAGGGGTGGATAATTTGTAACATCCTGACCTGGGTTATGCTTTAACCCTAGATTTTTTGTTTAAATAAAGTAAATTATATGCTTGATCTTATCTCTTGAAAAGTAATTAAGGCCCAAGAGGAACTTATGTTTCAATTTTAGTCCTTTTTGAATAATGTTGAAACAATGTTTTGCCTATTTTGGACTAAAGTGCAAATTACCCAAGTTGAGGGGTTAACTTACAAATGTTACATAATAAAATGTTTCTCAGGTGTTGAAGCACCATAAGAATGAAAATGATGGATAAGTATGGCTTGTGGAAGCCTGAGTACCAAGAAAGAGCTTGTTGAGCAATGTTTGTGCATTAAAACCCAATTTTAGTGTAATATGTAATTTACCCAAAACCTACGGTTCAATATGCAAAATACCACCTCTAGAGAGTCCCTCATGTTTCTTGTCATCATGTAGAGAAAAGAAAATGAGAGGGGCATCTCATTTGAATCACTTTGGAGGAGAGAGAATCTTGATATTAAAATAATCAAGATTTAAGCATAATTGAAACCCTAATTCAATTTAATGCAAAAAAATAAATATATTAATTTAATTGCCCTTCAACCAAAAATGTGATGGTTTAATTTTCATAAGTTTGAACGTCCTTGTTCCTTGAAATAGCACCCAAAAATCTAAAGTGAGTGGAGAGCCCACTCACATTAGTTAACTAAAAAGTAATATCCACTAATATTGGATATTATTATTAAAATGGTTAAGGTGCTTAATTTGTCTTCTTTTAATTCATGGATAATGAAGAGGAATTACAAGGTGGGGGAGATGGCTTCGTATGCAAGGGATTGAGGGGAGTATGTGGCACCAATTTTGGGAGTTTAAGGAATTATTTATCACTTTCTCTCTCATTGAAATTCCCTTATATACATCCCATTTTCAACCCACATGAAAGGCTTATTTCGATTCCTTTTTCTTTCCTTGCTTTGGTTGAACACAAGGGAGTTTAGAAGAAACAAGAGGATGTGCCCCAACCTATAGGTAAGCTCCATAGTTATCTTCAACCTTAATTTCATGGTGGAAATCGAAATTCAATGCTTAATTTCTTCTTTTCTTCATTCAATCTTCAACATTAGCCATTCATTTCACTCAAAGACTTGAGGACAAGCCTTTGAAGTTGAGGAAGCTTCATTCACCATTGAGAACGTGAAGCTTAAAGCTTGGATTTAATTTTGAAGGTGGGTTATATAACTTGAACCCTTAAATGTCATTATTGCTTGCAATTTATTCATCATGTGTTGAACCTTTCTTCTTTCTTGATCAATGTTTTAAAATCGCCCCAGGCGGCCTCTTAAGCGTGGTGCGGCACAGTACGATTAAATCTGGGTATTAGTGGCTGTTGTGCAGATTTGAATTAATCGCCCGCTTATCACCCACCTAAGCCGCTTTTTTTCCGCCTGACGGTTTTTTTTTTGCGGTCGCTTGTGCCCGATTTTTGGTAGAGCGGTCAAAGGCTGGCCCACTTACTGCTAACCCACAAGGGTTAAAACAAACTGTTGCATGCACATGACCCCCGGTTCCAGTCTTTCTGCATTGCGAACAGAATCCCGACGGACGCCTTTTCTGCTTCCGTTGCTTCTTGCGGCAACCGTTTGCATCCAAGGACCATTGTGGAACATCCAAAGACCATAGCGGCACTTTTGTACCTGTTCTGGACGGATATCTCCTGTTCTTATCCTCTGGTGGCTGCTGTTTGGGAGGGAGTCAACGCCTGCTCCTGTCTAGTGGAAGGTTGGATGTTGCCAAGAAGTTCAGGTTGCTTCTAGGAGGATCGTGCGGCCTTGTTCCTGCTATAATAGAAGTCGTTTAATCTCAAGTAAGTCTTTTGTTCCTTTTTTTGATTATTTGCTTGATTCCTCCACCCTTTCCTCCTGGCGGCAGTCCTATTTCTTTCTTTTTTTTTACTGGTTAGTAGTCACATTATATTTCAGGTGATGTGTTTGTTATACATGTGCGCCTAGTAAAATAGTAATACATATACACTACTTTCTACGCCTATAATATACATTACACCACTAATACATTTAATTCATAGTTTTATACAATACTATCTTACTATTGTACGCATATTTCTGTACATCTACAATATACATGGACACATATTATATTATATGTATTCAATAATCAATACAATAAATGATTTACCTTATAATAATATAGTAGTACTAGTAATATACAATATATATCTTCTATTGTTCTGCTGTTTATATGTTATACTTGTTACTTAATTACGTATTAGTTTATGATATACTTCATGGGTAACATGTTGATGTTTTATGTGTATATTGTTGCCCTGCCTTATACTTGTTGATTTTTATATTGATTACTTGGTGTAGATGGCTGATAATGTTGTACCTCCGGCCGAAGAAATCCCGCAACATGATGCTACTACTACCAACATGCGATCATCTGACCCGGGATGGAAGTATTGTGATGTTCCCGACCCTGCTAGAAAAGAGCGGTTGAGATGTGTATTCTGCAAACACACATCAACTGGTGGCATTTTTAGATTGAAGAAGCATCTTGCGTGTAGGAGGGGGATGTAGATGCATGGATGAGTGGACCAACAAAAGTGAAGAGGGAGATTTGTGAGTATTTAGATAATATGGCAGCAAAAAAGGCTAAGAGGAGACAAGAGATGAATGATGTCGGGGATCAGGTGAATATCAGGGAACAGTCTGATGATGAGGAGGTTGTTGTGCTTGGTGGTAGCGGCGCAAATGCAATGAAACCTAGGGTGGTGGGTCAGATTGACAGTTTTTTTAGAAGAAACCCATAAGATGTTGTTAAAGACAGAAGGCTATCAAAGCAAGAAAGCATCAATAACAAGCTGAAGAAAGATGAAAGAAAGAAAACTCTACAGTTTATAGCACGATGGTTTTACCAAGCCAGTAAGTAATTTTAATATTTATTCAAACCCACCCTTCAATTCTTCTTTATTGTATTATTTGTAAAGTCTAAATTTGACCTTACATAATCATTCTAGGTATACCCATGAATACTGTAACACTAGAGAGTTTGAACGTAATGTTAGAGGAAGTTGGGAAGTTCGGTCCAGGATTGCAAGGACCTTCCATGCACGAGTTGCGCGAGCCTCTATTGAGGAGTGAAGTGGAAATGATTAAGCAGTCATTGGAGGCGCACATGGAGGAATGGAGGATCAATGGATGCTCTATTATGACTGATGATTGGACTGATAGAAGGGGAAGATGAATCATGAACCTCTGTGTGAACTGTAAAAGAGGCACAAGCTTTTTGAGGGCAATTGATGCATTTGCCGATATCCACAATGCTGAGTTTATTTTCAAGCTGGTGGACAGTTGCATTGAGGAAATTGGGGCAAAGAATGTTGTACAGGTAGTTACTGAAATATGTACTTGAATAATGTTGCATTTTCTTTAACATAGCATTTCTAAAGTACTAAAATAGCATTACATGAACAATGCAGGTTGTCACTGACAATGCCGCATCAAATCTGGTTGCTAGTAGGCTTCTAAAAGACAAGAGGCCGGGGATATTCTGGACTCCCTGCACTGCACACTATATTGATCTTATGTTGGAGGCGATTGGGCAATTAACTAGGGTGAATAATATCATTAAGAAGAGTAGGAAGTTGGTGATCTTCATCTACAATCACCATAGCACCCTAAGTCTGATGAGAAAGTTCACCAATGGTGACTTGGTGAGACCTGGAGTGATACTATTTGCCACTGCATATCTTAGCTTGCAGAGTTTGCTAGACAAAAGAAATGAACTTAGGAGCATGTTTTGCTCTGCTGAGTGGGAAGCATGCAAGTATGCAAGCACAGGAGAGGGGCAACAATTTGCTAACATGGTAACAAATCCCACATTTTGGCACGGGATTGTGTCAGTAGTGAATATCTTTAAGACATTGGTTAATGTATTACGACTTGTTGATAGTGAGAAGAAACCTACCATGGGGTTTATATATGCCGCTATGCTTAATACTGAAAAGGAGTTGACAGCCAATTTGAGTAGTGATCCTTTATTCTTGAAGAAGGTCATGGACATTGCTAATGAGAAATGGGACAAAAGACTGTGTCGTCCCTTACATGTGGCAGGTAACTTAAGTTGTAATTTTCATTTATTATTATTATTATTTTATCTGATACTAATGTATTATTTTAATCATTGTAGGCTACTACTTGAACCCCTATTACTATTGGGTTGATCCAGAGATAAATAGCACACAGTGTGTCATGAGGGGTCTAATGGAATGCGTGGATATCTTTTTCCCTGAAATGGAGATCTAGGATAATTGTTCTTGAGAAGGAGATGTCCGCATATAGGAATGATAAGGATGCATTTAAGAAACCAAATGCCATTAGACAAAGATCTAGTCCTGACTTGGACCCTGGTAAATTGTCAACCGCTTTCTTGATTACATTACCCATGGTCACCACTTTGTAATAAATTAATTGAATACTTTATTGATTTCTTAAAATTAGTGGAATGGCGGACCAATCATGGATACGAAACTCCACATTTACAAAAGATGGAAATCAGAATTCTTAACCTGACATGTACATCTTCTGCGTGTGAACGGAATTGGAGTACGTTCGAGATGGTAATTTACCTCCCTACTTGCAGTCTTGATCATTCAATATTTGTGCATAACACATTAAGTCATCAACTAAATCTTTTGTATTTATCCAGATTCACACCAAGAAGAGGAATCAGATAGATGTGCAGTGACTAAATGATCTGGTTTATGTGCAATTCAATTCAAAGTTGAAATATAAAAAGGAAAATCGTGAATCAGAGAAGGATCCTTTAGAGTTAGATTATCTGGATAAGGCAAAGGACTGGATTACATACCTTAATCCAGAGGAAGATGAGGTATACCCAGGTGCTAGATTGACATGGGGACAAGTGGCTGAAGCATATGGAGTTGTAGAAAGAGTTTATACTATAACCAGAAGACATGGGCAGCCCACCCCTCCCATCCAACCCACCCCTCATGTCCAACCCACCCCTCCTGGTGCACAAAGTGATAGAGAAGATTTTGAGCTAGAGCAATTCACAAGCAGGAATATATTTGACGGCTACTCCAATGCAGAGGACATTGAGGGAGATTATTAGGGACTAGGAAATAGGGTTATGAATTATGATCATCTTTCTACAGGAGAAGTAATGACATTGTAGAAACTTTGTTTTTTTGGCTGCTTGGACATACTTGTTGATTATGTTGTTTTGGATGTTTTATCATCTATGTTTTGATTTTTTTGTTTGCATGTCCTATCTTTTAATTATTATCGGTACTAGTGTTTTGAATTTTCTATCTTTTAGACGTTCATATAGGCTTTTCTATTTCAGAAATAATCATGGGAAAAATTGTGAATAATGCATGAATATAGTACTAATTGTTTCTTATTTCATGCATTTTCATGTGGGCACATTACTTCCCTTATCCAAATGGTTGTCTACTCGTATGATGCTACTCATGCTCCATGTAAAGGTAACAACTAAATTCAGTATCTATATTTGTTCATTGCTGAAATTGTTTATTAACTCTTAATTGGTGTTAGATGTATATTAATTTTAAAGGAATAAACATGTTCATTTGTTGTTATATATCTTTAATTTCTGAATCTATCAACTCTTAATATCTATTACATATATTAACTTTAAAGCTTTAATAGGTTTAGTTATGTAAAATAGTCACAAACATTATATTATATATGTATTAATGTCTATAAAATGTGAAACATTATCTAAAAATTTGGGTATCCGCATTTTAAAAAAGCGCCCGCTTAATCGCCCGCCTGGAGATTAATCGGCTACAAGGTCTCATTCGCACACTTCCCGCTTCACGCTTTTTAAAACCTTGTTCTCGATTTCCTTTTGATTAGTTGTTGAAATCACCATAAGAATCACAATTGATTTCGAGGGTTTCAAGATTGAAGATGATGATGTCATCTTAAGCACACACCTCAACAAAGGAATGGGAAAATGATTTTCAAAACCGATTGAGCTAATTCAGTTTCAAAAACCTATTGAATTGATTCAGTTTCAAAATTGAATGGGTAATTGAACCCAAGAACGAATGCGTAATTTACCTCAAAACTGAATGGGTAATTGAGTTCAAGACCGAATGGGTAATTGAACCCAAGACCGAATGGGTAATTTACTTCAAAACCGAATGGGTAATTGAGTTCAAGACTGAATGGGTAATTGACTTCAAGATCGAATGGGTAATTGAGTTCAAAACTGAATGGGTAATGGATCTCAAGATTGAATGGGTAAATTGAACTTCAAAACTGTTTGGGTACTTTGACCGTTTGAAGGAGTTGACCGTTTGGAGGTCTAAACGGTTTCAAAGCGTTTGAGGGTATTAATTCAAGATCGTTTAGAGATTTCAATCCAAACCATTTAAAGGCACAATTAACTCAAAACCATTTGAAGGATTACTAGTCCAAGATCGTTTGAAGGATCAATTAATCTCAAAACTAAATGAGTGGTCATAAGGTATCCCAACGTGGATTACAATGGAGGTATCCCTAAGATACTTAATGAATAAGTATACATAGAATAATTGATAATTGATGCCTATGAAAACAAATATTTCAATACACTATGATAACCCTTCTTTCAAGTTCATCTAATCCAATCAAGTTGGAGTAATTAACCTCCTAGAGAGGATGAGAGAGAGGAACTTATACATGAGTGATAATCATGTAGTGATTAATCCTCAACACTTTCAACATGAATAAAATATGTAATTAGGGTTTGATCCATTATGATGAGATCATGAAAAACCCTAATCGAGAAGGTTGATGAGCTTTAACCCTAATTTAGGATAAAGCTTGGTTGAACCCTGATCTGGGTGATGGTGTAACCCTAATTTATGGTAATGATATGAGAAAGCCTAATTCAGGGTATTTTAATGAAAACCCTGATTTAAGAGGATGCTTCATGAAAACCCTAATTCAAGATAATGATGTGATGTGAAACCCTAATTTTTGGGTTATAATATGTGAAACCCTAATGACATGATTAACCATAGCCCTAATTTGGGTAATGGTTGAGTAATCCTGGATTGACACAAAATGGGAAACCCTAACCCTAATGAGGGATTAGTGGTGTTACCCTTGTATAGCATGATGCTGATATGTAATTGGTATAACTGTTATCATGTGTACTAACCATGCAGGTATCATGAGATGATGAGCATAGCCATGTATGAGCTATGATGTTTCATTTATTGAAAATGTTAATGGGCCTTGTGAGCCATATCATGTTTGTTTCCTAGTGAGAGGTAATAAGAGATGAAATGGGCCTTGTGAGCCATGTGAGATGTAACAAGTATCATGTTTACCTTGGTCAGATGACCTGAAGGTATTAGTTACCTGATAAATGGTAACAAGTGTTCTTTGATGAACTGAGGGTTTGAATACCCATATTCCATAATCATGATGATGAGATGTTAAAGGATGAGAATGCCCATGATGTGATAAGGGAATGAGATCCCAATAAAGCTTTGAAAAGTACTTGATAGGAGTATTACACATTCTTTATAGCATTTGTTATAATAATTTATGTTTGAAAACATGACTGATGCTAAAAGAATATGGTAATGTACTTAATTAATCAAGTGAAATCTTATCATGTAGAGCCTTGGCCATAGATCCATCATCGTCAGTAGTTGGTGACGGTGAAACATGTTTTCCCACGGGATCTCCTGGAGGGCATACTGTTGAGTATGTGGGGGTTATGGGCATGAATATCCTTACGCCCTTATGTGAAATTGATGTGAGATAAACATTAAATTTCTCAATCTTACATTATATGTGTTGGGATGGATGTATCACGAATCTCCCGATGATGTTAATGTCGGATCAGTGTGAGATAAGCATGAAATCTCTCGATTGTGAAGAGAGTGCAGCCACAACTGTAGCTCTATAGCGAAGTTGCCAGTATACCCTAGAAATCTGTTGGGCAGAGACACGATATGTCCTGCATATCGTACTCACACTGACTGAGGAGGATGAGGTCATGGAGTCCGGCTCTTCCATTGACCTATGTATGGTACCGATTTTGACTTCGCAATGGTCGGTTGGAGTATGAGCGGTATACCTCATCTCCTCAAGGCTTAATTATGATTGTAAAATGTAATCAGCCATGTAGCGTATTTGCTTAAGGTTGAAATACGAGAATCATTGGTTGATGATATCTTGCTTAGTATATACTTGATGGATAAATGTTATACATGTTCTTCATATTCCTTATTGGACAAATGATATGCTGTTTTATCAATTATATCTGAGATACTTTAATAAGGATATTGCTCTAATCTGTTTCGACAATGATTTATCTGATGTTGAATATATATATGATTCCTCTGCTCAGTTTCATTTTATTAAACTGCAATAATAATGTTTTTGGCAGAGAGTTATATCTCTCGTTGGGATATGGGTCTCACTCTGTTGGTCACCAACACTTTTTAGGTAGACGCAGACGAAGAGGCAGAAACCCTACAACAGGGGAAGAACAACAGTAGTAGCAGGGATAGCAGGGACATTCCAGTGGTACCAACCCTTGCTCTGGACAGTTCTAGCTTACTTCTGCTCGGGTCTTGAAGTGGAGATCTCTATCTCTTTGTTCTTCTTCCTTAGTTTCTTTAAGTATGAAGGACAGATTCCTTTTGCACTTACCTTTCTCCTCATTTTGAGTGTAGAAGACTTGGACTTCAGCGTAGCCTTAGAACTCTTCTTGTCCTTGATTTTGTCATTCACCACATTCTGCTGATCATCATCATAGGTTTGTCCTTCTTTGTTCTTGCTTCAAAATTTATCAACATACCAAGTAATTCTGACAGCAGTTTGGCCAAGATACTCAAGTAGTAACACTTGATAAACTTGCTATATGGTTCAAGCAACAATTTTACAATCATATTTGTATCCAACTCTTGGCCCAAAGGGAATAGCAGTCTCTCTAGATGTTCCACTTGCCTAATCTCATTGAAGACATGGGGCTCTACTGGATCTTCCTCTGTCAGTTGCACTCAAACAATGCTTTAGTGACATTATACTTTCTTGCTTTACATTATTCTTAAGATGAGTTACCATTTTGAGAATGTCCATGTTTTCATATTTTTTATGCAACTCATAGTTCATACAACTCATCATAAGGTGCTTAATTTCTAAGGCATTGTTGGCATGCTTCCAATAAGCATCCACCTCAGCTTTAGGTGCATCAGGGGCATGTTCCTCTAGCACTGGTGTATCCAAGACATAGAGCTTATGCTCATCATTAAGAACCTTTCTCAAAGTCTAGAACCAGTCATATAAGTTTGTCCTATTTAGTTTGTCCTTCTTAAGAACTGATGGCAACAATGATTTGTTTGTGTTTACCATTAGATTCTACAAAACAAAATTTTCAAATTTTGTCAAAACACTTTTGGTTTTATTAGATTTGTTAAGTTTGACGATACTAACAAGGATTTTAATTAATTATCACTCCCACCATTTTGTTCAAATAGATAGCCCTCACTACCAATTTGGAAGATTGCAACATACAACATTTTCGTGAGCTTAGAACTAAAATAATTAAGTTAATACCCAACCAACATTAGTGCTCATAACCAACTATTACGGTAGGCAACATTTGACAATTGCATCTCATGAAATTCATAGACAGATGCTATGTGCAACTCCTTTAGTAGTCCATCTATATGCTTCTAGGCACTTATACCTATTAATGTCACCTAGTTAAGCCTGACCCATAAGCCAACATGATAGAATATGCACCCTACTAGGGAAGACCCACATATCTACCATCATACTTCTACGAGATAGACGACGCACCATGCTAGGGTGTCCCCATGCTTTTTTGATCACTTTTTTCATGTGTGCAACTTATGTAAAGAATCAAAGACTTAATATTTATTGATAAGTACTTATACATATCCAATCACAACATATTTATAATATGTATCATGCACGTGCCACAAACAAAAGATATGAAATCAGAAATATATGAGTGACGGTTATGACCAGTCTAATGCAATTCTTTGGAACTACAAATAATTGCTACCATATAAAGTCCACATCTCATGTAGCAACATGTATTAGAAACTTGTTCTTTGTATGAACCCTTCAGCTGATCAGTTGGCCTCCAAGTTGACCAGTTGCCTCCTCCTGTCGGTTGTCCTCCTTAGTCCTCTAGTTGATATGTTGGATCCTCTAGTCGGTCGACTCATCAAGTGCATAACTTCTTCTCATGACAAACATAAATTAAAACTATCCTATTCCATATTACATTGTAGGAGGAAAAATCTCGAATTGCATTTGAGGGGAATATAGTAAGAGGAGCATCAATTTACATTTGGAAAGGAGGCCAGAGGCTTGGTATGCAAACCGAATAACAACAAGAAATAAATCACACAACCAAGCACACAATCCATAGGGGTTTTGGCCACAACCTTACATACATCCACCATCAAAATACTTTTAGGGTGACTCATATAGATTGCATATATATATATATATATATATATATATATATATATATACACTAGAACATGCACGTTCACATGTACGTGACATGTCAAAATTAATAAATTTAAAGAATAGAATTTTCAAACTTTGTTTATTTTCAAAAAATTGAAGATATATATTTGTATATTTATTTTTTAAGTTGAATTGTAGAAAATATTAAAGTGTGAACAAAAAGTAAAAAATAGTTGTGACACCACAATTTTTTTCTTAATGATGAGGTCATTTAGAGACAGTGCCAAATGTAGTAAAGAGATGAATAATTCAATGTTTAGCAAAAAGATTGTCATACACTTTCAAATTATCATAATGTAAATCAATATTTTTCTTTCAAATATTAAAACAAAAACATAAAATGATGTTGACGACAATTTAACAAAGTGATAATTGATTTTTAAATAAATCATATGCAGCTTGGATCCATATATCCTAAATGGATTCAACAGAACACTAGCAGATCATATTTCATATCAATTTTAATAAAGGAAAGAGCATTGCAGATATCTCGTTGATTAATTTTTTCATAAAATATCACAATTTAAAATATTTTAATAAATTCAAAAGATAAGTATAATAATTTTGAACTTGATGGTTGAATTCAACGTCATTTAATATACATTTGAACATGAATGTCAATATCTTTTATATCCTACTAATAAATTTTTATGTAACATTCTATTTCAACCATTATGAAGGAAAAATATGATGTCTTGAAAATAATATATTTATTATGGTAGAGTAGTACTCAAAATTTGGTTAATAACAAATTTCTTTTGGGATGTGTCACTATAATTCGTTTTGAATTGTAATTTATTATATGGAGCGATCATTTTTGCAATCTTTTAGGAAGGATTTTAAAATATATAGATTTATCAACTAAGCAATTAGAATAATCAGTCAGTACTTTATATACAATAATTTGTTTAGTAAATCATAGAATAAGATCTAAAAGAATTTATTTTTATTGAACCTAATTGAAATAAAATATGAAGTAATATGCAAATACGGTCAGTTTTGTTGTTGTATACAGCAGAGGAGGTGGATTACCTCCCCATCAACTACATGACCATGAAACATGGAGCAAAGGAAGCTAGTCAAAAAAAGACAAGAACTGTGATTTAAACAAAAGACAAACTCATTAAACAAAGGAGAGAATGGAGAAAATGAGGGCTTCAAAACAACTCTAATATAATGTTGTTTGACTACTTGGATAGTTTTCAGAAAACATATAATGGCATATAATAAATTTAAAAAACCAACTCCCTCTTTTTATAGTTGTGTATAGAGACTAATATGTGAGATTATACACATTGAAGTCAACCATTAGTACTAAACATCCCTATTTATCATCTTTGCCATTGATGAAGTAATATATAATTTATGTAGATAAATGTGACAGACCATACATTTGGCCATGGGCCCCACATGTCAAGGGATCAAAAATTGTAAAATGTGTGTTCGAAAAGAGTGAGAATTTTGTGACATGTTACGGGGAGAGTAGGGAGTTTTTTGGAAAGAGAGAGCGAGACCAAAATATTAAAAAAGATAAGTAGATGTAATTGTTGGAATAATCATAGATTAAGAGATCAAATTTTGTACAATAAGAAGTTTGAAATTTGGGTAGTATTTATTTTCATATGAATTAAAAAATATTTGAATTTTTTTAGTTATTAACATCTAGTCTTCCAAGTTTGCTTATTGGGAATACATTTATTCTTTAAATGATATGTTTAAAGTGTGGATGACATTAATTTATTTTTGATCGTATGGGGATTAATAGTCAGTCATTTTTGCACATTTGTTAAAAGTGAGCGGGAAGTTAGGGTGGTTGACGGGAGTATTGGAGGAGGAAATCCAAATGGTTGGAGATGCAGGAGAGACATATGAAGCCCACAAGGTGTGGACTTACATCTTTTATACCCAACGTCTGTATCTATCTATGTACCTGCAACATCTGATTCATTAACTTGTGGGGCCCATCGCAGAGAGAATGGTCGGAATGTATTGGATACACTGTCATGAGTACAGAAGATTTCAACCTGTTGGAGACACCCGCATGATTTAGTTTATCTTACACCTTGATTTCAGTGTGATAGAGAAAGAAATAATTACTCTTGATAAGTCTTCTTAGTTCTATGATGTGGGAAGTAAGGTACAATTAATTTAGCAAACAGATGAGAAAGTAGTTTTCTGTCAAGTTATAATTTTCAAATGAGAAACAATCTCAGTCACGAATATGAACAAATAAGGAAAGAAAACCACAAACTAAATTTGTACATGTGAAACACTACACTACGTGTTTTATAAAGACAATAGTTCTGCAAGTTATAATTACAATAAATACTATCACTTTACATTATTCCAAAAGGAGAAATATTAAGGTTAAAGTTATCATACTAAATGCATAAGAAGATTCTAAAATAAATTTATAGCATATGAAAAAAATGTCCCCCAACATTAACTCATGGCTCTGTTAAACTGGCTCTTTTAGTGACAATCACTCATGGTGGCTTGATGTAACAGTGATAGCCATTGTTACCAGTGAACTACCTCAACTAAATAGGTCCTTCTGATGATACTCACTCATGGTGGGATGATGTAACATTGATAGCAGTTGTTTCCTAGCAATTACAACTTAAACTACATGAAATACACAAAGACGCTATAGTGAAAAGAAGAACTAGAATAGAAGGAAGTATTATGATGACAAAGAAGAGCATGAATTTTTTTTAGCACCATGTCCCACGATAAGGTCGAGATCATCAAAGTGGGACTGGAAATGATGAAGGAACAAGCACATGTTATGCATCCACAACTTTCAAATATAGATGAAAATCATAAGAGAATGAGACACGTGCTTTTTTTCCTTGTCCCGCAGCTCATGGACCCATTGAAGATAGGAGAATTTCATCATATGATCATAACCTCTAAAGAAGCTACTATGAGATGATAGATGTAGGGAAGGATGGCTTGGTTCTGTCCAGGGTCAAATCTTCATGTTTTTGGTTGTTGAGGGCTTCGTTAGTACCCGAGTAACAAATAGTCTAGCATTAATTATAAATGTAGGCTTGTGGTAGGTATATTACCAAGATAGTGATTGTCATATAGACATCATTGACAGTGAATGATGTTAGATATTGTCTTCTTATAGTAGTTCTAAAACTGTGGATCAATTCAATGATGCCTCTTATGCTTTGTATGCCATAACCATTGTCATCCATACTTGAGGGTTTTGATGACCTTGATGAAGAAGAAAGTTTTATTGGAGTCAATGCCTGCCAAACCAATATTGTTGATGAAGATAATAGAATGTCAACGTGAGGATTAATTGACGTAAGGTTTTACTAATGATGTATTTATTTATGTCTATGTAATAGAAGAGACAATGATATAGTAAGAGAAAGGGAGGGATCACCCATGTTGGATGCTTGGATGGTGCTCTTAATCTTTTCATCTCATCGATGATGTGTTAAGTATTGAGGATATAATAACATATTAAAATTGTAGCTTCTGCGTGATAGTTATTGAGTGAAAGATGCAAGATTATTGTTGTGTGGATGTGTGAATCATGGGATTGGGGCGGGATGCAGTACAAATTGACAGATTACATATGTGATTAGAATGAATTAGCAAAGTATAGAAATTAGAATGAGGCAGTTATCGTCCAGAGAGAGAGTAGTGAGGCAGAACAGAGCGCACACACTTATGAGTTGTTGTTGTTTACATGCATTGCTTACCATTCCTAATTTTGCCCCTAATTTTCCTTGAAAGACCAACCAATGACAATAAAATAAAAGCATTACAATTCAATCGACAAACAATCAACGAAGACATGATTTCATCAGTCGGCTCTGACCTTATGATAGCTACGCTCATTGCACACTGTTGTTTCTTGATGTTGCCAAGGTGGAGGTGCCTAAATCTAACAATACCAACAACAAGTCATTTGGAGCAGCAACCACAACGGAGTATCGTGATACCTCTTCCTGGCATTGCAATATACTCCTCCAGGAATGGCGCCTTTATTTTGACCCTCTACTCCGACGGCATCAGAGATCTGCATTATCTTCACCAATGTGAAAGCCTGGGGGCATGCAAATGGTTTAAGATCGGTTGATGGGATCTATAGTTGTCGATGATGAGGTTTTAGAACTCTATTACACAAGGTGCATACTTATAGTTGACTTTGTACCGTCCATCTGAGGTGGCCCAGTCCAAGTCGTGGGATTTGGTGGTGTAGAATGACATGGGTCTTGAAGGGAAGGCGATGCAGGGATGCTATGTACTATCTCGTTGATGGGGATATTGTGAATGTAGAAGATGAAGTTGTGGTGGCTCCAAAAGATGTTGTATTAATGGAACTCGTCCATCTGATTGACCATACCTCTCTTTGTTCATATCAATGCTTATGCTCTTGTACCCTCCACAACGTAGCGTTGTGTGGAAGCAGCTTGACATAGGCACTGAAGAAGCTTAAGTCGGGGAGGTACCACTCATGAGATGTCACAATAATGAGCATCACCATCAATGTTTACTTAAGAATAAGGCATCACCACTTGATTCCTCAAACCGGTCATCACCACCAATGTCCAACCAGATTCATGTATATGTAATGGGCACACCACCCAATAAGGAGTAAAGGTAATCACCACCCAATTACTTAGGATTCGATCACCATCTAGTTTCACTACCAATGAAGTATATACTATAGGCATCATGAATCAAAATTATACAATTTACTACAACATGCTAGTCCTTATAAACACGTGTTTAGTAGTAGGGAGGCAAGAATCCTATTTAGTAAAAAACATTGGTGCCAAAAATTCCTTTTTCCTTTTTTGTGTTTTTCTTTTAAAGTATTATGAAACAAGAAAAAGAAGAGGAAAAGATGAAAATATAAAAAGAATAGCCTATCAAAAGAATGAAGAATGGATTTCATAGTAAACAAACTAGGACAAGACAAAGATAAAAAAGAATTTTTGGAGACAAAAAAGGTGCAAAAGAGGAAACAAAGTGACCATGGATCCACATCACCAAAGAAATAAATTAAACATAAAGTCAATGAGATCAAAGATCATCAGGTGTACTCTCTCAAAAAGGAGATATTTAGGGACATAGGTGTCCAAGAAAGGTAGTCGTCTTCAAGCAAGAAGAAACATAAGTCAAACATGTTGGATCTAGGGCTCTAGAGGGGGATGTATAGAGCTTCAAAACTTGTACGATAATAGTTATACCTTGAAATTATATCAATTTAAACCAAATGTTAAAAGTGAATTTGAGGTCTATTCTAAACAAGCATAGCAAGGATTAGAGATATTGAAACAAACACTTGGACAAGGTGTTTAGAATGTTCCAATCTCCAAACTAGGAAACCATCAATCCACTACCTAGAGAGGTCAACCTCTAGGACTTTGCAACCCATGTATACTTATATTCCATTATATGAGATACAAGAAGATCACCATACATCCAAGGGCTTACCCATCAAGACAAGAGTCTTCAATCTATACAAGGACTTACCCACTATATCAAGATGTCTTTAGCCTTCACCAAGGATTTACCTACACTTACAAAAATCCGTTGGCCTCACTGGGATTACCCACTCTTATTGGATCTTCCACCTTATCCTTCTCATTCACTTAGAGAAGATCTTCACACCTTCTTCAACCTTGAAGAAGAACAAAAACTCCTCCTTCACTTGGAGAAGATCATTTCAGCCTTTGCACTTTGAGAAAGGGGATTGGAAGATGGAAAGATGGAGAGATTTATAAGGTAACATTGAGGTAGCTCTCTTAAAACATGCCTAACTCACTTATAATCACAAAATGCTTTGTAAATGAGAGAGAGAAAGGGTCTTAAAGGGTTGTAGCACACTCAACTATAGCAAGGACCAAGGATAGCATGAATGAGAAACCTTGGAATGAACTCCAAGAGGTCCTATTTATATCTGGCGGTGTTCTATTGAGTGTGGGATCACTTAAGAATGAAAACTAGCCATTTTACAACTTGCAAACAGATCTATTTTCATTTCTAACAACTCTCCAATAGTTGGAATCACTTTTTCTACATTTTTAGTATAGTACATTCAGTAGAATTTCAATAGAGGTAAGTCAACCGATCCACTAACTGACAATGCCAATTTTCAAACTATTGGTCGAGTTTGTCCTAGGGTAAGTCAACCGATCAGCCAAAATCAACTTTGGTTAGAAAGTTGGTCGGTCAAGTTCTGTGAGTGTACAACTCGACCGATGCAACATTTCCAAGAATCCATCACAGATCGATCGAGATTCAAACTCGACCGATTAAAGTGTTGTGACAATTTTTCCAAAATAATTTTAAGTGATCAAAAGATGGAATTAAGTGTCCCTGATTTTTTCTCATCTTAGTTACAAGTCATATCATCAATACAAATGATTACAAAAATATTCTAAGGTGATTTGGAGTTTTTTCCCAAATTGTGCATTTGAATTTCTTTTGAGTTGAACTTGGACAAGCTAGTGATTGTGTACTTTGATCTTTTTGCATGTACTTAATACCTAAAATCAGTCTCAAACAAACATATTATGTACATATGAATGTAATGGTTAAGTAATTATCAAAATATGGACAATGTATAACTCACAAGTGAACATTCTCCCCCTTTTTGACAATGACAAACCATTCTTCAACATATTGAAAAGGTATGTAAAGTCATACCTTAGCCTTGTGGATTGCAAGGGATTCATAATTTAAAAATGTGAATTGCTCCACCTCAATCTATGCTCATTCTTACCTGCATGATTAGGCTTTCTTCACAAACTATATAACATATATACTACATGGTCCTTTAGCAAGTCACATGATAAAACATATACTTAGACAAGAAAAGGATCACATAGGCAGTAAAAACAATATGGTTGAGTAGAAAAACATCGAACTTCTCTCCCCCATTTGGCATTATCAAAAAGGAAGGGGGTAGAAGAGAATAAAAAAATAGGTCTTCTCCAAGCACAACTAAAACATCCAACTACAAGATAAAACTTGTAACCACATAACACACAACAAACAAAGATGAGAGAGAAACAAGCAACTTGTGTCATAATCAAAATATGGAAAGCATACCAATAACTCACATGATAGAACAATCATAGAGTTATGATATAGAAGATTAAGATTACAACACATAAGCATGTTCTCAAGGAAACTACAAGCCAAAATGATGAAGACGATATGATGATAGAAATAGTACATCTCAGATAATGTGCCCATATGTTTTAAATACAAAATAGCCTAGAAAGATATATATGATCAACATCTAAGGACTAATAACTAAAACACATAAACATATATGGAATATATGTCCACTTCATCATCATCAGTAGCTTTAGGATCATAGTCATCATCTCCATTTGAAGGTGCAGCAACATCACCTCCATCACTAGAGCCACCAGCAAAGTCATCATCATCATCTAAAATGTAACACCCCAGACCTAGCTTATGGCCTAACCCTAGATGTTTTACTTAAGTAAGTTGCTTACAAACTTTTTCTTATCTTTTGAAAAGTAATTAAGTTCCTTTGAGAAGTTTATTTTCAAATATGAGCTTATATGCAAACTATGTGTGCATCATATAATAATCTAAGTGAAAAGTGCAATTCACCTAAGAAGAAGGGTTATACTGCAAATGTTACATGTTGAATGAATTCTAAGTTTTTTTAGTGTCATGAAAGAGAATATGATGCTAAGTGGTGTCTTGTGCAAAGCCTAAAATTCTAAGTGTGAACTTGTGTAAATAATGCTAAGTGCTTGGTGTATCAATTGTAGTACAATTTGCAACATATACAAAATGAAGGGTTGATGTGAAAATTACCACTTCTAGCTTGTTTTTACTCTCACCTAATGTTATCTAGAGAAGTGAGAAAGAAGGAAACAATATATTGAAAGCATCTTGAAGTGTTAGTACTCTTAATAATGAAGAAACCAAGAAAATGCATAGGTTGAAAGCCATATACATGAGCCATATCGAGTTGTGGACTAAGGAAGAGAGTTCCTATCGGCCATAAAGCCATAAGGGGAGCTTCCTATCATTTTTTTTAACCTTAGCTTGGCCCATGATTGGAAAAGTACTTCAAAAGAAGGAATAAAGCATCGATTTGCACTTGTCTTGGAAAAGATGGAGATGAATATTATAATAATAGTTAGTGGAAGAAGGCTTGCCCTAAAAGACAATTCAAGAGTCGCCCCTTATCCCCTACATTATCCTTGGACTTTTATTTTTTCATGGCAAGATAATAATGGCAGGCATGCAAGAGTATGTGTCGACCTTGCATGGCTAGGTGGCATGAAGTGATTTAAGCTAATGACACATTTGACACTCTTTTCCATAAAACCCAAGTATAAATACCCTACCTTTCACTTGTTGGCAAGATTTTTGGATCTTGGAAAGTGATCTTCCCTCTTGTATCATGCAACATTCTCTTGTGTCTCCCATAGTGAGAAGAGTTGAGAGATAGAGCTTGATATCAGCCAAATAGGTTGAAGCAATTAAGTGAGGTGATATCGCCCAAAGTGATCAGAGATATCATGCAAAAGCTTGGAGCTCAAGTCTTGGAGCTTGGAGAAGGCTCACCTTCAACCTTAGAATGTGAGGAGTGAAGCTTGAAGCTACTTGAGAGGCGGGATAAATAACTTAAACCCTTCAATATTATTATCCTTCTTCAATATTGTTCAAATTGTTGATTATTTGCAAATTCAGATTTCCTTTGATCAATTAATATATACATGAGTTCCAATAAGTAATTAGGACTGTTGTACATAATTTGGAATAGTAAGATAATTATTTTGAGGTTGATGATGATGACATCATTATGGGACAACCTGATATGGGTTGAGGACTCTTGAAACCTGATATGGGTTGAAGATCTTGCAAACCGATATGGAACCCGACATAGAGACTTGCTCGTTATGAAGGTAGGTCACAATTGGTTATATGAACGATATGGAGGGTTCGTATATATCACCTTGTACACAATACAAAGGTAAACCAATACCTTTACCCGATATGGGAAAAACCCTGGATAAGGATATAGAAATCCAATATGTTAACTCGATATACCTTACCATGTTGAGATGAGTTGATAAGTAGCTAAGTGTTTTGCCCATCGTGCAACTATGGAAAATGATTAGAACCATTGAACTGGTTAAAGACAAAGGGAGGTTTGCCTAAGAGAAGTAACTCGATATGGTGCCCAATACATATAACCTGATATGATACCTAAGGTAGATAAACCGATATGATACCCAACACAAGATCACGATATGGTATCCAACACATAGTAAATCCAATGAGGGTACATGATATGATAACCTAAGATGAAACCCGATATGGAAATCCAAAAGGAAAACCGATATGATGGAAGACCAATATGGAAGTTTAAATTGAAAGTGGACATGACCAACCAAGGTGAAGAACTAATATAATATTGTTTGTATGAGATATGGTATATACATAAAAGCATGCCCAATATGGTGTACTCTAGTACATGATATAAGGACCTAATACACCCCTATACCCGATATGAGGGTAGTGGTTTAATCTATACATAATATGAATTTGACTTAAGATGAGAAAAGATAAAGTGATACCTAACCAACTAACCCGATATGAGGGTGTGGTTTCACCACATGATTAAAATGGATACTTGTTAAGATGATATATGCATCTTCAAATACATAGAATAACATCATCAATCATGCTACTTGATATGGTAGGCATGTCCTTAATTATTAAGCTTGTCTAAGTGATGAATTGGATTAATGTGATATTGAGATAAAATAAGTTTCATACAATTTGATAATGATGAGTTAGTAGACCTTAAAGAGGTGAATTAAGTAATTTCATCCTAGTGGGGATGAAAGAGAAACTAAGATTTGAAAGATAATTATGTGATCAGCATATAATAATACTCCTAAGATGAGTGAAGTATGATTTCATACTGAATCTTTGCTAATGAAATCTTGAGACCCTAATTGGTTGATGATAACCCTAATTCATTAGGGAGGATGTGTTCTTTAATATTTCATGATTAAGACATGTGTTTGAAATTGTTGATAACATGATATAATAACCATGCAAGTATCTTAAGGCAATAAGCATGGCTAAAAAAGAGCTATGTTGATACAGATTCAATGAGCTATGTGGACTATGTGAATAAATACCTTGGTCTGATGACCTAAAGGTAATGATCATCTACTAAGTGGTGACAGTACTTAGTGATGAATTACAGGTTTGAATACCCAAATAATGATGATGGTCAGATATTGAGATTCAAAGTGGTGTATGTGTTTCAGTAAGTATGAAAGCACCTAATAATTATACTTTTCCTTGTAGCATTTGATATAAATCTTGCTTGAAACTTGGTTGATGTTGAAAGATACAATAATGCACTTAATTAAGCAAGATAAATGTTATCATGTAGTTGCCCAAACCATAGATCCATTCAGTGTCAACAATTGTTGAATGGTGAAATGAGTTTTACTTGAAACACATATTTTTGAACTATGTGATAATATAAGGGTGCTCAGTGGACTCCCAAACTAAATAATGGTGCTCAGTGGACTCCCCAAATACATGGGGTTGTTCAATGTACTTCCTAATAAAATTATATAGGATCACTCAGTGGTCATCCTGATAATTTCGGGAAAGCTAAGAGGTCTTCTCTCGAAGAGAGTACATGCTACGGCTGTAAATCTCATAGAGAAGATGTCGTTATACCCCGATATAGCTAATTACAGTAGACACAAGATGTCATGCCAAACCTAAGTGTTATCTAAGTGTTCTTGTACTGACTGAGAAAGGTGAGGTCTTGACAGCCGACTCTATCATTGACCTTATATGGTATCGATTTTGTCTTACTAGTGGTCGGTTGGAGTATGAGCGGTATATCTCATCTCCTCTGGGTTTAATTGTAAATGTGAATATATAATCAACCGAGTAGCATATCTACTTAAGGATCAAATATGGAAAATATTGGTTGATACCTTATTACTTTTATACACCTTGGTAGATAGATCTCATACATGTTCTTCATATCCCTTTTTAAGCAAAAGATGACTTATAGATCTGTTATTAATATCTATGCTTTGTACTTAAAACTATATCTATTAAACAAATGGAATATCTTCTGCTCAGATTTATATTATTTCCTGTGATAATAATATTGTTGGCAGAGAGTTATATCTCTCGCTGGGACAATAGTCTCACCTCGTGGGATCCACAATTTTTAGGTGGACGCGGATGAGGGACTAGGAACCAGACTACAGAAGAAGGATCGTATCAATAGGGACACCAGTAGTATCTCAGGTTGAGTACATGGTCTGTCAGGGTTTTGTAAATAGAAGTCTATGTGTCATCTCTGTACTCTCATTTCCTTGGGAGATAGCTCTTAGTGATTTATATGAATGACTTGAGATTTTGGTTTTTCTTATCTCGAGGTTTTTATTTTTCTGTTGTACATATTAGAATCAAAGCAATTACTTATTATCCTTGAGAAGAGACGAAATAGTGAATGTATAATGTGAACCATATGTATATAAGGCTTTGGTCATTTGTGTAAGAGTTTCCTGGAAGGAAGATCTATGTGCAAGATGGTTTTAATTCTAAGTGATTTTTGTTAAAATCAATTGTTTATGATAATTCTATGATTTTTACTAGTGATGTCTTGATTTGTAATCGTGTCATCACATAAACCATCCTCATCATCATCATCAGATGCCTCCTCATTGTTGGCAGTAGCTTCCTCATCAACATGATCGAGAATCTCCTCATCAGTAGAAGGACCGAAACCACGAATGGGCCACATGGCATTCTGCTCATCCCAAGTCATGCTAAGATCATGGAGCTCCTTGTCCTATGGGAAAGTGGGAGCAGAAGTGCCAAGGCATGCAAGAAAGGTAGCTATGGGGCCAACAGGGAGAGGTAGCACTCTAGGGGTAGGTGCAGAGGCAGATCCACCTGTAGCAGAGGATGTAGCTATGGAAGCAGCAGGTGGAGGGGTCAAGTAGAAGTGATTATCTGCATAGGAAGTATAATCACCACCTGGGTAGGACTGGTAGGAAGGATAAGCATGGACACAAGATAGCTTCATAGAAGACATGATAGAATAGAGATCCTAATGTATATGCTCTTGAACCTGTAGGTTGTGTGCCTATTGATGCACCATGTAACCCATGGGGGCTTCATTGGATACACAAAATGAGGTGTGGGCAGGCTAGGATGGTGGTGGAGGTGGAGGTTTCTGGGTGGAGGTAGAGGGTCCAGGTGTGGTGGAAGAGGATGTAGGCAAAAAGTTTTTCTTGATTATGGTCTCACTGATACAGACTCCTTTTCTATAAGGTTTGTAGTGAAGATCATGAAAAAGAGACTTCCAGTAGCAGAGGTGAAAAGACCACAAATCAGGGTTGGGTAGGGTGGGTGGGTACCTCAGGTATTCTTCTAGGAGTCGAAGCAGGTAATATGGTGGAGAACATATCTAGACCACTTGAGTTCGATTTTTCTAACAAGCAAAACATAATCACTATGGTATTCTCTACAATTTTAGTTTGATTCTTTTTGGGGTGAATATTGTAGTTGACTACCAGAGCAAGAATGTGGCTTTTAAGGTCCAAGGTAGAGGAAGGTAGGGTGGATTTCTTCTTATATACAAACTGAGGCTTCTTCAAGAACTTATGTATGTCAGGGAGGGTAATATCATATTTCTTGTAGAAGGCCTCATGGTCTAGAAAGTCAAAATACTCATGATAATCTTTCCTCCATGTGTCAGTTACCTCAGTACCATTGAAAAAGACATTCAAGTTATCTTTTGAGGTAGTGAATTTCTTACCGGAAATCATGGAAGTAAGAATCACTTGAGTATTAGGCGAGGGTACTAGAGTGTCATAATTCCATGACCAATTAGCATAGAATTCGTGAACTGCCTTAGTGCTTGTGGTGGAATTGTGATAGCACCGGCGTTTGACACTCAGGGAAGCTAGGTGATGATCATAAAGCAACTCGACTACCTCATCTATGACTTTTTGCTTAGTGAGGAGAGGCCCTAACAAAGCACGGAAGGGAAAGGGGTTCCTAGGAAGGGGCACCTTGTATTGATTTAGAGCTTCAGTTGAGACAAAGAAGGTATTGTCATAGGGAATGAGGCAAGAGTTGGATGAGGATGAAGAAACTTTAGCAGGTGCGGCGCTCTTCCTTCTATTTGAGGCCATGGAGGTGAAATGGAGAAGAATGGGAGCCGAAACTAGATAAGATCACCACCTAAGGTCATCTAATCACCTAGGGAAGATAGGAAAATGAGATAGGAAGGTCAAACAAGGGTTGGATAGGGCTATGAGAGGGAAGGTCAGGGCAATGGTTGAGAGCTTGAGAGAGTTGGAGGAGGAATCAGTCAACTTTTCTCTTATTGAGAGGGAGAATAGTTGGATAAAACCTACTTAAGTTATGGTCCATACCAGCCATCAGTCGAGTTCTATGAGATGGAAACTTAATCGAATGGCTTTTTATAAAAGCCCTTGGCCACCAATCGATGGAGTTGGCAACTTGACTGACATAGGTTCTATCCCAAACTTAGAAATCTTAGATTATAGCCATTTGAGTGGTAATAAAAAAAATTCTACCCTATTTTGCATTTTAAACATACTTAGACACATATCACTCATCATTGGGTACTATTTAGTGATATTACCATCGTTTTCCGAACCCAAAACAAGCAAAAAAGAGGCATAATAACATGAAGATTTTAACAGTTTAGCAAGCAAGGGTGATTAAGACATGAGCAAAGCATATATGATAAATAGAAACTAACTAGAAGGAATATTAGATTCATCTGAAGCAGTTACGAGCAATTTAGATCTAGTAAAATTAAATTTTTCTCAAGCTATAGGTTTAGTAAAGATGTATGCCAACTCATTTTTTGTGTACACATGCATGATATAAATATCCTTCTTGGCAATGTAATTACGAAGAAAATGATGGCAAACCTCTTTATGCTTGTCTCTACTATGCAATATAGGATTGTAGGATAAATTTATTGCACTAGTATTGTCTCAAAGGATAGGAGAAGCATCAAAATAAATGTTAAAGTCTTGGAGCATTTGCTTCATCCATAGAACATGGGCACAACAACTCCTGATTGCAATGTATTCATCCTTGGTAGTTGATAAAGCCATTGTACTCTATTTCTTAGAAAACCAAGACACCAAGCATGGTCCTAGGAGGAAGCAAATACCACTTGTGTATTTTCTATCAATAAAACATCCTACATAATCAACATCACTATAAGCAATAAGAGTAAAATCCCTTGACTTAGGATACCATAGTCCAAAATTTTGGGTTTTGGCTAAGTACCTAAAAATCCTCTTAACGGCTATAAGATGTGATTTCTTAGGATTTGATTGAAAGTGAGCACACAAGCCAACACTAAACATTATATTAGGTCTACAGGAAATTAAATAAAGTAAACTTCCAATCATACCTCTATAGAGATTCTCATCCACCTTCTCACCCTCTTCGTCTTTATCAAGTTTGGTGGTGTTTAACATGGGGGTGTTCATCGACTTAGTGTTCTCCATCCCAAAGTGATTGATTAGCTCACTTGTGTACTTGCCTTGGTTGATGAAGTTCCCATCTTTATTTTTCTAGATTTGAAAGTTGAGGAAGAAAGTAAGCTCACTTATCATGCTCATCTTGAACTCACTCTGCATAAGATCACTAAACTCCTTGCAAATATCAAGATTTGTTATGCCAAAAATGATATCATCAACATAAATTTGAATGATAAGAAATTTGTTAGAAGTATGTTTGAGAAACAAGATAGATACTACTTTTCCCATGATATAGCCATGATCTAACAAACAGTTCTTTAATTTTTCATACCAAGATCGAGGTGCTTGTTTGAGACCATAGAGAGATTTTTGTAATAGATAAACATGGTTACACAGACTATCATGTTCAAATCCTAGAGGTTGTGAAACATACACTTCCTCCTCAATTGTACCATTCAAAAACTCACTTTTAACATCCATTTGATATAGAAGACTATACCTTTATGTTGATCGTAGCCTTGAGCCACTAACCTTGCTTTGTTTCTTACCACCTTTCCACTTTCATCTAGCTTGTTGTGGTAGACCCACTTGGTGCCAATGATCTTTCTATCACACGGTCTTGGTATTAGATTCCACACTGTGTTCTTCTCGAATTGCTTTAGATCTTCTTGAATGGTTAGGATCCATTCATCATCCCCAATATCTTCTTTGACTTTCTTTGGCTTGAGTTGTGAGATGAAGGTGATGTTGGCTTGTTCTTTATTGTAGGAAGGATTCATCTTTACAATTTCAAAAGGCTTACCTATGATTAGATCTTTAGGATGATTCTTTTCAAATTAGGGGGTCGGATCCTTCTTTTCTTCATCTATCTCTTCTTCTTGGGTGGACACCTCTTTTCCCTTTTGGGTGATGTTGAGTTCTTTCAGGATAGGAATTACTTCTTCTGCAACATCATCATTAGCAATACCTTTGGAAATAGAGTGGTTGGTCTTAATAAATTTGACATTAATAGATTCTTCTACTTTAGATTGATCAACATTATACACTTTATAAGCCTTGTTGGTAGTGGTATAGCTAAGAATGAAAGCCTTGTACAATTTTGAATCAAACTTGTCAAGAGAATCTTTCATGTTCAAAACAAAATAAGGACACTTAAAATGTGAAAATGATCTATAGAAGGCTTCCTGCCTTTCCATAGCTCATTGGGGGATTTTCTTCAAAGAGGGATGTGTGAAAACCCAGTTTTGCACAAAACATGAGGTACGAACGGTTTCGGCCCAAAACTTCTTTTGAGTGTCATAATCTAAAAGCATGGTCCTAACCATTTCCTGTAGTGACATGTTCTTCCACTCTACAACCCCATTTTGTTGAGGTGTTCAAGGTGAAGAAATGTTATGTGCGTATCCAGACTCTTCACCAAAACATTCAAAAAGATCATTTTCAAATTCCCCCCATGATCACTATGGATGGAAATGATGTGGCAAGAAGCTTCATTTTCAACTCATTTGTAAAATCTAGAGAAGACATCAAGTGTATCACTCTTAGAAACAAGAAAGAAGGTCCAAGTATATCAAGAGAAAAAATATACCATAAAAAGACAATACTTGGAATCACAAATCAATTGAGTTCTCATAGGTTCAAATAGATCAATATGGAGAAGTTCCAGAGCTCTTTTGGTACTAAGGACTCCCTTGGATATGAAGGAGGACTTGGTTTTCTTTCCTTGGGTATAAGGTTGGAATTCCTCATCCTTTTCAAAATCCAGTTTGGGAAGTCCGTTGACCAAGTCCTTTTTGATCAACTTCTTCGATTGATGCATATTTACATGACCTAGCCGACAATGCCAAAGATAAATTTCATTCGAATTGACTACAAGGCATCTACCAACAATAGCCTTAATAGAGTCAAGCACAATTTCATACAGATTACCATTCCTAGTTCCCTTATATATGACATTGTAAGTGAGGTAATCTAGGAGCAAACATTCAAAAGAATTAACTAACACAAGGTAATCATTTTCACATAATTGACTAGCACTTATTAAATTTTGATGTAGACCATCCACAAAGAGAACTTTATTGATACACATAAGGATTCACCTACATCACCCTCACATTTTACCTTACCTTTCTTGTTGACCCCGAAAATAACCGATCATCCTTTCTCAATTGTGAAATTGTTGAAATGGCATATATCTCATGTCATGTGCTTTGTGCAGCCACTATCAACAATCCATTTTCCCTTTTCCTACCAGAAAGTAGAATGTAAGTTCCCAACTCAAACTTTGGGATCTAGATTTATCTTGGGGACCCATTTCATCTTTGGTTTGGTCCCCTTAGGCTTGTACGAGCAATAAATAGAATAATGATCATCACTCTTGCAATGAGAACAAATCATAGGGTTCTTTGAGCCAGAAGACTGTCCAATGAAAAGAGTAGTTTCCTTAATCTTTTTCTTAACCTTGGAATTATTCTTGCCCTTAGGATCTCCCCCTATAAATCCCAAACCACTAGTACCACTTTGTTTGGTAGAGTAATCAAGGATTTCATTTAGGGAGTTTTTCCCTTTGAGGAATTTCTACAGAGAGGATCTAAGTCTATGATTGTCATTAGTAAGAGATTTAATTTGTAGAAGACAAGCTAGCAAGATCATCTCTAGCATTAACAAGTTCAGACTCTAAATAGAGGGCTTTAGTCAAATATGAATCCTTTTCAAGAGTGATAGAAGCAACATCATTACTAGGAAAAATAGGTCTAGAAGATAAATCATTTACTTGACCAAGTAACCAGGCATTTTCAGATTTAAGAAATTAAATTTCTCCAAGGTAAACATCTCTCTCTTGTCTATGAGCATGACTAACAAGCTTAAGTTCACACTTTCCATTTTAAGTAACTCAAGCTTATTTAGGGATTTTTGGTTATCTTCCTTAAGAGATGCAATAATCTTAAGATAGACGCCATTATCTACTTCAACTTCATTGTATTGGAGCTCAAGATCAAGAAATTGTTCTTGCAAGGAATCAATGCTCTCAAGATGAATTTTCTCATTTTTCTTAAGAATATCAAGTTTAGCATACAAGTCAACAATGATTTTACCCAACCTCTTCTATTTAGATTTAAATTTGGAATAAGAAGAATGGGTATTAACAAGCATGTCAATAAGAGTTTTTTAGCTAACTCATGCAAACTTACCTCACTAATTTATTCACTTGTGGAGGCCATGAGTGCAAGGTGGAACTCTCCATCTTCATCAGAGCTTGAGCCGCTGGAGGAAGATCCTTCCCAAACTACACGATTGTGTCTTTGTGCCTCTTCTCCTTCTTGTCCTTCCTCTTTTATTTGCTATCTTTCTTATACTTTTCCTCCTTCTTGGATATGCTCTTGTGGTGTGACTTTCTAGCCTTAGGACAATCACTCTTGTAGTGTCCTTTTTTACCACACTTGTAGCACCTTGGACTAGACGAAGAAGATTGTTTTCCTTTGAAGTGCTTTCCCTTGGAGAATTTTCCTTCATTCTCACTAGGGCCATCATCTTCACTAGAGGTATAGGGAGAAGTCTGACAAGCAAGTTGTTGTTGAAGAATGAGAGCCTCCACTTGAGCTTTGAAAAAACTATCTTTTATATTGCTTGATTATTTTTCTTCTTGCTTTGATTCCTCTTCTTGCTTGTCAAGTCTTGGCTCATGAGCTTCAATAGAGGTCACCTTTAACTCCCATCTCTTTGTAAGAGACATCAAGATCTTTGAGTTGATTTTTGCTCTATCCAAAGTGTGTCCCAAAGTAGCTAGGCCATTGATAATGATGTTGAGTCTTGAGTACATCTTCAAAACTCCTTATTTCTTCCCCATCTTGAAGATATCTAGGAGGTTGTTCAAATGTTGATATTTTCCTCCTTCACTTGGTTTGTGCCTTCATAAGTGATGCATAACTTGTTCCATGTCTCATAGGTTGTATCCCATGAGGAGGAGTTGCATAGAGGATGATAATTACTTTGGCATTGAGTTGTGCATTCTTTAGAGCTACTTTTTCATCCCAATTTGATATATCTCTGGTTGGCTCCTTATAGGGTGCAATCATCACTTTCCACATATCAAAGTTCATTCTTTGAATGTAAAATTGCATCTGATGATTCCAATACATGAAGTTGGTGTTTTTGAAGACCGAGGGCATATGGAGAAGTCTCCCTCTAGGTTGAGGGAAACAAGTAGGTTCTCACCCATATTCTTGTCCTGTAGGAAATTTGTTGGAGAAGATATTTGCTCTGATACCACTTGTTGGATCTAGGGATCTATAGAGGGGGTGAATAGATCTTCAAAACTTGCACAAAATTAGTTAGACCTATAAAGTATATCAATTTAAACCAAATGCTAAAAGTGAATTTGAGTTCCTATCTAAACAAGCATATAAATGATAAGAGAGATTGAAACAAACACTTGGAAAAGGTGTTTAGAGTGTTCCAATCTCCAAACTAGGAGACCGTCAATCCACTACCTAGAAAAGTCAACCTCTAGGACTTTGCAACCCATGTATACTTATATTCCATTATAAGAGATATAAAAAGACCACCTTGCATCCAAGGGCTTACCTATCCAAGACAAGAGTCTTCAACCTACACAAGGACTTACCCACTTGATCAAGATGTCTTCAACCTTCACCAAGGACTTACCTACACTTGCATCAAGTCTTTGGCCTCACAGGGATTATCCACTCATCTTGGATCTTCTGCCTTGTCCTCCTTCACTTGGAAAAGATCTTTACACCTTCTTCAGCCTTGACGAAGAACAATTACTCCTTCAATTGGAGAAGATCACTTCAGCATTTTCTCTTTGAGAAAGGGGATTGGAAAGATGGAAAATGGAGAGTTTTACAAGGTAACATTGAGGCAACTCTCTTACAACATGCCTAACTCACTCATAATCACGATTTTTTTTAAATGAGAGTGAGAAAGGGGCTCAAAGGATTGTAGCACACTCAACTATAGAAAGGACCAAGGATAGAATGAATGAGCAACCTTAGAATGAACTCTAAGAGGTCCTATTTCTAGCTCGGGGGGTTCCTTTCAGTGTGGGATCACTTAAGAACAATCAATAGTTGTTTTACAACTTGCAACATATCTATTTTTGTTTCTAACAACTCTCCAATGATTGAAATCACTTTTTTTACATTTTTCATACACTACATTCGATCGAGTTTTAATAAAGGTAACTCGACCAATCCACTTATTGAAAAATCCAAATTTCAAACTATCAGTCGATTTTACCCTGGGATAACGCGACCAATCAGCCAAAATCAACTTTGGTCAGAAAGTTGTTCGATCAAGTTCTGTGAGTGTACAACTCGACTGATGCAACCATTTCAAAAAATCCATCACAAATCGGTCAAGATTCAAACTCAACTGATTAAAGTGATGTGATGTGACAAATTTTCCAAAATGGTTTTTAGGTGATCAAATGATGGAATTAAGTGTCCCTGGTTTTTTCTCATCTTAGTTACAAGTCATATAATCAATACAAATGACTACAAAAATATTAGAAGGTGATTTGATTTGGAGTGTTTTTCCAAATTGCACATTTGCATTGCTTTTGATTTGGACTTGGACAAGATAGGGCTTGTGTAATTTGATCCTTTTCATGTACCTAATACCTGAAATCAGTATCAAACAAACATATTAGATACATATGAATGGAATGGTTAAGTCATTATCAAAATATGGACAATGTTTAACTCTCAAGTCAACAAAACAATGATCATATCTCCATATCACCAATAAAAGGAAATATTCACATAATCAAAAAGATCAAAGACCATCAAGTGGAATCCCTCAATAGAGATATGTATAGGAATACACATTTCCAAAAAGGCAGTTTTCATGTGAGAAGAAACATATCTCAGAAGAGAACATAAAAAGAATATCACTAGGTGCACTTCAACAAAGAGATAAAGAGAAGCCCAGGAATATAGATCTTCAGAAAGACTAGTCTTTAATAGAGAATTGGATCAACGAATCAGTAGATGACACTCTTTGGAGAGTCTAAATAGTCTGACAAAGAAGGCTTAAAAAGAGCATAAAATGAAACAAAGATAATAAGCTAGGTGAACAACAAACACTCATTTTCAATCAACTTCCACAACTCATCTACATTCCTGTACATCCCTTCATGGACTCTGTGAATCCTTATCAACCATAAATGGTATATAATAAAAGCACAAAAGGATCCACCTTCATTAGGAAGAGTACTTGTAAGATCAAACTAGACTGCATGTATAGAGTTAATAACATCAATAAATATCACAGAATTCCCAATTTTAATAGTATAATCACAAGCAAAAATAATATGATGAGTATCCTAATACAAATCCATGCAAAGAAAGAAAATTGAGTTAACTTGAACACCCCTTCTTATGGATAATAAAAGAGAGAGGGCCTTCTTCCCTTTCTTCGCCTCTCGCTTCGCTCGAGATACTCAAGTTCCTCTCCTTTCAGTCGAGTCACTTTGTAACTCTCGAGAGCCCGACCCTATTGAGGAAGCCAGAATAGCCTTGTTTCTATAAACGAGGCAGGTAGGGCTTCCGAACAGAGCAACCTTTTCTTTTAACAAGAAGATGACAGGGGTTTGGTGCTTTTGCGGGACCGAACCTATGCTTTCCTTGCTTTTTGATACCTACTTTTCTGATATTGACTCGGGCAGAATTTCTAGATCCAAGAAAGGAATTACTTAATTCTCTCATTTCTTGAACCTCTTCCGTACCAGAAAAAAAAATATGCCCTTCCTTATTCTTATCTTTCTTACCCTTATCTTACGCGATGATTATACTGAAAAAGACCGAAGCCGCAGTATCTTTTTCACTCAAGATTGGGTGTCTATGCCAGGTGTTCTTCCTGTGGCTTCAGGGGGTATTCGGGTAACTTATTGTGCCTAGCCTTTCAAAGGTGGAGTTGACAACTTTTTCGAGCCTTACAATGCAAGATCCACAGATATCGTCATCAAAAAATACTTTTGCATCTGATAGACTCCCAGACAAAATTGAATTTTACATTGTACCTATTTCCAAAAGTCAGGTGATCACATTCACATAAGGGAATATCCAAACTAGAGAGAAACTTAGAGAACTTCTTGAATTTCCAATTATTGATACAATGATCAAACAAACTCCCAATGTTAATATTCGCATTAAGATGGCTATCCACAGGAAACCAAATTTTGATGATGGTTTACCTTCCACTAAGGTTAATAAGGAAATTCAAATTACACCAAAGGATTCGACCATGGTATTAATTTTTCACCTTCAACAACATGAAAGGTGACATGATCCATAAGGATGTCCCAAACTCTAACGTTGTTAAAAAAACCAAGTATTATTAGGATTGAAAGACAAGCCAAAAAGAAGTTTTCTTTAGACATTGTTTAGAAATCCACTTATCCCATAGAGAGTACTTCTTATTAAAAATATCCTAACAGTTAAGAACAAGGAATGCCTTAGATATTTTTTTACTCGTCTTGATACTCAGACCTCCTCCCTCTTTAGGTAAAGTAATGGAGTCCCACCTGACTAAGTGTATCCCTTTCTTGAGATTAGTGGGAACCCAGATGAATCCCTACAAATTTTATCAATGTCATCAAGAACAGAACTAAGAATGGGAAAGGAGAGGACCCAATACAAAGTCTATAATAAAAGTTAGAAATTGATGATTTGATGAAGTTAGTATCATAAGAAATGTTTCCATCAACTCACATGCATCTAATATTATTCCTATGCCTTATAGACTTCATAGAAGAATAAAAAAAATTGAATTAGAGTCCCCTTATTTTAACTATGGAACTCTGGATTTCTGTGTAAGAAGAGACTCCTATCGGTTGGTAGAAATACAAGCTTCTTTTGTCAAGGAATTAGCTAAGGATCAAGCATCTTCATTCCAAGGATCCAAATCATTAGTAGATTAAGATTAAATAGCCATGTTTTTGTCACCCTTGAATTCACATGAAGGTCTCCATTAGAGATTCTATTTCATTCCTTAATATTTTTTATCAGATGAGTAAGCTTCATGTGCAACTTGAACATAGAAACACCTTCTACATTTAGATCCCAAGCATCATTAAAAATAGATAGAAAGTTGGGATGAGAATCCCTCCCATTAATGAATCTAAATGGATCTTAGCTTTAATTCTTCTGGGGTTACCAATATCAAAAGTAAGTGTTTTATGATCACTTAAAATATTAGAAATAACTTCACCATAAAATTAGAATTGAGAACAAGAAAATCAGAGTTGTAAAGATCTTATAAATATTTGAAGTAACAGAACCATCACCATCTTGTTTGTTACACCAGGTGAAAAAAGTTACATTTGAATTAATCTCGAATAGACAACATGTAAGGATACATATATAAACATCATCTGTAGAATTCCTAGTGGGAGGTTTCTTACCCACTTTCTTATAGGTTTTCCTAACCAAATTAAAATCCCCAAGAAGGATCCAAGGTCTATCAACAATATTGTGACACTCCTCAGTAGATTCCCATAAGAACACCCTATCAACATCAAGGATATGACCATAGATAGCATAAAGAAAGTAGGAAAACCAGTGCAATCAACTTGGACATGAATAAACTGGTCCATTTCCTTAATCTCGATGACAATGCAATTGTCACTTTTCCAGAGAATAAACACTATACCCAAGACATGCAAAGAACGATTAGAATTCCACTAGTAGTCAGGATGATATTTATTTATGAAGACAAAAGTCTTATTGGCTCTGAGTTTAGTTTCATTAAGAACAACAATATCACTATTAGCCCTATTGATCTCGTCTTGGATGCCTAAGATCCTATTACTAATCCCCCTTACATTCCAAGAAGAGATGTTGATAGATGTGTTCAATTAATAACTAGGGTTGTTAAAGTATCAGCCTTAATAGTTGATTCCTCATCAGTGATTTCAAGACCACCAAACATGTTGTGCAAAGGTGAAAATTTTGAATTTGTAACATAATCAAAGATTCCAAAGTTAGTTTTAGGAAGATCTTTTGAAGGCTATTTATTCCTTCTTATAACTATCTTGAAACCATCCTCATCATTTAAGCATGTAAAATCACTTGCATACGAAGAATATTGAGATAATATTGGAATAGGAGTAGAAGGAACAAAGCTACCCTTCATTCTTTAAAACTGACATCAACTGAGTTAAGAAAATTGTCATTAGAATTCTGCACAATAATTTTAGCAGTAAACTTAACTTTCCAAGTTGGTTTAGAAATAGTCTAGTTAGGCTGGTTATTGCTTGATAATAGAATTTCTCCTCAAGCCATAAATAACCACATTGTTGATAAATGTAAGGAATCCATTTATAGAATATGTTAACCTTATGTGAACCACCTTTGTCACTCTCTAGAGTGATAAAAAATAGGAAATTCCAATAAAGAAGAGATAAAAACTAGGATTCTACTTGGAACCGAGTCTTGTAAACTCATCAGTGCATACATGAGTTCTCAAAAAAGAACTGATTCTTTCAAACATAAATACATCCCAGATATCTAAGGGAAGGTTATCTAACCTCAACCGGATAGGAACTTCTTTCATGTAGTGTTTTAAAAACTTGTCACCTAGTTGTCACTTGGCTAAGAACGTAGGTCTATTTTTGATATACCAAGAGATAGAGAGAGAAATGTTTAGATATGAGACTTCCTAGAACTTAATAAGGAGCATACCATCACCATGATAGATAAATTTGAGAAGGCCTTTTGGATTCCACATGCACTTCAAATGATGCTAGAGAATAGGGATATGATGCCTGGAGTCTAGAATGTAGCCAACCAAGCATTTATTCGATTCATCAACAATTTCTCTCACCTCTAATTTACGATATTGTAGATTACCATTTACAACTTGGATGTGTTTTGACTTTAGGGGAGAGGTACTTCTTCCAGGAAGATTGGATTTAGAAACTTCCGCCCACAACTTTGGAGTAGATGGGAAGCTAACTTCCTTAATAGTATCACTTTCAGCATTGCATCATTCACCCCTCTTCCTCCAAATCTAGCTAGGCCTATCGAGGGGAGGTTGGTGGTGGTGAGGATCCTAGTTTGCACAGTCACTCACCCAACCATTCACCCTTCCCTTTTCTCATGTCTTCTCCATCTTAAATTAGTCAAATTTTCAAAGGACTCTAGTATATGGTTTTTGCACAAGAATGGATCAATTGTGTAACATTCGTAATTAAGACCATGACATGTCACTTGGGGTTTCCATTTCACAAATACAAACAATATAGTCAGAATTAATAAAACATCGTATAACATGTGATAAGGTGATCATGATTCAAGATGTACATCTCAATTTGAAAATGCATCATAGAGATGACTATATGGGATCAACTCCAAGATTAACATTCACAAATAGTTCAAATAGGCTCAAAGTATAAAATACAGCAATAACATTCCAATTCGGTCAAAGAGAGAGGTTAGGGTTTATTTCCAATATAGACAACAAAGAGATGCAACATACCTGTCATGGTGTCCATTAAGATTTATAGATCCAAGTCCGGGACTATTGAACCTATAATCATCATAAAACATTTTAGATACTTTGAACTATAGCACATAGACCCTAAAATCACATTTTCATCATTAAAATTAGGTTATCAAAAACCCACACCAAAAGATGGAGAATAATTTTCGAATTCATAAAAATGTTTTAAACTTTAATATTTAATATTGAATTTTGCAATTTAATTGCTTACTAATGATCTATACAAACAAATCTGATCAAAAGGACAAAAGTGCCCTTACGTCATGCATTATAGCATTGACTATAATAGGGCTTTTATCCTTTTCAACAAGATCAAATCTTGTGCCCATCAAAGTAAATAAAAGAGAGAAGACAATGCCACCAAATCATGAGATACATGAAAACAAACTAAGGGGTAGCCCCATAAAAATCTTACATCTAATTTTTTTTATCTCCCAAGTTATAACACACCAAAAAAGATTTGTTTCTTGATACTATGAGGTGAGAAGTGGAAAACAAATTTTAAACCATGCATAATTAGTCAGATCAGGTATGGAGGATCTTATCTAACTCAAGGAACTAAGAAAGGAGAAACATGGTGAAGAAATTTTCCATGAGGGTGTTGAATAGAGGATAATGGAATTGTGATTGAAAGGAGATAACTTTGATCTGGTGCAAGAGGGGCTAGGAAAAATCTTTTCCATGCTACCAAAAACTTGTAGATGTATTCTTTAGGCCTCAAAGCTTATTAGAGCATGTTGTCAAGGTGGCTTTGGTGCAGAGAAGCTCCTCGTCCTAGGAAGTCAACTTGCAAAAACCCTAAAGAGACATGGATATCAGCTTTAGATTTATAAGAGAAAGGTCTAAGTGCAAGGAACTGAACAATTATGTCATGTATAGGGAGGAGCCACTCTAATGATTAGATTAAGAAGATGGCATGTGTTGGGAAAGACAATGAAACATGGAGGCAAAATGGTTGGAGAGAAATAACTTATAGGGGTGAATGGTTCCTTACAAATAATTAGGTTTACATGATATTCATATCTTTGAGACTTGTGGCTGGTGGCAGGGAAGGGAGAGCACAAAGAACTGGGAATTTTTGTATATACTGGGAGGGATGCTCCAATTTGGGATCAAAATAAATGGTAAAATATGAGTAAAACAATTGTGAATAAATCCCAATGAATGGGGGAAAGAGGAGTGAGGGATTTTGAATATAAAAATTTTAACCACTTGTATTGTGTCAGATTAAACCTCTCAATGTGAGATGTAGAAGATGAGAGATAATTTCTATGGTCCTAAATCCACCATACTAGAAAAGAGCTTGTGCTCTGGCTGAGTTGGGAAAGATGATGTGAAACAAACATAGAAGGAGAAACTATTGTGATTCAAATCATGAAGATCTTGTTTTAATTTATATTAGTACTATGACTTAAATATAATATTTCATAATTAAATATGGATAACTAGAATCATCCAAATAATATGAAGTGTGTCGCCTAGACTAAATTTGGCTGGTTGAATCTAATTATAGTGTTGTTTTTCTATTTAGATATTGTTTAATAGTTCCTCCAATATTTTTGGGCTTGATGTTATTATTTCCTTGTCTATGACCTAATTAGTTTATATCAATAATGTTTTTAGGATTTGATGTAGTTAATAGTATCCCTTCAATACTCACTTCATTTAATACTTATTTCCAAGAATATACCTATTTTACTCAAGTTTTGATTTACAATATTTTATTTTTATTCGCATTCAATTCAGTATAAGTATGTATACTGTAATATTGTTACTAATTTTTATTATTATCAAGGGTTTTACCATAATTTTCAATGATATGGACATGTTCAAATTCATTTTAAGTAGTAATGAACTCGTTAGTTGAATAAGTTATATAATTATTCTAGTGACATTTTGATCTATTTCTGTATTATCCATTGTATGAAACTTATGGCTCTCTAACATGCCATATGACATAATATGGAAATCCAAATAAAGCTTCACATTTTGTTTCTCTATTTATAAGTTTTAGGTGTATTATTTTCATACATTATATGAGCTCAATTATTTATGCATACTAACATTATTTATTATTCATTAGTATTAGTCTTTTAAGCACTACCTAACCAATGTGTCATAGCCATCCAATTATATTAAAGGGTGAAAAGAACACTTGATGCACATTATATTTTTTCAAATACTTCCATTAAGTTACATGAGGTATCTAACGTCACTTAAACCCATTATATCTTCATGCTAGGGTATAACTTATACCTTGTTGGGAGTTATTTGAGGAACTATTCCAATTGGTACCTATTTTAAGAATTGGGTTTCTAATATAAGAGTGATAGATTGTAATACTTTACAGCACTCCACCCCTTAAAGAGAATTTTATCTTCAAAATTAGTATATCCCTATTTGTGCTAACTATATATTCTTCACCCCTTAAAAGCTTCAACATGAACGTTAAACTAAGCAACTCTAAAGTTATAAGTTATTCTTTTATCCTTGAGGTCTTGGTACTATGATGCCCCACGCCACAAACGAACAATATAACTCTAAACTAAACGCGGAAACAAAACTAAATGGGAAGATTACCAAAAAACACTAACAATTAAAATTGATTTCATTAAGCACCAAAGCTGCAAAAACATTTACATATAAGTCCTTACAAGACACCTGCATTGGATATCATAAATCACAAGGTGCTTACATCAACATGTTCTTATCACATATGACATCATCCTACTACAAGAGAAACATGTCATATATATATATATATATATATATATATATATATATATATACATATATATACATATATATACATATATATACACATATAAATATATATATATATATATATATATAGAGAGAGAGAGAGGCTAGTGTACACTCGAGTGTACCAGAGACACCATACACCTCGATCATTTTCAAAGATGTAGTAATTTTTTGAAAACTTTAAACAGTTGATCTTCTTAAATATCTTAAGAACATACTATATAAAAAATTCCATCTCATTTGGACACTTATAGGTCATGCATCTAAAGAAGACAAAAATCATGCATTTCAAATTAGTTTTGTGCGTCAATTTTGTTTTCCTTGATGAGTGACTTACGCTCATCCAAATGAGCTAAAATGTTGTATGTGGCCTATTATTATTCTAACCATGAAGATCAATGGATTAGATTTAAGAAAAATATGGTCTATATAGGAAAACACAATTGGGGTGTACAATGTGATCTGTACACTTGAGTGTATTCTAGCCTGACTCTCTTTCTCTCTCTCTCTCTCTCTCTATATATATATATATATATATATATATTTATTTATTTATTTATTTATTTATATATATATATACAGAAAAACATACATATCTGCCATATCTTTACATCAAAAGGGCACAGAAGCCATAAAACTCACATCGATATCACAACCACGGAATGTACTAAATTATCCCCAAGACCTGAGTGTACAGGGACGACTCTAGCACTCTAACACCAAAAGACATACAAGAAGCACATGCAACCTTATCAGCTATTGTCCATCTTGATGTTGCTCTGTCTCAACTGCACGATCTCTACCTCCTCATGCATGACCACCTAAAAGATGTGGAGAAACCCACAGGGTGAGATCCATATCTCAGCGGGAGATAATTCTCCATCCAATACTATTATTAACACAAATAAGGTAATATAGGATAGAAGTATAGCTACAACCATGATAAGCAAATTCAGCTAAAGATATCAACAAGGTAGTTATTATCATCAAACAATTCAAAAGGAATATGAAGAACATGTATAATTTCTACCAACTATACTATACAAAAGCAAAGAAAGGCTTCTACCAATGTTTTCATATTTGATCCTAAACAAGTATGCTACACGAATGATTTCATAATTTATTATACCCTGAGGAGATGAGGTATACCACTCATGCTCCAACTGACCACTGCTAAGTCAAAATTAGTTCCATACAAGATAAAAGGAAGAGCTAGAATACATTGATCTCTCCACACCCTTGATCAGTCTGAGTCTACCACAGTGGCATATCAAGTCAAACTGTAAAAACAACCTAGCCTACCTTGGTATATAGGTACAACACTAGAAAACTGAGCTACAAAATGTAGGTTTACTCCTGTCGGGGTATGGCCCATATCCAATCACGTCAAACCTCATAAGTATCATATAACCAAGCTATGGCCTGCATTTGCACTCATGCCAAGGTATGGCCCGCAGCCAATCTTGTGAATGCATATACTCAACAGTATATGACTCTGAGCTTCCACTAAGGGAAAACCCATTTTACCATCCAGAAAGTGTTTGAGATGGATGTATGGCACAAGGAAAACTGCATGATTAGGTTCCACTTGATTCGTTAGGAAAATAAGTGTCTTTTAGTATCAAACAAGTTATAATGTACAAAGCCATATCAAGCTCTACAAAGATAAGGCCATGATACAACTCTAGAAGATATAAAATGTATAAGGTGTGAACTTATCACACTATTACCACACAAGACCTATAACACTACCATTCACAAGGCCATCAAGTCATCACCTGGTTATAGAACCCATTCACATCATTCTTGTATCACAAGTGTCTCAACATGCCTCATGAAGGCCCATTCAACCTATATCATATCACATCCACCATAGCATACACTATCTATGATAATTAAGTTCGTATCACCTGCAAAGTTAGGGGTTCATAAACAAGAGAGAGAAATCATCATACTATAATGACCATTCCAAGAGAGAAAAGTGAACACGTCATACATTCTCACTATAGGGTTAGGTTTCCACACTATAGCCGATTAGGGTTTTGTATTATATAACATCATCAAACCCTATGTGCATTGTTTCCCACTTTCTTGGATCATATAACAGTTAATTCTCACTTTTAAGATTGAGCAATTACGATATACAAACAACACCATACAAGTTTCATCATGTACTCATGTGTATATGTGCTAACCATGTATTCATACATAGGTGTTAACCCACGCCATCTACATATGTTACGACCCACTATCATCTAGGTCACAACCATACATATAACCAAGGGTGTCGACCTGCCCTAGCCATGTGTTATGAGTGTAACACATCCCCTTGTTACAACCACAACAAACCAAAGAAACTTGGCCCATAAGGACATGGTTTTGATAGCTACAAAGAGAGGGTAGAGACCCATCTCTAAAGAGGTTAACATGTTACGACCAAACCGATCCAACATAAAGTATCAACCGCAACCATCCAAGGGTAGCGACCCCACATGATCAAGAACCCTATCAACACTTATCCCAAAACCAAAACATGGAGGAACATGACCCAAAACAGAAGATAACTTTAGGGAACATCATCGTCATCATGGTGGAACACTCCACACCAAACGATCACCAAAAATCACAAAACCTGAACCAAGTCAACTCAAAGCATGTATCACTTGAAAAGGTGATAAAACCACATTTAGAACACCTAAAACAGGACCTAAAACACCATGAGATATAAAGGTACATGGGATCAAGAAGTATGAACAAAAATCATGTCTAAGAGATAGGGAAAAACCACTATTACATCACAATCACCAAAATCGGGTACAAAACTAGGGTTTTGGATTTCCACCAACTCAAGCATGATTTCCTTTACCAAACAAGTGCTAGATCTTAGCATCATCTACTAGCATGTTAAGGGAACGTTTTAGAGAGATAAAATAGTAGCATGCATGTAAGAAAGAGTGTAATAATAGAGTCGGTTAAGTGTTATATAACCCATCTTTAGATGCTCAGCTCCAAAGATCCCCAAGCTCCTAGATCAAGGGCTCCAAGCACATGAACAAAGGTTGGAGAATCTCCACCAAAGGTTCCTCTTTAGGTCACCAAAGCATCTCAACAAAAAGAAGGTACCAAGGTCAAAGAAAACCCAAGGAAAGGAGAAAAAGGAACCCTAGCCGAAGCCAAGGAAGGAGGAGGAAAAAGAGGGAAGAACATCCTCTCACTATGGCCTATGACACTTGTGAGGAGGGGTTTCTTCTCAAGGATGATCACCATTCCAAAACATGGTCCATGGTCGAGATAAGAGAAGAAGATGGAGGTAGGAGTTCTAATAAAATGTTGTTAAGGAAGGCATATACTTACTATGGTTGAAGATGAGAAAGGATCACCACAAGCACCACATGCAAGAAGACTTCGGTCAGTAAGAGCTCCAAGGTCAGATTTTCTTTCTCCACCAAGCTCTAAGATGAGAAAAAGAGAGGGAGGGATATGGAAGGTCTAAAGGGTCACTTGCATGGAGAGATAAGGGCAAAATATGAGGTGTCAACACCCTAAGGCACCAAAGGGGCACTTGTCCACCCAATAAACCAACATGCGAACACCTTAACCACACATGCACAAGGTGGTGATATAGCATATGTTGGGTGTCAACATACTTGGGTCCCCAACATGTGGTTTCAGTCGCAAAACTTCATGGAGATTGAAACAAGAGCATAACATTAAGACTAGGTCAAAACAAAATCATCCCCATCAAAGAGGTCGAAACACAAGAAGACCAACATCTAGGTCAAAAACATCATCCAAAACCATCATGTTTGTAACAACATCATTCCAAGGCATGTATTTCAGTCAAAACACACCCAAGACAACGCCTAGGTCGCCACCTAGGTCGCTACCATCACTAAGGTTCAACAAGGTCAAAACAAGGCAAAACCTAGGAAACCTTAATCACCACTAAGGATGCCATCACTTATCCAAGGATAAATCTAGGCACAAACTTCTTTATCTACCCTCTAGATGATGTCAAAGGATGGAAGGCACACTCTAGAAGTGTCCAACTGCACATCAACCCCCTACTTTGGATAAATTGCAATTTGCAAAAAAACTAGCACACAAAGCACAAACATCATCCAAACAAGCTCAAACTTGTAACTTAATCTCTGCACAAGTACTAATTACATCTCAAAATATTAGAGAAAGTTTTCAAACACCATTAGAAGAAGAAAAAAATAGGTTTACCCCAAAACTCAGGTCAGGGGTCTTACAGGTACTAAGAGAGTTCATGGTATACATAGTCTGTGACTCGAACTAGATTATCTTAACTAACTAGGATAAGTTATCATGTCCCTAGGATTATAATTTAATAATCCTAAAAGTTCTCATTACCATGGAATACATCATTGGGTACAACTTTCCACAATCAAAAGGAGAATAGATGGTAGGTCCATTAAACCTTAGGTACAAGCCACACGTTTTTAGTCACCAGTCTATTCTCAACACTAGGGTTTTGGGTTTGTTTATAACCAATCTAGGATTTCTCTTCTAATACATCGTGCAGTCCTTCTTTGTGAGTTAAGAAAAGAAACCATCAATAAAATCCAATATTTTTTGTACATATATCTTTATAAAAATAATTTGATGGCTAAATTGTGAGACAAGGAACTGAATATGGAGCCAATTACAAGTGATAGACCAAGTCAAAAAGTTCAATATATTCATTGTATATTATTTCATCATCCTTAATATATAATATACTCTAAATATAGATCTCACAACCACATGTTGCTACATGGGAACCTCTCTTATATCTTAGGTAAAAGGTACACATTGACCTATCACATGGGTTCTAACTTACTCAAGATCCTCATTCAATAATCATGAGATTATATACCATTATATCATCTAACATTAAAAAATAGGATATTCTAAAGTAGGAATGTCATTGGGAGAGATTCCACATATCTTGAAGGTCTGATAAAGAACTTGTCAGAGGTAAATAAACCAACATGGGGAAGCTAAATTGTCAAATCAACCAATTTCCTTCACTCTGATACCATTCTTATAGTGAGTGTGACCCAAAAGAGTAACCACTTAACACTCCATAAAATAAAAGTATTCCCAAAACCAAATAGAAATGTAATTTTTTAAAAAGGGGATATATTCCAGTATATTCAGCCACTATGTTCAAAATACCAAAATTTTAGCAATGGGAGAAATAAAATATTATTATTATTACAATTTTACTATAAAACATGGTTGGCACTAACATGGGTAAAAACATGAAGGCAAAATCCATTAAACTATTCAAGCATGCAGAGAGTAACCCAGACACTTCGACTCTATCTCTCAATGAATAAGTATACTGTTCAAGTCCTTATCAATATGGTCAAGTTTTCCTTTCCCTTAACCTAAGAGATTGGAAGAGGACCCTATTAAATAAAAAAGAGTGAAAATGCAAATACCATGTCAATATGTGCATGCATATATAAATGAGGAAAATATTGGAAAAGTGAAAAAAATGCAATTCTCCCAAAAAAGATAGGAAACAAATCATCCAAATGGGTGTCAAGATAAATTATTCAAAAAGATGATATTCATATTTTAAAGGAACAAAGTTAAATGTTGCCATATCACAATATAGTTCACAACAACAAATAGCATACAATTTATTATGAAAAGATTAGACCAAGACATAAGTAGAATATTTACAACAAACTAAGGGGTGTCATCATCCAAGAAAAAATAAAAGTGGCATCACCACTTCTAAAAAATGTGTATAACCACTCAAAGGAGAAGATGCACACCACCTCAACTCAAGAATAAAAGGGTAATTGACATCACCACCGATTTTTTGGGGAAAGGCATCACCAAAGAATTTCCACAATTACTTCTTATGAGTCACGACACTTAGCAACCATGTTTACTTGAAAATAAGTGTCACCACCAAATTCCCCAGGATAGGCAACACCACCTAATTCTAGGAAGAATCATGTGTATGTAATGAGTAACTGAAATCAACATTTACAAAAGAAAGGAGTAAATGGAATCACCACCCAATTACTCAAGAAAAGGAATCACCACCTAATTATGTTATTAACAAGTATACAATATAGGCATCATCACTAAAAGTGTTACATAACAAATGCATAGTAATAGGAACACAAGCATTCATTTTCATGAGATTTGTCACGAAGAACTCCATTATATGGTTACTCCACAAGAATCAATCAAGTGTATAATATTTAAAATTAAGATGCACTTAAGACAATCAAAATCTATCACATGGCATTTAGGGTTTCTACTTCCATAGATAGAAACAATATAGTCTCAACACTAGTACATTTTTACCCCTAGTGTCACTTTTCTTAATGTTGATTTTTGTCACTTTTCTTAATGTCAATTTTTATAGAAAATTTGACAATACTGGCATATAGAATCATTTGGCATAACATAAATGTCACTACTGGTCAAATGTTGTCAATTAAGAAAACACATTGGTACCGCTTTTACTGTAACGTCGGTTTCTTTGTGAAGAATTGACGTCAAAGATAGATCGTAAAATTCAAATTTTGAATGGAAAATTTTGATATAGGCATATTCGTCGGTTGTAGAATGGCGACAAAACCATTCTTGCAAAATAAATTTTACCTCTAAAAGACTTTGTCATCAACTTTTACATTAGAAACCAACATCGTAGGTCAAGTACAACACAAAAAGTTTTACCTCTAAAACCCCTTTGTCGTTGGTTATTTTATAAAAGAAACAGAGACAAAAGGTTCACTCCACATGCCCTACAAAAAATATTTCCCCACAAATTGGCTTATGACGTTGATTTCTTGGTGGGCTATCGACACCTAAAGTCTTAGTGAGGTTGTCATTTTTTATTAGGGATAAGTATATGGGTCGTCGATTTTTTGGTGCAATTTTACAAAAACTGTGTACCATGAGATAAGGTGATCATGATACAACATGTAGATTCCAATTTGAAAATCAAAGTAGAGATGACAATATGTGATCATTCCAATATTGACATTCAAAAGATATCAAATAGACTTAAAGGAGAAATTTCAACAATTTTATTCCAATTAGGTCAAAGAGAGATATTGGATTGATTGCCCAATATGATAACAAAGGGATGCAACATACATGTAATTGAGTTAATTACTTTTTATAAGTATTATTTATGGGTTATCCAAATGTATGCCCTTATAACTCATTTTAGATAAATTCAATTATAATACATAAACCCTAAAATCACAACCTTTAACATTTAAATTAGGTTATAAAACCTACACCAGTATATGGATAATATTACTTTGATAATGAACATGTTTTACTTTATTTTTTTGTTATAAACATTTAGCTTTTAGTTTTAAAAGTTATTTACTTATTAATGATTTATGAAAAAAATTATGAGCAATAGGAGAGAAGTGTTTGTGCATCACGCATTTAAGCATTGATGTGAGATAGAGTTTTTCCTTTCACCCAGATTGAAGCTTAAACTAATAGAAAAATATGAAAAGGAGATAATATAAAACTATCAGAGGTATCAAACGAACTAAGGGTCAACAACATAAAAGCCCTACATATGATCTTCATTACAATAAATAAAGGCACGACAATAGAAGCAACTTTTTTGCTTGACTTCTATGAGCTGGGACATCAAAAGAAAATTGATAACCAGAAAAAAAAATCATCAAATCATGTTTTTAGGTTCTTCATGAAGTCAAGGAACTACCAAAAGAAGACAAATACTGGAGAAACCAATCAGTAGGGGATGTATTTCAAGGGATAAGGGAGTTGAGATACAAGGGAGATACCTTTCACCCGTTGATAACATCCAATTTTGTGGATGTATCTTGCCTATGTTTGCCCTTAATATCCTCCCATTATATTGTTTTGCTTTAACTTCCTTACATTTCATTCGTGTTTATCATTTATATCTTTTCCAATGGCTAACTACTCATTTCCATGTATGAAAATGATCAAATGATGGTTTTAACGTTAAACATATTCCCTATCAGTTCCCACAATTAATGGTCACCCTCATCTCTTAGCACACTAGGTGAACCATCAAGTTATACACCAAGTTGACCATCCATCGGTCCTCTTGGTTGATAGTTTTTGGGAAGTATGTGACTTCCTAGCCATGGTAAGGTGATGGACAAGGCACCCATCGGTTTACACTTCTGATGGATAGCCCAAAGATAGCACTTCTGATGGCTACCCCCAAGACGGCCATCAACTGATGGTTGGACTAGGAGACATATCTACTAATGGAGCACTTAGGGAGACTTCTCCTGATGGCTTAGTAGACATGCCTTCCAATGACACATCTACTTACCTCTCTTCCCATGGTGTGTCTACTAAAGCCTCTACCAATGTCCTCCTGTGATGTCTACCAAAGGATATGCAGATAGAGAACTATGTTCTGATGCCCTACCTACACTTCCAACAACTGATAGTGGCACGGTGCACATAAATCATTAGAACTATTAAGCTTGTGCCCCAAGGAACATGCTCAAAAGGCTTGAGGCACAAGTAAATTTCATTAATGAGGGCCTATAACCTCGCATCATGGTCCATAAATAGAATACCCCATGCTATGGATATGGGGTCGGTCAGTTACTTTGCAAGAGTGATAACAAAGTGCTACCTTTGAGCTACCTCTCCATTGATGCACACCTTCTACCCATCAAGTCATGCAATCTAAGGACAAGAGTCTAAGGAGTAGAGAACTTCCATCTTCACTGAGTAGATCTAGGTTCCTTCTTTGAGATAAGGCGGGATGTGGAGCAACCATCTTCACCTCTGATGTTGGATTCGGAGAGGAGGTCTCCATCGACCCTAACTTGTTTGGTGTTGTTGATGGTTTATCTTTCTCCTTATTCTTTGAATCTATTCATCCCCTTCCATCTAGATATCATTTTCTAGCTTCATGTATATTCATGACTTTAATTTCAGCATGTCATCTACCACCATGAGTGGCTAGCCAATTAACTTAGGTTGGGAGTAGCCACTAAGGATCTCTCAACATGTAAATACTTATATCCATAAAATATGTGCTCTTAGAAATGTTTATCTCCATATTCTTGTTCTTAATTCTTCACTTGCATTATTAGCTACCATCTTGTGTTATTTGATTGTTAATGCCTTGAGAGAGTAGTATTAACTTACATGTAAGAGTTATGGAGTTGCATGAATGCATGAGAATGTTGGAATGCTTAAGTTAATGATTATATGTTTTCGTTGTGGTTGTTTGTTTCCCATCTCAAGATAGAGGTAACTTTATAATTATGGTCCTTTTGGATGTGTAATTTAGGTCGATCCCCAACAACAATGCCAAAAAGTTGATAGATGGGAAGGTTGACTACATGCCTTCCCAAGGAAGGACTGATTGTCTGCATTTTGATGGGTTAGCGGTCATCTTACTTATCAATGTGTTAGCAGTACTTGTTGACTTGATGGTTGTTCTATATGAAAGGCTAATTGTAAAATCACCTCTCTCTTGTGATGGCAAACACATAACCACAAGGCAACATATGATCATTAGCTTAAGCATTCCAACATTCTCATGCACTCATGCAATTCCATAACTCTTAGATGTTGGTTAATACTACTCTCTCGAGGCATTAATAATCAAACAACATATGATGATAGCTAATACTACAAGTGAAGCATTAAGAACAATGGTATGGAGATAAAGATTGCTAAGAGCATATATTCAATGGATATAAGTATTTACATGTTGGGAGAGCATTAGTGGCTACTCCCGGCCCAAGTTAATTGACTAGCCACTCATGGTGGTGGATGGCCTGTCAGAATTAAAGTTATGATGATACATGAAGATGAAAAATGAGATGGAGATGGAAGGAGATGAATAGATTTAGAGAAGAAGGAGATAGACACACCAACAACAACTACAAACAAGTCAGGGACAATGGAAACATTCTCCTCTCTGAATCTGGCATTAGTGGGTCACTTTGTGAGAGTGACGATGTAATGTTGTTAAAATTAGTATAAAAAGCTTGGTCATGAGACTAGTAATGTACACATGCATTATTTAGGCCTCAAAGATGATCAAATAACCATTCTAAGGTGAGCTCTAGTGCATAGAATCTCCTCAATCGAGGGAGGCCAAATCAATAAAACTCAAGCAAAGAAAAAGGAGGTAGACTTAGAATTGATGAGATGAAGGTTTGGGTGCAAATAATTAAATGATTATGTAGCGTATATGGTGTAGTAACTATGGATATCAGAGGAAGGAGATGGGTTAGGGAAATATAATGGAGTTTATAGGCAAAGTTATTGAAAATAAATAAGTTATAGGGGTTAAGGGTTCTTTTCCAAGCATTAGGTTAGATGGGATTCATAATTATTGATTTATTGATAAGTGGTGAGAAAAGTGAAGCACATAGAAATGGTATTTTCAATATATAGTGTAAGGGGTCCAATTAGGCATCAAAATAATTTGAAAAATGTGAGGAAGAAAATAGATAAGAAATCTCAAAGAATAAACGAAATAGGATTGAGGAATAGTTGAGGGAAATCCAAATCTACTATGTGTGATTAAACCTCTCTAGACAGGAGGTAAAATATGAATAGGGATCGGTATGATCCAAAATCTAACATACTTAAAGAGACCACGCTCAAGCTTAGTTACGGAATCCTCAGAAAACTTAGTAGAAGACAATATTGTGATTTAAATCATCCACAATTCTTATTTAAGTTATATGAGGACTATCATTTAGATATGAACCTTCCTAATTAAGTTTGAGTAATTAGCATTGCCCGTATAAATTGAAAATTGTTAGCAAAACTAATTTCGATATGTAGAAATTGATTATGTAATCATTTTCTATTTTAGGTTTTCTTATCAGTTATTCCAATACATTTTAGATATATTTTATTATTTCCTTATCTATAATCCTAATAAATAAATATCAATAATATCTTTTTAGTATTTTTAATTGTAAAATAATCTCTTTGTTGCTCAATTTCCTTAACTTTTATTTCCAAGAATATCCAATTGTTTTATTCAAGTTTCCATTTTAAGTTATTTAGTGTAATCCTTATTTACTTAAGTAGAAACGAACTTCCCACTACGTGTTATTCCTTGTCATGCATATCAAGGGATTTACCATCATTGCCACTTATATGGACACGTCCAAACTCATTTTAAACATTATTAAACTCATAAGTTGTATTAGTTATGTTAATGAGGTTAGTTACACTTGTGTATGTTAATGTAGTATCCATTATATCGATGGAGAACCCTAGGGTGAATCCTAGGGCAAATGGCGGCATCTGCACGAGCGGCTAAGGCATTCTGGATGGGTTTGACGATGGAAATCCCCAACAACCCAACAACTCAGTCTCTATTGGGGCCATAGGCTTGCTTCTCAATTACCAACGTAGCACGGCGTGACCTTCTCATAATTCAAGTTCTACTAACAACTCCATTGAGGTTGATTTGCCAACTCTGTGGCACAATACCTCTGTTATCAGGACCCGATCAGATCCATCCCTTAGTGGAAGAGGGTTGTCAACCCTAGACCAATATTGGTGGATTGTATAAGGATTTGGTGGAAAAGAACAATCATATCCAATCCCATTTATACATACATATCGATGTAGAAAATTGTGACGCCTCCCTAAACCCATACGACATCATGATTTCAATAGTACATGGCTACCCAGCCTATGATATCCAGTAGGAAGCCATGGAGAATTATCTAAAATCCTAGGAATTCATGATGATTCTCAAACTCCTTTTGAGGGAGATCGGGTATCCAACCCTGAGAGATAGAATCAAGATGATGTGGAAGTCAGTAGGTAGTTTTAACTTGATTGATGTTGTAAACAAGTTCTTTATCATTCAACTGCAAACTGAGGAGGATTACATTAATGCTCTCACCATAGGTCTGTGTTCGATCTTGTGCTCCTACTTGATGGTGCAAAGATGGTTCCTGAGTTTTTCACCGAAGATCACCACCCCACCAAGCCTGGTGGTGTGGGTCAGAATCCTAAATATTCCAATATATCTATACCATGAAGCATTGTTGAAGGATATAGGTGATCATTTGGAGAAAACCATTAAAGTGGATATGAATACGATGATGCAATAGAGAGGTTGGTTCTCCACAATCACAGTGGAAATTGATATGTCTCAACCCCTTGTCCCTCTAGTCACCATTACAGGGACAAAGTACATAGTAGAATATGAAAATATACCTTTCATATACTTCCATTGTGGTTGTGCAAGCCACCTGGAATGTGACTACCCAAAGCATTTTGCGGAGGAGTCAGCCGCAAGAGACACAAGCCTTGCAGCTAGTTCCATAATACCTGAGCAGCCGTGTAAGGAGTGGGACCCAGAGGGGATCCACTCCCTACTAAAATTTGAAGAATAACACATCAATTCTAACGTACTCAAAAAGGTATGTTGGAACATGTGTAAAATTTTCAAATTTCAAATAATGTCATACAAAAGACCAAAAAGTATAGCAGCGGAATAAAAGTAATGACTATAATCAATTTTTCAAGAGTTCATCATAATCTCCCACATAGGGTTTACATGGATATTACATCATAAGGATCTAGTAGAGGGAAATCTAAACCATAACAAGTTTTTTTGCCAAGATTTAACTCCTTAATCTAAGTCCATGTTAACAACCATGTTCTCCTTTATCTACACTTGGGGTTGGAAGCATACCCTAGCAAAAGGAGAAAAATAGATGACATCAGAAAAAAGTTGGTAGGTGCATATGAAAATGAAATTGAGAAATATATGGAATAAAGGACGTCAAAACAAAAGGATTCCCACAGAAAAGTAAAGGACAACCCAATCAGGCATAAAAGAAATGAATCACAATAAAAGAGATAAAGAAGAGAAAAGTGTAAGAACAAGGCATCCATGTGTTTTACCTGTGAATTTACTAGACTATAAACATGTAGGTAGGAAATAACATATATACCAAAAATGTGGGGTGAGAAGGGTCTTGTATACATCTTCTCTAAAATATGGAGTGGCAGGGTCTGTTAAGATCTACCTGCGTAGGAAAACACGTATGCCTAAATATTTTCATATGTAGGAATTTTCACATCTGCATTCATACGTAGGAATTTTCACATCAACATAAAAAACACATGTACATTATACTAGTAGTCACCACATGATGCATAACAAAAGAATAAACAATAATGAACCAAATAAGAGAGATGAGAACATCCAACATATACATAAAGTGGGATCACGCGATCCTATCAACATCCACCTTAAAAGTGGGAAAAAGAGAATATATCACCAAAGAATGTTCCACCATGTGTAATGTATAAGGAAGAGTTCAAAAGAATGTCCAAACAAGATAATATGATCATAAGATTAGTAATAAATAAAGTATCTCACATGAACCATAATTCTCAAAGAAAAAGTTGTAATGTGTAGGCTAGTGTCCATAGGACCAATTGAAAGAAGATAATAGGTCATTGCTCAAAAGGAATAATAGGGGATGTAAACATAAATTAAGAGAGAGAAATTAGAAATTGATCAATGTAGAAATAATATGGGATGCAATCATACCTCACTTTGAACATGTCCAAAGCCAGATCTGGGTCCAAGCCTAGGTCTCCAAAGCACCTATTAAGCATATATGTATATTTAGAGTTAGGTTTATATTAATTACTCAAACCCTAAAAATTGCCTTTATTTTATTTAAATTAGGTTATAAAAACCATGTCATATTGTAGGTTATGTTTTTCTAATTTCAAATCATATTTTCTTTTATTTTTATGACTTTTAAATTATTAGTTATGAATTTTAGAAAAACTAAATGAATTAAGAAAATCCATAAAATCACTTATTTAATTTGGAATTTAGTGATGGAACTAGTACCACTAGGTGGATTATAATTTTATGATTCCAAAATGTATTTTGTTTTAATTTTTGAGCTATAAATAATTTGTTATGAATTTTGGAATAATCGACCTATCAGGAAAATTTGATATGCCACATATTAATCATTATCCAGTTTTATGTGAAACCCTACTGAGTTGAGCCAAACAAAACAAGCCACCTGGCCCAGACTCATGGTCAGCCAGGCACATATCATAGCATGATCAATTAAAATTGATGTATGTCAAATGATGAAACTACCCATATCGGCAAAACAAAAAGGAAAACAAAATGAGGGGCGAACCAACCAAATAAGCATGGGTCATTTTCCTCTTTGTATGTGTGAAGAATCACTCTCCTACACCCAAAATTAGGATGGCCAGGATCTTGAATCACTAATAGGTGAGCAACCCAGACAAAAATGAAGATGCCAATAGGTTCGTGAAGCCTTCTCCAACTCAAAATGCTAAAGAATCAGCAATACTAACCACTACAGCTCCCAAATGTCTCTGAGATCAAAAATAGGCATAGCATGAGTCAAAAGGGGGAAAACAAGCACAAATCTTATGAGACAAAATTGGAGGTTCATAAAGCTTCATTGAGTGAGAGGAACATATCTAGGTCTTGTCTTGGCTTCTCCATAGCCAAAATCCTCACCCCCAATCCACAACCTCTACATTGTTGGCCGCATAGGGATATCTCCCTCAACATCAAATGAGATAGATACAATACAGGGAGACAAAATTAGGGGGTGCATTGGAGATCAGGGAACTGATTCCCAGTGCTTCTCACCAGACCGACTAGGAGTGGAAGAAAGGGGAGAAATAGGGCATGAACATGGGCGAGTAGAACATGGGTAGTGATAGAGAGAAAGAGTCAACAAAACCCTATAGTTTTGTAGGTCATCCTATGTGGAGTCATGCCAATAAACCATAGGAGGAAAACCCAGGAAGAACGATGAAGAGGACCCGAAGAAAGAATCTGAAGAAATTCAGGCTATGCCACGTTACTGTAGTGCTCTGGAAAGGGAAGGACGCATGGGAAGAAGAAAACAACAAGGTTGTTGATTAAAAATTTGCTGTTTGAAACAAGAGCTGAAATTTATGAAGGCCAACGTGACAAATCAAAATTGGAAACTTTGCCTAAACCAAATCATTGAAGTCTTTTAATATTGTATAGTTTTATTATTTTCAATTCTTCTTTCCTAATTCAATTGGAAGAGAAAACATTGTCTAATTAATATGAAATTTTGTACCTAGACAAAATAATCCGTGTAGAATCCAATTTCAGTATTAGTTTTCCTTTTGAAGACTTTTTCTATTTTATTTAATTCTTTTAAAGTAGATCATATTTTCTCTTTCTAATGCATTAGAGACAACTAGAATTGTCCAATTAATGTGAAACTTCTTCCTCAAGTAAAATTAAACTTATGGAACACGAATTAGTCATAAGTTTTATCCCCTGGTATTATTTAACACATTATTTAATATTTTTGGCTTTATTTACACTATCTCTCTCCTAAACACATTAGAACATTAAATATTGTCCAATCTAGTTAAAAATTCACACATAGGCTTATTTTACACGTAGATGACTAATTTGACATTATTTTTCTTTTTGGTGCCATTAAATATTTTATTACGTATTTTGGAGGAAACATCACCTTTTCATTTATAAATAAAATAGATATAATTATTATCCCAAAATTGTGAAACTTGGCCTCCAAACAATATCATATCCAAAGAAAACAAGTCTGGAGTTAGTTTTATCCAATTAGTTTTCCTTTTATGAGTTTTACATAATTAACATTTGTGACCTATTAATATTTTATTTAACATATTATTTCATAATAATTATTATAATTATCTTTCTTCCAATACCATCATATTACAACCAAAAGGATGTATGTCATTTTTTGCATGAAAACCTATACATTTATCATCTAACTCATTAAGTTCATCAATTCCTTGTTTATTTGAATTATGTAGCAATATTCTCAATTACGAACAACAAGTTCTCATTTGACATATTTTATTGGTCGATAGATTTCTATGAGAGCATTAGTTCATAATTATTTATATATCTACATGTTAGGGTGATTTCTTCATGCATTAACATGTTAGGATTTCAATTAAGCTACTGATGTACATATCTTTATCCTTGTTTGGCTAAGTCCAAAGAACCAAGCTGACTATCTTCCAAGACATAAGAACATGGTCAAGAGGCTAGGTTTTGGTCCATTACAAGCCGAGGCAGAAGGAAGGCTTGTTAGTCGAGATACATGTTCAACCAATCTAAAGAAAGTGTAGGAGACCTAATCCTGGAGGTCCCCAAAGGAAGGCCAACTAGTCCTCAAATAGTTTTTAGACTTGAAGACCAAAGAGAGGCTAATGAGGCCCAGGAGGTAATCGACATTGATTGCATGGTAGAAAATATCATGGGCGGGATAGATTAGAGCATTGAGAAGAAACAATGCAACCCTTATAAGAAGAACATAGACTCAAGTAATCAGAAGGCTTCCAAACACATTGTACACATTGATAACACCCAAATTTAGGCATTTATGCTAAGAATTTATTTATGGTTTTGTGTCATTATATCCTTAATATGCCCAAAATAACCCTAGATCCTTATCTTTTAGTAATTTACATCTTTTCATAGATAAAGTTGATCAATTAGCCAATTTTGGGACTTGCAGGCACCGAACTTGAAAAGACATCTATTCTCTAAGATTTCTCCCCCACACATGGTTTTTGCAATAGCTAGGCTTCCATATGTCATGGTCACGGTGGACTAAGAATCACACTATATGCACCAGCTTAGGAGAGAGTGGTCCCTATTTTTGATGGTCAGTCCTTTATCAGAATGCATCCTCGCTAATCAAAAGGTTCATCGATGTGAGCCACTCGACCGCCAGTAATAGCCCCCCCATGGGGTTGGGTTTAGGCTATGATATTGTGATTGTGACCAAGGAGGATGCCATGACCACGGCCAAGAAGACAACGATGCTACTGCGGGATCCACCTTGACCGCGGTCTGACCGCAACCACGATCAAGGAATCCACCTCGACCATGACCAAGGTGCGACCATGATCAAGGCACCAACCTTGACTGTGGCACGACTGTGACCGAGGCAGGTGTCGTGACTCTCTTCCACCTTCACGTATACATATCCACCCCTCGCGACCTAGAGAGGGGTTCTGAATTTTTGGAGGTTCCACATGTTGGTTCCGACCCGTTTTGGTTTCTAGAGCCCCGTGGGAGAGTTCTGAGGTCTAGAAAGGTTGAGGTTCTCATCCTATGTCCGTTCCTCCAGTTTGCTTCCATCTCCCACCTTCTTGGCTATGCAGCCCGTTTTGGGCATGTTTATGTACTTTTACCTTAAGCAAGTAGTTTTATTCTAGATCTAGTACATTTCTTATTCTATCTTCTCTTTCTAGTTATGATTCCTAGTTAGGTTGATCTCTTTCTTGCTTGAACTTCTATTTCTACCTATATTGAGAGATTTGTTGTAGAATAGATAAGAGAAGGTAGTTTGGATCAGAATCTGAAAAGAGGACAGTTCAAGGTGATCTGTGTAGAACCGTAGACCTGGGCACGACTGGGCCCAGTCCAGCACGGTCGGGCCCACTACCTAGTTCTGCCTAGAACACACTTGTTCCTAGCACCTCAGAACATTCTAGATCTGAGAGGGTATCTAGAATATTCTAGGGTGTTGATTTGTCATTCCCCAAGAGAGGTTTCATGTCATTGATGGGTTTTAGTCACGCTGTGTGAGAGTGAGTGGGATGACCCTACAGGAACAGATACCACAGTACATACCATGTTTGGATTTAGGTTGCTTGCTCGAGTGTTTGAGGGTTGTCTACGTTCGAGAACGGGTGCATAGACTACCCATCTTGTGGTTACATAGTCAGGAACTCCTTCTCTCTAATTAGTAGAATCTTACAGACTCTGCTTTGTTTTGTTTTCTTTGTTTTGTTTTATTTCAAGATAATCTGCTAGACTAGTTCTAGCTCTATACTTGTATTGAATATCAGATTGGCTTATCTGACTTAAGAATGAGATCTTAAGCATCCTAAACGTCCCCACGTCCTTGTGTTTGACCCCATATATCTACTTCAACCCCGTAATAAAGTTGTGGGGGTCCTTGAAGGTTTCAAGTTATAAATTCAAAGTCTGATCACTGTCCTCCCCTTCAGGAGTCGATCACCCAACAAGGAGAACCCATATGCACCGGTCATGCAGTCCAACACAGACCATTAAGTAGCAACTCCCTCAGGCGAATCAGTCATGGCGGGTAGGGACATAGTCAATCATTCCTTTATGTCCCCGATATTCAACATATGATGACAAGCAACATGTGGTACCTCCTATGTCTCTTATAGGATCCCATCCAAGCCCTCCTCTAGTATCCATATCCAAAATTGGAAGTTTCTTCAAGCATGTAACCCAAACTAGGCATCTACAAGGAAGCACGACAAACCATCACAACTGCAGGACCTGGAAGATGAGGTGAAAGAGATGGGGGATTCCACCTTGGAAGAGCCTATCCAATGAATCTTCTTAGCTTGAATACACAAGGTATCAGCGAAAACAATATCCAAAATCCAATCAAAGACCTGGTACAAAAATACAAAGTCTTTATTATTGGGTTGTAAGAACCCAGATCCAGTGGATAGAAGGATTTTTACATCATCAACAGCCTTGGATTCCCTCAATCACATAGGGTAGAGGTAGTGGGATTCTCAGGAGGAATTTGGGTTCTATGGAAACCTCATATCACCCTTGAAATTCTTCTCTCGCACAAGTAGTTCATACATTGCATGATAGATAACAAACTCCTTTATACTTTGGTTTATGTAGGAACAACTAGAGGAAGTAGGAGGTGCCTTTGGGGCCAACTACAATCTCTCCCCATAACTATCACATCCCCTTGGCTGGTGGTAGGTGACTTCAATGTTGTTATGCACCCTTTTGAGAAGTTTGGAAGTGTCTGCTTTGATAGCACCAACAGTCGCGACTTCATGAAGCAATTGACTCCTGCCATCTTCCTGATCTCGGCTCTTAGGGTGTGAGCACCACCTTAAGAAGAGGGATTTTACACAATTGCCTTGGTAGAGCCTTGGGAAATGATAAATGGATCTATTTGGCTAGTGCATCTTCATTCCAAGTACTGGAAAGAAATAACTCTGATCACTACATCGGGCCGCATCAAATTTTATGAATACAACCATGATATGGGATATATCGGCAAGGAGTAATGAAAGATAGGACAAGGATCAGATCGACAACAAAATCAAATGGAACTAACTATAGATAGCTTTATCCTTTGATCCTATCACGACATCTGAAACCATTGACCTATAGTTGGAACTAGATGAAATCCTCAAACGTGAGGAGATGGAGTGGAAACCAAAAGCCCATTGTGATTGGGTACGTCTAGGGGACAACATACCAAGTTCTTCCACTCTCTTGTGAAGAATAGAATGTGGAAAAACAAAATCATCAAGCTCAGAGATGAAAGTGGCTAATGGGTGGAGGACTAGTAGCTTTTGAAACAACTAATCCTTGCTTTCTTTTCCAATGTGTACTAGGATAATGATTTGAAGAGAAGACAAACGATGAGCACCTTGTTTGCTGGTACATTTCCTCCCCTCAACCAAACTAAGATTGAATTACTGTCCAAGACCCCTACATAGAAATAGGTGTGGAAGGATCTCTATTCTATGGATCCTCTAAAAGTGCCCCAGCTCGAGTGTAGATGCTTCCTTCCTTCAGAATCATTGGGTAATTATCAGCGATCATCTCATGATCTTTATCTCAAATCCCTTTGAGGGGATGTCTCTTGATCCAACAACAGCGAACTCTACTTTCATCCTCATCCCAAAAGTCTCCCCACCTAAAACACACTCCCAAATCTATCCAATTTCATTGAATAATGTGTGCACTAAGATGCTATCCTAGGTTATTGCTCACTGTATCAAGCCATTCCTCATAGACTAGATTTTCCCATTCCAATCTAGTTTCACTCAGGAAAGAAGAATAGGGGATAACATTGTGCTTGTTCAAGAGAATACACTTCATGGAATCTAAACAGAGTCATAAACACCAACTTGCTATCAAGCTAGACCTCGTGAAGGCCTTCGTCAAATTGAGTTGGCCATTCATTGTTGATACTCTCTGGAGAATGTCAATCACGGTTAACCTTATCTATCTCATTATGCAGATCCTTACTTCTGGGAAGACATCCATTCTTTGTAATTGGGATACCATTGGTTCATTTTCACCTTCTTGTGGAGTCAACCAAGGGGACCCCTTGTCCCCTTACCTCTTCACCCTTTGCTTAAAAAGATTCGGTCAGTTAATAGAGGAGGAAGCCAATAGTGGAAGACGGAAGACAATTGTTCTCACCAGGAAAAAAATCCTTTTCACTCATGTGAGATTTTTCAATGACATCTTATTGTTCGGTGAAGCATTTATTCAACAGGATACAATAATAAAAAACTATCTAAAGTGCTTCAGTTCAGCCTTAGGTCAATTCCTCTCACATGGGAAGTCTACAATCTTCTTTTCTGTCATACCCCTAGGGCTTCAATAACATGGATTTGTAGGAAATTGCAAATTCAAGAAACATAGAATCTTGGTCGACATCTGGGAGTGTCAATCATCCACAAAAGGAAGAGCAAGGAACACTACCAATTCCTTTTCAAAAATATTCATGCACAGATCCATTCCTGAAAGAATAGGATTCTATCCTTAGTGGGATGTGTTACCTTGGAGAAATCCATCCTTCTATCCCAGACTTGCTACACAATGCAGGCAACCTAGATTCCATTATCATGTTGTGACAAGATTGATCAGTTGACATGCAACTTTATCTGCAATGGTTCTTACCAACTAAGAAGATGAACCTCATCACTTGGAAACATATTACTAAACCTCTACGTGAGGGTTGTCTCAGTGTGAAAATTGAAAAACACTTTAATACCTCTTTGATCCTCAAGATGGCCTGGACGTTCATCCAAAAGGTACCCATTTCCCGAGTTCTTTTGATGCAAACAAGGTACATGAACAATGGCACCCAAAACTCTATTGGTTCCCACGTGTGGTGAAGCATCCAGAGTATGATTCCTTTTCTTTTAAGAAACATAAGGAAGGCAGTCATCTCGGGGCGAGATACTGAAGTTTGGTTGAAGGAATATGTGGGTGAGGATCAGAAACCTATCCTCAAACCGCAATGCTTGATTCTAGAGGATATTAAGGACATGTGTGTCTCTTTACTGGCCACAGATGATGGAGAATGGGATTCTAGTTTCCTACACTACTGATTTACTAAGGCTACGGCTAGTGCAATTCTTTGCTTGCCAAAACCACATAACACTTATGCTGACGATGGCTTGGTTTGGCTCCATTCTACTATGGCACCTTCACTTCAAGTTCATCATACAAAATCCTTAATAGCACCACAACCACCAAGGATGAGATCATTTCGTCTCTACCTAGCTCATAGAGAATGAAGACACATCTCTAGCTCTCCCATAGGAACCGGTTTCCTTCAAGAGGTAGTGTCCCCTGAAAATATCTACTCTAGATGCAAACAAGCATAGGAATCCACTCTCCACACCTTACGTGACTTTAGTAGAGCAAAGCAGACTTGGTGGTTGATGATTCCCCGGGAAGCAATCCATTTCTTCACCATCGATTCACCATCTAAATGGATTTCTTATAATCTCAAATCACTAAAGAAAATTGTTGGTTGGAGCAGTTTGTTCACCATAACATGCTAGTTATTATGGAAAGATAGGAATCCATCCATCTTTAAAGGAATTTTTCAACCCTTTCCAATTCTTGCACTCTTTTGTGGTGCGTAGTAGGCTTCTATCTCTCAATCTTTTCAACCACAACTAAGGAAGGCATGTATTTTCACCCCCATCATAATCCAACATCGTCGTAGTCATCCCTACCCAATTCACCATGCATGTTGATGCAGTAGTGGATTGCAAAGCAATTTTAAATCTATAGCATGGATGCTTAGAGACCATAATGGATAATGGAGAGGAGGATCTGCCTCTTCGATGGACAACTCTGACTCCACTGATGGAGAATTGTTTCTATCCTAGATGGCTTGACCTATGCTATGGATAATACAATATCTCTTGGAGTCATTATCAGATATTCTAGCAATGTTGTCAATTGGGTGAACAACATCAAGGAACCCCCTGATAAAGCATAGGATGGTGGTGAAAGCAATCCAAAGACTATAAAAGAAGGTCATTAATCTAAGACTATGCCGCCAGAAGAGGAACCAAAACCGTTTAGCAGATCAATTAGCCAAACATTGTCTGAAGCAGTCGGTTCAGAAGCTCTTTTGGAGTACATGTCGGACCTTCATATTCAACATCTACCAGGAGGATTATCTCATATTTTCTGATTTGTTTCATGTTAGTTCTAGTGACAACTTGTCTAGAAGGGTTTTTGTACTAGCTATTTTTCTATTTTTAGGAGAAAAATAGTATCCATTGTATGAAACTTATAACTCTCTAAAATGCCATATGTTATTATATGGATATATAAATCACATTTCACACTTGATTTTCTCATTTATAAAGTTATGTGTATAACTTATTTACATTATAGGAGCTTGGATTTGTTATGCAAGGCTCACACTATTTATCATTTGTTAGTGACATTTATCTAAGAACTACCTAACATATATGTTATAGCCATACTATTAAAGTCAAGGGTGAAATGAGCACACTGTTCACATTGTTTTTTTAATATTTCCATTAATTCACATGAGGTATCAATGGTTCCTAAACCCATTAATATATGTGCATTCCATGGTATATCTTATACCTTTTTGGGATTATCCTACAAACTATGTCCATTGGTACCTAATTCAAGGAATTAGGGTTTGTATGGTTAGGATGTCAGGTTTCAATCAGGTACGACACCAAAAGGATCAATATTGCACAATACTATTAAACTTTCTTATTGAATGCTATTCTAACTGAACTAATTGAATGTGTTGGATAATAGAACTACTAAAGCTACATATTATATGTTTTTGTACTGAATTGGCTGAAATAAGTAAATTCAATAGATTTTTTTTCCTGCAAACTCCATTTCATATACATAGATAGAATAAATCAAAGTTCACCATATGCTCTACCATTTCTTCTATTGTTGCATAATTAAGAAAATATTGGGTGCGCTATTACCTCTATGTTATCTTTAGTCTCAATTCACCATGAAATTTGTACATAAGCAATTTTGAGTAAAATACAACTAAGGTCCACTATGAGTTAACTAGTTCAATCAAATATGCCACTAAAATCTCTAATTTTAAGCTTATTGGGCCACAAATAGTACAATAAAACATAGCAATATGCATTCGTCAAACTTTAAGATTGGATCATGAAATATTGTATCTAATATATGATTTTACACTCACTTCAACTCATATTCTTGTTATAAAGCTTGAATCTAGGCTAACACAGTTCAAATTCAGGATTAAAAGGCTAAAATTTTCCTATTTGTTTCAGTGAAGGCTCTTCGCAGTCGTGGGTAGCCTATTGCATATCAAGTAAAAGAAGGGAAATGGAAGCTTGAGTCTTTCCTCAAAAATATTTTTACTTCAGAAATGGGTAGATGAGGGGAAATAAATTATTAGAATCAATTTATCTAAGATAGTTCAAAATAGACTTTTTGTTATTTCAGTATTCTTTATGTTCTCCTCTTATTTTTTGTATAATTCCTCTCTAAAACACCATGGCCTACACTTCAGGTTTTGGTTAGGTGTATTCTATTATCATGAATATGTATTATAAATTCCTCCCATTTGATTGAGTAAATCTTGGAAAAATAGTGTTTTAATGTTTGTTGCACTGGTGCAATGCTGCTTTGGGCGATGTAGATGCATTGATAAAAAAGGTTATGTACCTTAACTACCAAAAAAATGTAGGTTTGTTGGAACTTTTATTCAACCTTTTTCCCTTAGATATGTAATTTAAATTTCTATCAATACTCACTAACATATAATGCACTTTTATTTATTTAATAATTTATTACCTTTAGGTCTGGAAAGCTTTGCAAACATGGATGTACAAAAATTTTCAATATCATTTTTACCTCCTTTGAAGCCTAAATTTAAACATATACACAAAACATATTGTTCAATTACACAAAAATGAATTTTTAATAAAAATGATTGAGTAGTAAATCATGGAAACCAATTGACAAACTATAAGATAGAATTAGGGTTTTTATTAATACTAAAAATAAAATTTAATATAGAATGAGGTTATAACTTTGGCAGTCAATATAGAGAGTGATTTGGTAACCCATTCATGAAGAGGGACATTTATTATAAATTTATAGGTTTTGCCCATGTTGTAGAATCTTAAATGAAACATATCTTGATGTATTCATATTTCTGTTTTTTCACACTTTAAAATTTGTAAACCCTCATTTCCACATTTATCATATAATGTAATTTGGTCCTAGGGGATAAAAGAATAAGAGTCATCACGATTCAATTTGATGGTCATGTTGCATCACGATTTCTGTCATGAGAACCAAAATACTTGTAAAGGGATGTTTAGTTTTCTAGAGTTAATGGCATTGAATTGTATTTTAAATTTGGTCATGTGAAATACTATGATTAATTGGTGGGAACCTTTAAAATAGAAGACCTGGTAATTTGAGTATACAACTATTGTCAAATTTGTTCTTCCATGTTTAAGTCGTAGACCAATTGGAGAACTGAAGTTGGTATGCAATTGGTTGAGGTTTCTCAAACAAGGTGTTGGTTAAATCAAAATCTATTGATTGTGCATTACAATTTCCAAATGAAGTTATCCTAATCATGCCCACTATCTATATCATTTCTTAGTTTCGTGTTATCTATGACTATTTTTAGTTCTTTATTATTGTGCATAAATTAAGTATTTGTAACAATGCTTTGCATCTTCAGGCATGTCTAGTTTGTAGCAAAAAATATATGATGTCATAGGTGACTTGTAACTTGACTATTTTGTAATTGTAGGTTGACCATAGTCCCCATTTACAATTTTTTCATATTTTTTGCATGTATTTTATGCATTTTTCACTAGTCATCTTATTCATTGTAATAATGGAAATGACCTTTTTGGAAAGGTTTTTGAAATAATTGTGTGATTATATATGGAGTCAAAACAAGTTATTGTATCCATGTTCTTTTTTAGAACATTGTTGTGAGGAAGTGAAGCTTACTTTTCACTATATACTAGGAAATTTACTATATGTTAAAACAATAGTCATAGTATGTCATATGCAGTGAACTTTCCTTGATAGTGAAGCCACACTAGGCTTGGAAGGTCATATATATGTAATAGATATGTATTACTAAGATTTTTTCTTATTTGCTTACATGTGATGTGCCTTCTCTCTTACTTTTGATAGTTGTAGGAGTAGAAGGCTTACTTCATTTCTCCTATGTTGATGAGAACAAGTGTCATCTAACTTTTGAATTCAAACTTCACTATTGGATCCTTTTTAGTTTTCTAATATTTTATCTATTAATATTAGCACCTACGGTATCATGTACGCACACTTTCATCCTTTTTAGTTCAGATCAAAAGAAATGTTCAACTGGTAGATTCTTGATAGTAGAGTTACTAATGTCTAGTTTTTTTGAATTACATTTTTATATTGAAATCATACGTAAAATAACCAATATCTTCTAGTTTTGAATGACTAATATTATTTCTTGTGTATCTATCAACTAGGGGAGTTTTTATTCAAAATTAATCTATACGGTTGTATCTCGTTTAAGTGATATCAATAAGATGGTCAACTAATGAAATGTTGATATTAATGTAGTTGTTAATATGTTGGGAGCTAGATGTTTGTTTTTTAGTTACTAAAATAAAAGCTTCATTAGTTTATCCATATTAGATATAATTTTCCTGGAAAAGCTAGTGACTAGCCAAATTTTGAATGTGGTCCTCTATCAAACAAGGATGGTCCCTATGGCCAGCGAAGGGTATATGATGTGTTTTCACTTAAGGTTCACCCAACCAATTGAGTATGATCGAATGTGCCCAAAGCACACAACAGGGATATTTCAATATTTATAAGGTCCTAAAAGGCCCACTTTCAAAGAATAACACATGTTACTAGTAAGCACACGGGATCGTGTTATAGTATAGAAAAGTGGCAAGATAGGGGTTGATCCATAGGGAGAGGGGGCACTAGAGTTTAGTTAGATTAGCTATGTTCCTAAAGTTGAGTTTAGGGTTCAAGGGTTTGATTGGGTTTTGTTTGATTACATTAAAGTTGGACAAGCAAGCAATTAAAGATAACAATAAATCAAAACCTAAGTTAGCCCTAGAAAGTTAATTCTAAGTAGCAAGAAAAACAACTAAGCAAGAATATAGAAATTGAGGCTAAGGAAATCAAAGCAAGAGATACACTACACTGACTGGAAATTTAGACAAAATGGGTAATTGAAGACCTAGATTAGCACTAACTAACTAAGATTAACACAGGCAAGAACAAAGGTGAACTAACTACTATATAAAGACCTAGCTACCAATAATAAGGCAATTAACTAGAAAACATTAAAGCAACTAACTAAGAAAATTTCAACTAGAAAGGAAGAAAAAATTGAGTTTTAAGCAATTAATGGAGGTGTGGGCCATTTGGGAGAATGTAACTAGAATCCAAGTTTGGGGTCATAATATGCAAATTATATTGATTAATCTAGTTTTTGGGAAACTCATAGGTAATTGCACTAAGTACTCCTACACTAGCTACTTAGATCTTATACATAGAATTAAGAGAGGAGATACATATGTGGGAAGATAGGATCCAGACCTAGGATCAATCCCGAATACATCCTCATACAAGTCATTCTTTGCTAGAGTTTAAGTGGTTTCAAGCACAAATCAACAGGTAATCAATCTTTTTAAGCACAAACCACAAGAAGAAATGTGGTAAATAAGACAAAAGTCGAAGAAAATCATTATAAAATGAAATTATAGTGTTTAGAAGTTATTTTCCCCCAACCTGGTATCAAAGTCACATTTTAGCCCCAAATAGTCCACCTAAGGGGCTTAGCTACTCATAACAAAAAAAGGAGTATAAGAGTGAATAGCCATAGAATCTTAGTGAAGACTCCTCCTTCTTCACCTCCTAGAAGCTGGAGTGTGCCCTCTCTTCTCCCAAGGTGTATGGATGACATGGAATGGTGATGGAAGGTGGCCAAAACCCTAGAAAGATAGGGTTTTGAGGTAAGGGAAGGTGGAAATTATGTGGAGGTAGATGGGAGTAGGCGGGAGTTCCTTAAATGCTCAAGTATGGTAGAAATGAATGCTAGGGGAATGTAACCTTGTGCTATATCCTCCACCAAGGTATATATAGGTGGTAGGGAAGCACTAGGTTTAGTAGGGGAAAACTAGGAATTTCATTGGAGAAAAAGGTAGGGTTCTAGGGTTAGAACAACCATGGTGGGTGAGGTATAGCATGGTCGTGCTAAGGGAGAACACCTCGATGGTGGAGTGGAAGTGTTAAGTTAGAAATGGGAAAATAAAGGTTGGTAGCGCGTCCATACTGGGAAGCACATCCATGGTGGGGGCTATGTAGCATGGATGTGGTGGGGATCATGACTATGGTGGAAGACTTGGTTGGGGGTCATTCTCTTGGGCACGATCATTCTTGATCGTGGCAGCATAGTTGTTTTGTCTGGCACAGCCTTGTTGGAGTCTTCTTGGCATGGTCATGCTGGTTAGCACACCTATTCTACTGTGTTTATTGTAGGTTCATCAACTCCTGAATCAACCTATGATTTTTGGCTTTGGCAGCACAGTTGTTCCATGTCACCACAGTCATGCTGAGGATTTGCATGCAGTTTGAGCTTCAAACTTCAAGATCCATGGACACCTTTGTATTATGTCGACCCATGGTCACTAGGTGTAGATTTGGGGAGTTCTAGGGCCTTCTTTGGACTCCTCCATTTGTGAAGGAACCCTAGGATCATCCCTCTTCTCTCTCTTCCATCCAAGGCATGGTCCAAGTACTTGAAAAACATGCAAAGAGTGTCCATAAGTGTGTTTGATAGAAAACCATTTATTAGGGGGAATAGCTTGCAATCTAACATGTGTAGATGTGATTAAAGTACAAGAAGACACAAGATGAAGCCATAAAATAGGGTTGCATCACCATCCTAAAATTTAAATATACTTGTTCACAAGTATGCTCCAACTTAATCTCTCTTTCAATTCATACAAGAAAAATATGTGAAATGCAATCATGATGTTTATTGCCTAAAATGAGCTCACATGAGATATTAAGCATGCAATCCACTACTCTATATTCATTTCAATTTTCAAGTGTGAATCAAGAAAAAAGAACAAAAACTTAGAATATGGAATACCATTCACACATGCAAGTGATTAAATTTTCATAAATCTCTGAGTAAACTATGTATCATGCTTGGCATACATTCAAATAGCTAGAATTTCTATTTCACTTGCTAGAGAAACATCATACACTTCATTCTTCCTATCATGACCTACTTGACTTGTGCAGGTGTGTGAGGGCTAGAGTTGATTTACCCTATACCTAATAGGCATAAAAAGAGAAGAAAACGTTACAGAAGGGAGTGGAGTGCTATTACATAGGAGCACTCATCTTTTTTTTATCTTGAGAGGCTATTACATAAAGCCAACCCTTATTTCTTTTTCTCTTCCCTATACATAAGGGGAAAAATGGTGATAAGAGTGAAGTGGGGGACATAGATATGAACACTCCAATCTTTTTGGAGGGTGGTCAAGGCTAATATGTGCACTATTGGCATCCTTTCATGGGGCAGAGAGGTAAGAAGATGGTTGAAGAAATGTTAGGTCAAAGAGGGGTCACTGTAGCGAAATATGGGCCTAGAGTAGGCAGCGGAAACAAAAATGTATCTATCCACATTCTCCAGAACAACAATATCGTGTCAATAATTATGTAATGGAAAGGATGGTTTAATTATTCCATACCTGGTCCTAGATCAAGTCCAATTACTATAACTAGTTGTAGTAGTTGTGCACTCCTAGTTGCACTAGGTCTTGTGTTACATCCTTGAAATCCGTGGATTTCAAGTCAAAATGAAATTAGGGAACATATAATAATGAGGAGTTTTAAGGGGTCTTGTTTGATGAATCCAAACCCTAGATTCATAATAAATGTTCAATGTAAGTTAATAATGAACATTAAATATATGTGATCATATGAGGTTGATACAAGATGCAATGATGATCAAAGCTTTAGGTTGGTAACAAAAGAATGTGATTAATATCATGGAGCCTTTTGAAGGCCCAAGATGTGGTTCATGGGCCTCAGGGTCACTGCTTGGCCCAATTAGATAATTGAAGTGCACATATGGGCCCATGAGACATGACTTTGGGATAATGTGGATATTCGTAATCATAATAGGTATCCAAAATAGTCATGGAGGATGGGTAAGATGAATATAAGATAATGAGAGGATAATTGGAAAGAGAGTCATGATGTGTCTTGCCTCTTCACATATTGCTTGTACGCAAAGGAAGAGATTGGAATAAAAAGAAAAAGGAGATTTCTTTGGTATAATCGGGAGACTTGTGAGAAAGGATATATATATATATATATATATATATATATATATATATATATATATATACATATATATAGGTAAGAAGTCCCACACACAACCCAACCCTATTCTCACTCTCAACATTCAACCCACCCCCATGTTCCTCTCTTCTGTTGTCTTCCTTGTTCCTAACTTAGGGTTTGCCTAGGACACTTGCATGGACTGCAGAACTCTCTTCTCCTAGGTGGTAGAAGTTCCTGGCCTATAGGTCTGAGGGAAACCTTAGGGACATCAGGAGGTGTCCTCCTTACCACGTTCTTCTTTTGTGTGACCATGGGTGGGCTCTAGTTGGGTGCCGCCATGAGAGTTGGGGTGTAGAGGTGATGGACGCAGCAGCCAAGGCGGTCTTTGTAGAGGGTTGCGCCACCAAGGGGGTTGCACTCAGACCTGCTACACAAAATTCTACCAGTAGAGGTCAAAGCCAGCAGACCAGGGATGGCTTGCGGAGGTCAGGGACCCCGAAAGTCGAGATCTGGGAGTAGTACCCTCAACTGAGCAAAATGGCGCCAAGAATCACCACAACGATGTACATGACTAAAGGAGAGCATCGTCAGGAACCCGCTGTGATCGGCCAAATCGGTTTGCATAGGACAGTGAGGGCAAGCACAACTAGTAGATGATGGGCATCTAGGAGGCCACAATGGTCGTGGCAAGGGTCGACAGAGCTGAAAAGTAGAGGCCTCACTACTCCGGCAGGGATGCCCCATAGAACCGTCGTATGCAGTGGGTACATGGTCCAAGCAATGTGCGAGAGAGGGAGGGCACCGCCAGGCACCTCTGGTAACACTGGCGCGGAGCCACCTCTGTGGAACCCAAAGACCAGGGACACGCACGACGTGACGACGACATTCCCTTGCGAGTGGGAGGGACAAGTCTTCCTAGAATGAGGGTGTGGGATAAAAAGCTCTAGCTTAGGCTTTACAAATGACATTTGTCACTGAATGCTTGACAGACAGTAGGAGGTGATGGCACAGGCATCCCAAGCCCAGGCGTCGGGTGGATTAGCAGCGTCCCGAGAAAGAAGATGAGCCTGCGCCAAAAAGGTGAAATCATCCCTTGTGCGTTTGCAGAGCGTGATCAGCAAGGAAGGGCAAAAAGGTCTTTTGAAGGTTTGCTTAAAGCGTCGGCCAGCAAGGCACCCATTGGTCGACCCCGCCACACGGACCAAAGGAATAAGGTAAGGTTTTGTTGACGTGTCATGCTAGGATTGGTCCGGTTAGATTTAATCTTGCAAAAATCATAGTAAATGATAAGTAACTTCGTTTGCAACATATAATATATGAAAATTTATTAGGAGAACGTGAGGAATCCAAATAAAATATTATTAGAACCTAATTATGCTTATTGTTCAAAAAGTATAGGCAATATGTGTTGTAATGTGATTAATAGAAAGGAAAGCTTAGATTTGCTTTAACATAGTGCTTAATTAAGTAGATTCAGTTATGTTGAGCAAATACCTGATCTAGACATGTATAATGAAGAAATCCTTGATAATGATGTGTAACGAATGTTGTAGATTAATAATCTTATTCATGTTGATTTATGGTTTTAAACCAATGTGGGCATCTTTTTATGATCATAATGTTAGTAATATGATTTAGGTGTCATGGGTAATCTAATATGCTTAAGTAGATGATTAAGGTTTCACCTAATATGCATAACTGAAATTGTAATATGAGAAACCACGATATGATGGAATTAGGGTTGTTATCCCTAATCCCTGGACCAAACATGAGATAGTCCTAAACCCTAGTTTAGGTGCGCATCTATATCTGAGTAATGTAATGTGAATACATGGTGACACATATGTAGTATGCATATTTTAGATATTGTTTATTATATGCTTGGATGTTTGGATACACTCATAAAGTATATGATGTTCTGCATGGTTTCTACGATGGCATAAGGTACGTGGTTACGCTTATGAATACATGTATCGAATTCTAAGATTGCCTATGTTTCTCAATGAGATTGAACGACAAATAAACTGCATGCGTGTTTATTTACTTCTTACAAATTGTAAAGTTCCTATGAGTATCATGTAAAGTAAATAACCATATTCTGATCACTGGGTTAGACTGATCTTAAGGGTAATGCACATGAGCCCCGATGAGACAGTGATTACACTTGAGGTAGTAGACTAGATATGGGTTAGAATATGAAAACTTGTTTATGTTCTTATATGCACATGAAAACTGTTGAATATATGCTTACTTGTGATTATTGTTTGAACCCACATACCAGTATAGCAATATATTGATCGCGTATTTGTTTGTTGGTGTTTTAGGTATCAGATATACTTGATTTGTGGACAAGAGGGTATAGATAAAGATGTTGAAGACACCATAGTTTAACCATGAAGGTTTATTGTTACACCCCGATCTCACAATTTCCACTAATCATGAGATTAGGGCATAAATTGAGGATTTAACGTAATACAAAGATCACCCTTAACTTTTTCTTCTCTTTCAAAACTCTTTGTTTTCTCACATTGAACCACATAAACCAACTTTATAAGGGAATCTAAACATTGATTTCTCTAATCTGATTTCAACAGTAAAAATGCGTGTATGAACATTCATTATTTTCCTCATACTTTTAAGCACATAAGACTTGTTAATTCGCACATATTTCTAAAAGAGGAATAATGTTATACATCATCATTTACAACTCTCTCTTATATATTTACAAGGACCTAGAGTGACAAGCACCGAGTGAACTTAAACTTAGACTTAACTCTTGTGGAAGATCTACTCTGATGCAATAATATCTTCTTCAAGTCCATGTGATTTCCCTAAAAATTGTGAGTAGAGGGGTGAGCCTACTCGCTCAGTGAATGAGTACTTCAAAGAAATAGTCTAAAGCACTGATATAATTACAGATATACTTTTGAGCAATTGATATCAATTATAACAGTAGTAAGCTTGAAAGAGTCTAATAATTGACAATCATAAATATGGAAGGATACTCTAAATATCTATAAGAGTGAATCAATATATGAAATGCTTGATTGACCATAAAGAGAACTAATAATTCAGAAACATACAAAGAATAATTGAATAACTGTACACACTTGCTTGACCTCTCATTCATTTTATTATGCCCTGATCATATGCAGTGTACTCTACATATGAAGACTCATAGTGCACTACGATCACACCATACAAGACTTAGCGGACACACCCGAGAAATGCTAAGTCTGACTACTCTCCTGCACTGCAACAAGGAAATGGCTCTCTGGCCTAAACTGGACTCCTCCTCTAACCTGAGCACACATGCGGAGAGTCAAGCCACCTCTTGGCTTTTCTGTACTCTAGTGCCACCAGGACTTCTGGTTGATGTTGGACGCTGCAAACTATAATTTAAAGACACTTCCACTAGGGCTTCATCCCCCGTGCCACCTGATAGCACGTTCTGACCCCCGTATACTGGAAGCTGCCAGGTTTAGGTCATTTTACCCCTACGACGCAGACCTCACATAGGGGTTCTACGGTGTTCAGGGCTCCTAAGTCTATTATTTTATGATTCCTAGAACGTTCTTTCTACATTGTACCCTTCTCTTAATTATACTTGACTCTGGTATCTCTATGGTGTCACATCTACTTATTTGATGTTATAATACAACATGTATATCATTCTAAACTTGGCAGAGAAGTATATTCAAAACATTGTAATATACTGAGTAATCAACATACTATACATGCAGGCATACTAAAATTCTTAAATAAACATATTACATGTCCACTTGGCACATACACACTAGAATCGTGCAATTTACCATCTTATTACACTAATAAGAGTTAATTACTTGACATATGAGTAATCGTCAATAGCACCTACAACTTATCTGTAATTTCTCAAAGAATGTACATATCAACCCAAATCTTGAGTTTTGCATCTCATAACTCAATTAAGAGTTAATTACTTATCATGACAAGAATTATTAATAATAACTGAGAACATTGATACCACAATACTTAATTCATTGAACCCCCTACCCTTAGGGTTTCATTTAATCACAACAAATGCTACAAAGAAAGGTGTAATACATCTATCACGTACTTTTCAAATCTTTACAACACATGATACCTGGGATTTCAATCCCTTATCACATTACTCGGAATTTTCATCCCTTCACATCATTATCATAATTATTAGATCTGGGTATTCAAACCCTTAGATCATCACATAGCATTGTTACCTCTGTAACAGGTAACCATTACCTCTCGGTCCTTAGACCAAGGTATTCATTTCACTGATAGTACAAGTATTCTCATGGCTCACAAGGCCATCACACATCTTGTCACCTCTCACTAGGCAACAACTTATTCCCATGACTCCCATAAAGATTTCATGTGACATAAACATTTAATGAATAAAGACTACTATCAACAAATCATATAAAATCAATATATGTATGAAACCTTGGAACTGATCTAAATTTGGATTTCCATGCCATTCACTAGGATATCATGCATCAATAATAACATTGAATAAATAAATTCTATCATGTCAAGAAAATCCCTTCAAATGGATTTCACAATATCTATTCACAAATATCCAACTTTCCTTGCATCTAGGGTTTCACCCTCTTCATTGAGATACCAAACAAACACTGCTCACTTTAAACAAAATCCAAGATAGTATCTGACATATATGTACTATGAATTTAGATAAACAATCATTCAAAACCAAGGGGATCTAGATAAGCAACTTTCTCTATTTACTTATACAACAAATTTCAGTCATAGACAAATTCTCTATATTTCAATTTACTCTTATAACCTCTGTGAATACATAGGGAATTCTCATTAGAATGCATTGTATACATTTCTAATATGATTTTATCATCTGAAATTCATTCAAACAAATGAAGAATCCATTTTATATCATTTTGCAACAACTTAGAACAAATAGACAATTCAGGGTTTGTAGTCGCATACAAAACAATTAAAGATTATGGTTTATTTAACCAATTTTCATGCAATATACTATTTAAAGGAAGTTCCCACTCACCCTAAGGTGTGAAAACACCTTACAAACGTATCCCATATCTGAAAATCTCGAATCCATATCAAATCCCTTGCAATTCACCCAATTCTTCTTCCTTTCAACTCGGAAACCGTAAAAATGAGGGATTATGAAGAAAGAGTGAGAAAAGGGGAAGTTTTGATACCATTTTGGATCAAATCATAGGAGGGAAGGAATTTTGACATGTGAGAGAAGATTAACCATGAAACTATATCCAAAGAAGCTAAACTTACATGATTTCATCATTCCTCAGACTGCAAAACCCTAGGTCAACATCTCCATCAATTTCTCCTCTCAAACCCTAACTCTCTCTCTCTAGGATTTCGTTTATTTGGATTGAATCACGAATTATTATAGCTCCTTGTTTGTTAGGTTGACCATATAGAGCAATTGAGCTGCTTGGGTTAATTTCACATTGACCCCTCACTAAATGTTTTCTTATTTCAGTAGATTTCTCTATCATAAAAAGGTTTCTGTGAATTCGTGTATTTAAGAGATAAAAACTTCTCCAAAAATTATACGAATTTATGATGTTGTTTATAATTGAGTTGAAAAGCTTTAGTTAAAATTTGATATCATTCCAATCTTCCATTAAATAAATAAAAATCGAATAGTGCACTGCTATCCAGAATTGTGTAGAAATGTTAGTTATTGTAATTCGTCTACTGATAAGATCTAAACAAAACTAAAAATTATGAAAATTTTACATGTTGTTTATAATTGAGTTTTTGATATCCAGTTAAAATTTTAGATAATTTTTTGTTACCAATAAATACCTAAAAATAAAACACTATACTACTAAAAAGCACTCTGTCAACATTTTGGTCAAAGTATAGTTCAACCAAGAACCACATTCAAAGAATACTCAAATATTCTAAAAAATTTCTCCAATATGAATGATTGAGTTATACATATCATATCCAAAATTCAATTAAATAAAAAATTTGTCGAAAATATGAAAAATCATTTACCACACTGCTATCCTGATCAAATTACATACTCATGTACCATCAAAATCCTAATTTCAACCAACTCGGGTTTATATTTCTCTAATCCTAATTTCTCAAACAATAGAACACTTAACGTTCTTATTAGGTTTAAAACATCATAATTGAATTATCATCATTAATTATATTTAAGCAATGATCAATCCAATTAAGCATATAATCATCCAGGTAAAACCTAGTTTACCAATTAAGCTTAGATGTGGTCATAACATTTATTCTTATGGGTATATCATCATACATGCACAAATTAATTCTTTATAAAATTTATGTAAATCCTTAGAGGAGCTTTTTATGTAAAAATATAAATATTTTATCATGAATGGAAATTGTTTACTATTCTATATTATTTTATGAATCTGATCTTGGATTTTATGAGTGATGATCTACGACTTTAAGGTCTTTTAGACACTCAAAACTGCGGGTCATTACATTTGGTATCAGAGCACACATTCATCAACTAATACTTAATAGTTTATAATTTCAAATTATCCTTAGAAATTTTAAGAGAAAAATTAAGTTTCTCATCTCACATTTCGTCTACTTCTCATCTCATGCTTAAAAAAACTTTGAAAAGAAATTATAAATAAGAGAAGTAAAATGTGAAAAGATGTAACCTTTTGTGTAGGTCCCTCTAGAGAGGGTAGGCACTAGAAAGATACAAGTTTGCATAATCCCTTCCATATAGGAAGGACTTGGTTTGAGATAACCCATTAAGGTATGAAAAATCTAGTGGGTCAAGGGACACAAAAACTCTAAGAGGTGGAATATAGTCCCCAACCCTAACCCTAAAACCTTAATCTTAAATAATGAACATGGTGTGGTGGTATGGGACACCACCCATTTGAAACTTAAAATCAGAAATAAGAAAGATAAAGGGATGGGTTTAGGTAACCCAATATCCCATGCATGTGTGCATGAGGAGCATAAAACTTGTGTGAGATGTCTTAAGAAATATATGAACCCAATAGTTATATATAAGAAAATAAAAGTTTGAATATAACTTGCTCAAACCCCTTATGTTGTCTCTAGAAGATTAGTGGTGATGGCCAAGCCCCTGGAGGAGAAGGTAACCTAAGTTCATTGAATGGACATAAAACATGAGGAGGGTATTCTAGAAATTAAGAAAACATGGGTTGATATGTTATAATGATAAAAGTTATGCTTAATGAAAGAGAAGAGATATGTATGAAACCTTTGGGGTTAGTGTGCAACCTAGGATGGGTCAACCCAAAGAGTGGGAATATGACCTATGAGGGAGGTAAAACCTAGATCTTGGGATCAGGTTGTGGCTAGAGAGCCTAACCCCCTCCTATGAGACAAGAAGGCACCCTAGGCTAGGACTTTCTCTTAAAAGGTAAGTGAATAAATGTATTTAAGTATTGAGATAACCTTAATCCTCACCCAGAGGAGTGAAGAGTTAAAGATATAAAAAAATGAAAGTACTTAATTTTTTTAAACCCAAGGATGCCAACTCTGAGTGACACAACTGGTCAAGCCCAGGAGGAAAGACCAGTAAGGCACCCAGCCCAGGAGGGAAGGTGGCCTAAGTGGATGACCAAGCCCAGGAGGGAAGGTCATGAAATGGTCAAGCCTAGGAGGGAAGATCAGGCAGGCACCAAGCCCAGGAGGGAAGGTGGCCTAAGTCTACAATGTAGTTGTTTAGGTTCAAGCCCCTAGAGGGGAAGATCATAGAGGTCAAGCCCAGGAGGGAAGACCGACATGGCACAAATCCCTAGAGGGAAGGTGGCACGAGCCCAATGATGGAATGACACTACATTATGTGTACTCAAAAGAGAGAGATGAAGGCAATTCGGGTTAAAGAATTAAATAAGAGAATAATGTGCTTATAAGATGTGACATCTCAAAAGAAACCCTTAGGGAGAGTAGAGTCCTAATGCAATCCTAGGGTCAAGTAGGGTGTATTAGAGGTACATAGGACCGATGAGTTGAGAGTTGATATGCCCTAAATGCACATGACCATGTGGTTGGGAGGTAACAACTAGGTTTATCTATGGTACATGACTCAGGAGAGTAGCTACCTCCATGAGGATCATGTAGCCTAATGGGTGAATGTGAAAGGTACTCTCTTAATGCATAAGGATACAATCACTCCAAAAGTACATATACCCCTAGAGACCTCAAGAATTTGGCTAAGGCTCATAATGATACATGAGATGTAAATATAAAGATGTAAGGAAGTCATGAAAACTTGAGAGAAGTTGTGCCCTAACTTAAGAGTAAGACAAGGGACACTTGACTTCATGGGATATAAGAATGTTGTGAAATTGAGAACAATTAAGTTTAGAGTCATAGAGTATGATTCAACTTAATATGTGAAATTAAAAGGTAATGTGTGGATGTACTATCTCCACTTTTGGAATGGAATGAACTTTGTGTTTGGGCTACAGCCAAATGCTTATTTCATTTCATTATGAGGGAGGGAGATTGTGTAGACACATGTTATGCTTAAAATATAGAATAAATGTATTAAGTTGAATGTGTAATGACATGAACTAGGGTTAAAGGTGTTTCCTCACCCTTGTGTTAAAAGTAATGAATAATAGGTTGGAAACCTAAGTGAAAAGAGAAATCACCAAGTAATAACGAAATCGTCAAGAGATGATGGGACTACTAGAGATATGGATATACTTGAATTTCAATTCAAGTGCCAATCTTAGTAATAAAATGAAAACTGATTAAGTAGGGTCTTAACCCTAGGTTTTGAAAATAAGATGAGTTATCATTCACCTAGGCTTAGTAGGCCTGAATTTTGAGGACAAAATTCCTTTTAAGGAGGGGTGAATGTTACATCCTTGAAATTTGTGGATTTCAAGTCAAAATGAAATTAGGGAACATATAATAATGAGGAGTTTTGAGGGGTATTGGTTGATGAATCCAAGCCCTAGATTCATAATAAATGTTCAATGTAAGTTAATAATGAACATTAAATATATGTGATCATATGAGGCTAATACAAGATGCAATGATGATTAGAGCTTTAGGTTGGTAACAAAAGAATGTGATTAATATCATGGAGCCTTTTGAAGACCCAAGATGTGGTTCATGGGCCTCACGGTCACTGCTTGGCCCAATTAGATAATCGAAGTGCACATATGGGCCCATGAGACATGACTTTGGGATAATTGGATATTCGTAATCATAATAGGTATCCAAAATAGTCATGGAGGATGGGTAATGTAAATATAAGATAATGAAAGGATAATTGGAAAGAGAGTCATGATGTGCCTTGCCTCTTCACATATTGCTTGTACGCAAAGGAAGAGTTTGGAATAAAAAGAAAAAGGAGATTTCTTTGGTATAATCGGGAGACTTATGAGAAAGGATGTATATATATATATATATATATATATATATATATATATATATATATATATATATATATATATATATATATATATATATATATGGGTAAGAAGTCCCACGCAAAACCCAACCCTATTCTCTCTCTCGACATCCAACCCACCCCCATGTTCCTCTCTTCCATTGTCTTTCTTGTTCCTAACTTAGGGTTTGCCTAGGACACATGCATGGACCGCAAAACTCTCTTCTCCTAGGTGGCAGAAGTTCCTGGCCTACAGGTCTAAGGGAAACCCCATGGACATCAGGAGGTGTCCTCCTTACCATGTTCTTCATTTGTGTGACCATGGTTGGGCTCTAGTTGGGTGTCGTTGTGAGAGTTGGGTGCAGAGGTGATGGCCACAGCAGCCAAGGCGGTCTCTATAGAGGGTTGTGCCACCAAGGGGGTTGCACTCAGACCTATTGCATGGACTTCCTCCAGTAGTGGTCGAGGCCAGTAGACCAGGGATGGCTGGAGGAGGTCAGGGACCCTGGACGTCGAGCTCTAGGAGTGGTGCCCTCAACTGAGAAGCTTGGCACCAAGAGTCACCACAACGATGTCCATGACTAAAGCAGAGCGTCATCAAGAACCCGCTGCGATCGGCTACACTAGTTCGTGTAGGACAGTGAGGGTGGGCACAACTAGTAGACAGTGGAGGGTCTAGGAGGCCACTATAGTGGTGGCAAGGGCCAACGGAGCCAAAAAGTAGCGGCCTCGCTGCTCTGGTAGAGACGCCCCATAGCACCATCGTGTGCAGGGGGACATGGTCCCAAAAATGTGTGAGAGAGGGAGGGCACCACCAGGCACCTCCGGTAGCACTGGTGTGGAGTTGCCTTTGTCGAACCCAATGACCAAGGCCACACACAGCACGTCGGTGACGTTCCCTTGCGAGCGGGAGGAACGAGTCATCCCAGAATGAGGGTGTGGGGCAAAAAGCTCTAGGTCAGGCTTTACAAACGATGTTGGTTGCTAGATGCACGACAGGCAGTAGGAGGTGACGGCACATGCATCTCAAGCCCAGGCATCGGGTAGATTAGCGGTGTCCCGAGAAAGAAGATGAGCCTGAGCCAAAAAGACAAAATCAGCCCTTGTGCATTTGCAGATTGTGATCAACAAGGAAGGGCAAAAATGTCTTTTGAAGGTTTTCTTAAAGCGCCGGCTGGCAGGGCACCCATTGATCGACCCCACCACATGGACCAAAGGAATAAGGTAAGGTTTTGTTGACGTGTCATGCTAGGATTGGTTTGGTTAGATTTAATCTTGCAAAAATCATAGTAAATGATAGGTAGCTCAGTTTGAAACATATAATATATGAAAATTGATCAGGAGAACGTGAGAAATCCAAATAAAATATTATCAAAACCTAATTATGCTTCATATTATAAAATTATATGCAATATGTGTTGTAATGTGATTAATATAAAGGAAAGCTTAGATTTGCTTTAACATAGTGCTTAATTAAGTAGATTCGGTTATGTTGAGCAAATAGCTGATCTAGACATGTATAATGAACAAAATCCTTGATAATGATGTGTAACGGATGTTGTAGATTAATAATCTTATTCATGTTCATTTAGGGTTTTGAAACCAATGTGGACATCTTTTTATGATCATAATGTTAGTAATATGATTTAGGTGTCACAGGTAATCTAATATGCTTAAGTTGATGATTAGGGTTTCACCTAATATGCATAACTGAAATTGTAATCTGAGAAACCATGATATGATGGAATTAGGGTTGTTATCCCTAATCACTGGTCCAAACATGAGATAGTCCTAAACCCTAGTTTAGGAGTGCATCTAGATCTGAGTAATGTAATGTGAATACATGGTGACACATATGTAGTATGCATATTTCAGATGAAAAAGTATACATGCCTCTAGACTAGTCCAAATAGACCACCTAGAACTCATTTTGTTATACTATAATAGATAAGAAGGAGGTGTACCTCCTGATGGTGTACTAGTAACCAACTTGCTCTCCGACAATTGCTCTCCCTTGCTATCCCTCCCTTTAGTGAATAAGACTTGCTCGGGTTCTCTCGGTTACCACAACCAGAGAAGACAAATATTTGATAGAAGCAATTGATGTGTCTGAGAAGCCCCCAGTACTCCTCTACTTTATAGGAGGGGTTAGTGTCAGGGTTCCCAGTCTGTTTGGGAGTGTAAGGGATCAGAGTATTACAAAATGTGCAACTTGCAAGTGGCAAACCGGTCAGTTCCCAAGTGAGATGGTTGGTTCACATGCGAGCCGGTTAGTTCGCTCAGTGAATAGGTCATTTTTCCATGTTTCCCTATTGCATATGAATTGGCAATTTGAATCCAATTAATGACCAATATGACATCAACACGAATCCTTGATGCAATCAAATTTCTCCATGAATTAGGCATCTTACTCACACGAGCAGACTGTCTCACGACCCGAGCTGGTCGACTGAGTGAACTAGTCGATTCACTCCCTAGTTTAGGAAGAACTCAGCAAATTCAATTTCTAATCAACCTGGCACTCCAATCGGTCATTTCAACCCTTGAGCCAACCAGTTGGGAGATCAGTCAATTGATTTATTGCTTAAATTTAATAACCAAACACTTTCATAATCAATTCAATTATCATTCATGATTAAACTCCTCTTCTAGGTGAATTCCTATGTGTGTGACCCTATAGATCCCATATCACATTGGTAGTGAATGTCCATAACTAGTTTATGACATCACAAGCAAAGAGCAGTTCCTAGTCACACATCAGTGCTACCCAAGTGAATGAAAAATTGGAGAACAACTTCAACCTACAATCTGTGTAAGGTGTTATAGTGATTGTATAATTCCTTTGTCTTTGATATCCAGAATGAACATAAGGCATGGAATCAACATCCTCTCAATGTTCAATTCATGATTCCTTGATCTAAGAGTAGACTGTCTGATATATATGTGACTTCAATATCATATATTGGTTTACATGTGCATGTGTATGATTTTCTCGGTATCGCTTATCAAGTGGCTTGGATATCATACTCCGATAGGAGGGACAAATCCCATCTACATCACCCGCAGTTAGTACCCATGTGTCATAGCTGCCCAATCATCTCTGTTATGGCAATCCTTTTTTAGGGTTATGTTGGATGATGTCAAAAGTATATCGAATGATAGGTAATGACTCTAGTGGCTTCAGGTTTATGAACCACAATGACCACCTTCACTATGAGAGATGACTATGACCACCAAGCATGGTTTCCATGTGTCACTCTCAAGGTGGGTCTATTTGATACATTGTTCTCTAATAATTATATATGTGCTTTGTTTGATATCCCATATCATGACTGATGAGACTCTATCATCAACCAACACAAACTCCAATCTTATGTGTTAATGTTGTCTATCTACCTTCCACGGTAATATCTGATGAGGGACATAACAAGAATGTAGATACTCTTAACATTTCTATGATCTCATTTTTCAAGTCACATACTTGAAGACATATGTCATTGAGTAAATGACATCTTCTAGACATTCATTATGTTTCCTCATTATCTCATAACTGAGTGAAAAATAACAAATTGGAATCTTGTCTTTATTATTATTAATGAAATCATTTATGTAATTTGCCATCACAATCATCATATGATTGGAACTCTAGGCATACATACCAACAGACTCGACTTGCACTTAAAGCCAATCACCTATGAATCATATTCTTAGTGATCTAAACATGTCCATCATGTTTCTACTATGCAAGTGCTAATCTAGAAGGTTAGAAACACTTTGCTGAAGTTGGTATATTTCATGTTCCCTATCTCTTTGGTGTATGATTTCTTGTATGAACGGATTTGTTATAATATGATATCTAATATTCCTTGCCTAACCAGTAACTCCATTATTTTCAAAGTATCTATACTGTGTCATCAATGGTTGTAATATCTTTAAGTTCATTCATATGAACTTCTAGATTCATATAGTACCCAATCATGTGTTCATAACACCAGGATACTCAGCTTCTATTGTAGAATTTAATTATGGTTTGTATTTTGGAACCCTTCCAACTCATAACTCTTTTCTTAAAATTAAACACATTTTATATTGTGATATCTTCTTATCATTTTAGAAGCTTGCATTAGTGTGACTCTTTACATCCAACTCTTCCTTTTTACTATAATCTAACAACTAATCATTTAGTGCTTCTTCAAGTATTTATGGATATCTTTAATGACATTTCAATGACCCTCATTGGAAACTAATATCATCTTGTCATGTCCAATACATACAAGACTATGAAATGAGTACATTATATAACATTCATGATAGACCCAATGTGCTAGTGCATATGGCATCTCACTCATGTATTTCCATTCTTCATAAGAATCGGAACATAGGGTTCTTGAGAGACTAATCCCATGAATCATGGTTAGATCCTCATTTGTGGAATCCTTCGTGCTAAAATCTTTCAACATCTTTCTATTACTCATACTTAGGTTATGAAACTTTCAAGAACTATCTCTATAGATCTCAATTCCTATCACATAGGATGTTTCACCTAATCCTTCATTGATGAAGGTGTCTTCCATGCCAAGTCTCAATGTTTATAGTGTTGAGATGTTGTTCACCATAAATATGTGGACTATTTATATATGCTCCCACTAAATCTTCTGTAATCATAGATTTCATTTTTTTTATCTTGGCTCAAGTCAAACTCTTTCACTATCTTATCAATTCAAAAGATCCCATCTCTGAGATGCTTGTAACAATCTCATATTGAACTTTGTAGCTTATAGAATTTATTTGCATTCATGAAGTTATAAAACCTTTAGGTTGTGTCACATACACATCCTTTCATATATTCCTTTTAAGGAATTTGGTTTTAAATTTCACATGCCAAATCTCATAATCTATACTAGTTGCAACAACAAGCATGACAATTGGTAAAAGAGATTTCATCATGTTCAACAATTTGAATTGATCTAAAACCCTTTACGACCAACCTATCTTCTTAGGGTATCCATGTTCTTCTCTATCTTGAAAACCCAACTTTACCCTATGGGTCCCTTTAGGTGGTACTACCAAGGTCATACCTTGTTAGTGAACATGGATTTCATAATGGCCCTAAGACACTTCTCAGTTTTGGATCTCAATAGCTTCTAGTTGATTTGTTGGCTCATCACCTTATGACCAACCTATCTAAATTATCAGATTCACAATCTTTCAATCCATATTTTTTCTACTAGAATCTATGAGGTTTTGTGTTACATGAGAAACTTGAGGTTCCACAACAATTTGTGATTCCTAATTGTTCTCATTGTACCTCCTTATTGATCTCGAACCTTTCAAGTTCTACTTTACTCCCATTGATTCTTTTGGAACTTAGTTATCCTAGCAACAAGCATTTTTTTGTCAGATTAGGATTGAAGTAGCATTCAACAAACATGGTTTGTGGATCAACCTTTTTAAGAAACTTCTTTCTTTATGAAAGTTTCAATTCTTAAGACATATCGGGACATTCCCATATCATATCTCATATGATGTCTTTTAAAGCATTTTAGATGATACATTTTAGTGTAAAGTATATACCCATGAAAATATTAGAAGATTAGATTATATGATAATCACATCATGATTCATCATGATGTAACTCCTTCTGTCTGATGCATCATCATGTTTCAGGTGGATTTGACTTGTGATACACTATCACATTCTATCCATAAGGTCCTCAAACTATTGATGTAAACTATTTCAACATTCGATCATATCAAAGTTTCTTAATACTTTTATCAAATTTATACTTCATTGCAATCTCCTTGAACACTTCATGAGATTCATGTTAGTATTTCACCAAATACAATCCCTATATAAATTGATATCATAAGTGAACATAATGAAGTACAAACAACTACCTTTAGCATTTATTCTATAAGATCTTCATACGTCAACATGTATAAGTTCTAATAGAGTGCTTATCCTCCCACTACATCTAGTGAAGTATGTATTTTCATGTTGCTCATAATTAAGACTTGCATGTCTCTTGTTGGTTCAATAACCAAAATAGTCTACATTAATATCAATATGGATTCTAGTAATGCATTTCTCATATATGTGCTCTAGATGACAATGCTAAAGATTGTTTGAGTTATCAAATATAATCTTTAGGTATTTAAGTTATAAACATTCCTCTTTAGATGATTTCATATAAAGATCAATAGATGTTGGGGAATTGACATACAAGATCACATCTTTGAAATAGAAGCATTAGCAACTCTTTATTGATATATCATCCTTGTCATACAAGAGGCATAAAGTAAAATGTTTCTATTTTGGTATAATGAAATAGAAGTTCAACTAACTCTATTACATGCCCAATGGACTAAGATAAATTATAAATGTAGACTAAAGATGCCCCAACTCTTGCTCTGCACAGTCCACTATTTCCCTTTAATAACGTCTTTACTTTTTGTCAGATCTTGCACATCAATGTATGTCATACCTACATCCGGTGTCACATACCAGTGAAGAAGTAATTTAGAATTATCTTATAACATATATACCTAAAGTAGAGGTCTCTGCCCCTTCCTTTTTCTTCTTTAATTACTCTAGGAAGAGAGGGAAATTCCTTTTCCAATGTCCAGGCTGGTGACAGTGGTGACAATTGCCTCCCTTCTTTATTCCTCCCTTTGCCTTGATATCTGAAGACTTGGGCTTCTGTCTAGATTTAGAACTCTTATTAGCTTTGCCTTTGCCTTTAGGCTTCTCCTTTGTTTTGTCGATCATGATAACATACATGGGCTTGTCTTTCTTCATTTGTGCCTAAGCTGTTCTCAACATGCCTAATAGCTCTGTCAACAACCTATCAAATTCGTTCATGTTGTAGTTCATGACAAACTGACTATATGATTATGGAAGAGACTATAGAATCACATCAGTGGCCAACTCTTGACCTAAGGGGAATCCTAGTCTAGCAAGGTTCTCCACATCCCAATGATATTGAGCACATGAGGACCTATTGGATCTCCTTCTGCCATGTTACATTTGAATAGAGCCTTAGAGACATCAAATCTCTCCTATCTTGCTTGATCTTGGAACATGTTCTTAAGATTTATGACCATCTCAATAGCATCTATGTTCTCATGTTGCCTTTGCAACTCATAGATCATGAATCGCACCATTAGACATTTGGCATTAAAGGCATCTTCCATATGCTTCTTTTAAGCATCCCTGTCAGCCTTATGTGTATTGGGAAGGGGTTCATCTAGATCTGGTGTCTCCAGGACATAGAGCTTGCACTCCTATGTGAGAATGATTCTTAGTATCCTGAACCAGTCGTGGAAGTTATTCCCATTTAACTTTCCTTATCAAGGACTGATTGCAGAGAAAATTTGTTGTTGTATGTTGCCATTTGATTCTACAAAAGAACTTGCAATTTTGTTAAAAACTCATTTTTCATTTTATTTGATTTGATTAATATTTGATGATGTTGATTAGATATTTAATTAACTATCGCTCTCACTATTTTACTCAAATTGATAGACCTCACATATTGATTTGGAAGATTGCAGCGTACAACCTTCTAGTGAGCCAAGATCCAAAATAATTCAACTATTACTTGGTCAACGCTAGCGTCCATAGTCAACTATTAAGGTAGACAACATTTGTCAATTTCATATTATGCAATTCTTGGATAAATGATATGTGCAACTCTTTGCCATGGTCATATGTATGCCTATGGTGCTTAATCTCATTAAGGTCACTCAGTTAATCCTGACCCAAAATCTGACACAATAATAATGCACCCAACGTGGTAGGCCCACATTATTACCATCACACTTCTATGAGACAGATAGCGCACCACCCCTGGGGTGCCCACACTTAGTCGATCAAGCTTTTCATATGTGTCTCTAATGGAAAGCATCTAAGACTTAATATTTTATTTGAAAAAATTTGTATATAATTACATGTACTTTATCCAATCACCACCATATATATAGTATGTATCATATACATGCTATATCCCACAACGTAAACATACAATATAAAACAAATAGTGATGGTTATGGCCATTATAATGTAGTTCCTTGGAGCTACAAGGAATTACTACAACCTAGGGTCTACATCACATGCAGAATTCGATTTTTGATGAAGATTTGTGCTTACCAATCTTGGTTGATCAGTTCAACCCTTTAACCGATCAGCTTGCGTCCTGGTTGATCAGTTGGTCATCTTCCCGTTCGTCTGCACTCTGGTCCACCATCTTCTGGGTCCTCTAGTTGATCAGTTGGGCCTCTAGTCGATCGGTCCTTCATCTTCTTCCAAATCTTCTTTATATTAACAAGAAAATAAACTATCCTATTATTACATGATTACAGAGAAACCTCGAGTTACATTCAAGGGGAGAAAGGGTAGGAAAGTATAATACTCTTATAATGTGAAGAAGAAGGTAGAGGCTCAGTATGCAAACCGAGATAAAATAGGAATAAAACACATAACCACCATGCACAGATAATTAGGATTATTGGCCATAATCATGCTACATGTCCACCATCAAAACTCACTTTAAAGGTGACATATATATATATATATATATATATATATATATATATATATATATATATATCTGTGTGTGTGTGTGTGTGTGTATAGGTGTGTGTGTATGTATGTATGTAAATATATATGTATATTAGTTTGGGATTATATGTGGTCTTTGTTCAGATTTGCACATTGATCAGTTTAAGTATTTGCATCGTATGCAATAAATAAACAATGAAAACCAAAAATCCGATCATATCAATTATCCCAAAACATAGTAAATTGACATGGCAATGATACCACTATAGGGAAATATATGCTCATAGTAGGCAGCGGAAAAAAAAAACTTTCTATCAATATTCCCCAAAAAAGCAAGATCACATCGATAACTATGTAATGGAAAGGATGGTTTAACAAGTTCATACCTGGTCCTGGAGAAATTCCAACATCTATAACTTTTTGTCATAGTAGTGCACTTGTGACGTCCCCGGATTTCGACCTTCTCCAAACCCTATTGGGAATGAGAGCCCATAATCCGAAGACATCAAACAATCATATCAGAAAGCGATGCGGAAGCATAATACGCATACATGAACATACAACCATAACATTTCTCAACACTCAACATGTATATTTATACAACATGCATTATTACACAATGATTTACAATTACATATTGAAAGATAATTTACAAGTCTAAGAACATGTATGCTAACTAGGATCTTCACAATAGGTACAACCTGAACCACTTGCTCACATCCTGTACTTTTTCTCCCAAGCTAGCTCTGAACCTAAAACATACGTGAAACAACAAATCAACACACAAGGTGTTGTGTACGTGGGAAGAAAGATACATATATTTATGGCTTGCATAATTTTGAAAAAGATTTGCAGAAGGAAAGAAAATCATAGAAAACACTTCTTTATTAAGCGAAATACGCCAATTTAAGTCATTTTCCTAGATGAATTGTATTATCAAGGTGGACTAGTACCAAAACATAAATATTGGGCCCATCCCCGTGTACCAAGTACTCTAGGGAAACTCCCTGTACACCGTGTGCTCTAGGGAGGTGTACTAGCCAACATTAATCCATTCCCTTGTAAGGGGGATAATGAGCACCTTAAATAACTACAAAGCATCTACATATCATTTATGTTTACAAGTGATAAAACATCGAGTATTATATAGCAATACTACATCCATTATTTGCAAATAGAAGAGAGCATACATACATATCATGATTGCAAGCAAGAAAACCATAGTCATATAATTAAATAAAAACCCACGTACCTGAGTTCAGAGATTTCTAATCATATCCATGATCATCTAGATAAACAGGTCAACACCTGATTAAGACAAGACCACATACTATCATCAGATTCTAATCATCTTAACCCTAGTCATGTTCATTAGGGTTTATATTATCTCATTATGTTACTCTCATGATTACTTTTATTCTTACCTTATATTTATCTTACTGATGTCATTTTACAGATTATGATTCATTATATGAATATTAGGTTCCATATTCTTTTTGGTGCACATAATAACCCTAGGTTACATCATTAACCTAGATTAGGGTTTTTATAACCTGATTAAGATTCATCTTCATATAACATGAATTATATACATCTCACTGATATCTGATTTACATCTTAGCTTTAGATTACTGATATAAACCCACTCTGTAAATTTCACCATTTATTGAGCATGTGTGCAATAATTACAATTTATATAGGGTTATTAGCCCTAATTAGTCATATTAAGAAAATTACATGACTTCATGTCATAAAATGACCATAACTGACATAAGGTGCATTATAAACATGGTTATGGACATACTGACATTTTTCCATAATTTAATATCATCATCTGATATTTATTTTCCATTAAACAAGTATTACCTATCTTATATGATATTGCTAATATTAAAGCATAAAAGTCTGATATTAAGCTTTCATGTTGTTCTACATATTTTTCTGAAAATTTTGATACCTTGTTTGCATTTTTCTGATAACTGTGCTATTTATTACGAATTATGCAAGATCAGGACAATTTCTGGGAAATTACCTTATTGTGGCCAATGGGAAGCCGCCCCGTGTCCCCTAGGTCTGGCGCAGCTCCCTTGCTTGCTGCGGCCGGTCCACTTGGTCTGGGCCCGGTTCACTGACGGTTTGCAGTCCAGAAGCTGTGGTTTGTGATTGGGCCGCTTGGTTCACTAGCTGGACCAATTGGTCCGATCTCTACTCGCTCACAGATCCCCCGCGATCCAGATTGCGACTCTGTTCACTGTGTGCGCCGCCGCGACGCTCAACTCCGGTGAGATCGTAAGGTCAGAAGAGGGCCCCTCAGGTGCAGGAGATCACGCGGTCACCTTTGCCAGTTTGAACCGGATCCGGACGGCACGGTGTCAGTTCGTGGCTCCCCTTGGAGCGGTGATCCGCCGTTGTGGATGAAGGGGTCACCGGAGAGGAGGAGGTCAGGGTTGGAGGGGTGTTCTGGGTTAATTCTTCCTAGCCGAGAAACACCGCCGGATCGAGGTGGTGGTGATGGCAGGTTGTAATTAGTGGGGCAAGGTCGGTGGGGGTGCTTCCGAGGTAGTGCAGCCATGGATGGAAGATCGACTTAGGGGGGGGTGCTCGGAGGTTGTTTGCTTCAAATTGAGTTGAGTGGGAGACTAAAGGAGGTCAGGCGGAGCTAGTAGTATCCTTAAATAAGCACGAGGAGGTGTGGGAGGGAAAGCCCTAATGGGGCGCCATTGCCTGTGAGAGGAGCGAAGGACGGGGAGGTCGTTCTCCCTGCTCCGAGAGAAAGGGAAGTCGAGTGCAGGCTCTTTCACCTCGGTTTGGCGAGGGGAATCGGTTTGCTCGGAAGATATTTCGTGGCGAGGGGTGAGGTGGCGCCTTGGCTAAAGCACGGACCTGTTCTCACCTCCCCGCCCTTTGCGGGAGGTAGAAGACGGGTTCCCAGCCCTTGGATCAGAGCGGGAAGTCGAGGCCGTGAATCGGACGGTTGAGGGCTGTCCCTTCAGTAAACGGTCCGCGCCCAGCCTGAACCTGGGCCGCGTGACACATTCATTGGCCCATTAAACCAAAACTTAGGCCCTAAGGTTGAGAACAAGGCAAAAATACACATAACTTCAAATGCTTATATCTCCTAATTGGGTGGTCCAATTGCCACAAAATTTTAGGTGTAGCTTTATGATGTAATGATGTAGATGTGGCATAAATTTGGGGAGGAAATTCGAAGGTTAGGGATGGTTAGTGACTAATCGCATTAAAACCTAAAGTCACCTTCATGTGACACTTAGGGTATTATATTATGTGAAAAGGATAGGCCATTTTAGTCCAAGTTGACACCAAAACTCTAAAATTGGTTCGTATATACACAATTCCTCAAAAGCAAAATAGTTCACTACTCACTGGATCACCAAATGTATGATTGGTCTTATGAGGACTTAATCAATTAGTAAGAGTATTCCTTCATAATTGAAATCAATTAAGCATCATAGTCTTCCATCGTATTTCCAATCACCCAAATTTTGAGAAGGAATTCATAATTGTATAACCACTTCCTCAATTTGGTATTTGGACATCATACATAAAATGCTTGTCTCTAATTATTGTATTAGTTATTAAAACTCAAAAATCTAGGTTATCACATTCACCCCACCTTATTTGGAATTTCGTCCTCGAAATTCAACTAATCTCCTCCTTAAGAGGCTAATTTTGGGTCGAACTTTACATACCTCATCATTGCTTAGATTCTAGGACCATCATAGTTATATGCACTCTAAGTTGTCAGCTTAGGGTCTAGAGATTCTTGGGTGTGTCCACCCCACCTTATATATGTGGAAGCATCACTTAATGTCTTAGCCATAATATGTAATTATGATATCTTAAGGTTACATCACCTCTAAGGGTACAAGTTTTGTTCATACTTTTAGTGCTTAGGAGGAATGCATTTATATGCCATGATATTCAGATCGTTCAAATCTAACATCATTAACATCTTACAATGATTTCATCATTAGAGGAGATTTATCTTCATCCATGGTATTAGAATTTTTCTACATAAGAAGGGCTTACGTAACATGTTTGGCCATTAGGGTTTCACCCTATGGTGTGATATTCATATTCAACTTAGAAGCATATATATTGAGAAGGATCAAGGTTACGAACTATATTTCTGATCATATACCGTATGATCCGAAAATATCTTTATATCAAGTTCATGAACTCAACTTTTTATGTCTTGCATGTATTATGTGAAGGGAAAAGAGAATATACTAAGTTTATCCCATGATCTCAGCATCATGTCTTTCATGTTTCATATGAAGGGGAAGATAATATTTTAAAATCAAACTTATCATGATTTCAATCTTGGGTGCTACATGTTTGATATAGGGGGGAATACAGAATAGGTCAATCTTATACGAGTGACTCCTCATATATAAATCATCTATATAGCTCAAGTGAGGTTTCTATCATCATATATTAAGAAAGAGAAGAAGAAGGGAGAACATGTATTTTGAGCATCTTTTGCACAAAGCATCATACTCTCATAACTAGAGTTCATATATTACCTCACTTGCAACTAATGATGAGATTCACAAAATATGTCACTCCAGCTAGGACCTAGCTCTGCCAAAGGATTGACTTGATCATATCGATCATCTACCCATATTTTTATTTTACCCAATTCTCGCATATAGATTTGAATCATGCAACATGACTCAACTCATCTACTTAGGAGTAACCCAGCTTAGGACACATCATTTCACATATTTTCATATATTGTAGGGTAGGTCCATTGACCCTCTCCTTGTGGGTCTCACTCTCTCTGGAGTTCACCACATATCTTGTCCTAACACTATAGGTCCTCCTTTGTAAAAGAGCTTGAGGCTCATGCACACTCATCTCTATCTTAACTTAACTTATCTTAAGTAGGAAAAGGGGATGTACTATCATTATCACGACTTAGCTTAGATTCTTCAAAATTGGATTCAGGTCATATACAACTTAAATCCTTATAAAGCAACTTATATCATTAGAGGTAGAACTTAAATAAGATCATCCATGTTTATATCAACTACCATTCTATCATCTACAATGTGTATCACATATATTGATACGGCTCTAGACATCTAATCTAGACTACTCTCTCTTCTAGACTGATGTCACTCCCTTTCACTTAGGTTGCACGAACACCCACTACTCTCCTGTGTGATGGACACATTTTTATATTTACATATATCTAATAAAGTATTATATAGTTTTTTTTCTCCGAGAAAGAAGGCGTCAGAGAAAACTGTCGAGGTGCGAGCCGATTGGGAAACAAAACCAAACCAGCAAACTCGAGTGTCCAACACACAGTAGATAGTCTGGTGTCATGTAACCTAGTGAAATGGTGAGAACATGGTGTAGACTAGTGTAGCTACCCAATACATATGAGCTCTATATGGAAAGGGTTTCTCACACTTGTCTAAACCTAGTTCTCGAACATCTAGGTTCTAACTTAGAGGCTAAGTCAAACCTTATTCCTATAGAACAGCTTACTAAGTTTCTAGGGTTTAAATGAAAGGCGAGATTTAGGTTTATTGTTTCATGGTGAGTAATTGTTAGGTGTAGCTATTGTTCATGCTCTGATACCAACTGTGACGTCCCCGGATTTCGACCTTCTCCAAACCCTATTGGGAATGAGAGCCCATAATCCGAAGACATCAAACAATCATATCAGAAAGCGATGCGGAAGCATAATACGCATACATGAACATACAACCATAACATTTCTCAACACTCAACATGTATATTTATACAACATGCATTATTACACAATGATTTACAATTACATATTGAAAGATAATTTACAAGTCTAAGAACATGTATGCTAACTAGGATCTTCACAATAGGTACAACCTGAACCACTTGCTCACATCCTGTACTTTTTCTCCCAAGCTAGCTCTGAACCTAAAACATACGTGAAACAACAAATCAACACACAAGGTGTTGTGTACGTGGGAAGAAAGATACATATATTTATGGCTTGCATAATTTTGAAAAAGATTTGCAGAAGGAAAGAAAATCATAGAAAACACTTCTTTATTAAGCGAAATACGCCAATTTAAGTCATTTTCCTAGATGAATTGTATTATCAAGGTGGACTAGTACCAAAACATAAATATTGGGCCCATCCCCGTGTACCAAGTACTCTAGGGAAACTCCCTGTACACCGTGTGCTCTAGGGAGGTGTACTAGCCAACATTAATCCATTCCCTTGTAAGGGGGATAATGAGCACCTTAAATAACTACAAAGCATCTACATATCATTTATGTTTACAAGTGATAAAACATCGAGTATTATATAGCAATACTACATCCATTATTTGCAAATAGAAGAGAGCATACATACATATCATGATTGCAAGCAAGAAAACCATAGTCATATAATTAAATAAAAACCCACGTACCTGAGTTCAGAGATTTCTAATCATATCCATGATCATCTAGATAAACAGGTCAACACCTGATTAAGACAAGACCACATACTATCATCAGATTCTAATCATCTTAACCCTAGTCATGTTCATTAGGGTTTATATTATCTCATTATGTTACTCTCATGATTACTTTTATTCTTACCTTATATTTATCTTACTGATGTCATTTTACAGATTATGATTCATTATATGAATATTAGGTTCCATATTCTTTTTGGTGCACATAATAACCCTAGGTTACATCATTAACCTAGATTAGGGTTTTTATAACCTGATTAAGATTCATCTTCATATAACATGAATTATATACATCTCACTGATATCTGATTTACATCTTAGCTTTAGATTACTGATATAAACCCACTCTGTAAATTTCACCATTTATTGAGCATGTGTGCAATAATTACAATTTATATAGGGTTATTAGCCCTAATTAGTCATATTAAGAAAATTACATGACTTCATGTCATAAAATGACCATAACTGACATAAGGTGCATTATAAACATGGTTATGGACATACTGACATTTTTCCATAATTTAATATCATCATCTGATATTTATTTTCCATTAAACAAGTATTACCTATCTTATATGATATTGCTAATATTAAAGCATAAAAGTCTGATATTAAGCTTTCATGTTGTTCTACATATTTTTCTGAAAATTTTGATACCTTGTTTGCATTTTTCTGATAACTGTGCTATTTATTACGAATTATGCAAGATCAGGACAATTTCTGGGAAATTACCTTATTGTGGCCAATGGGAAGCCGCCCCGTGTCCCCTAGGTCTGGCGCAGCTCCCTTGCTTGCTGCGGCCGGTCCACTTGGTCTGGGCCCGGTTCACTGACGGTTTGCAGTCCAGAAGCTGTGGTTTGTGATTGGGCCGCTTGGTTCACTAGCTGGACCAATTGGTCCGATCTCTACTCGCTCACAGATCCCCCGCGATCCAGATTGCGACTCTGTTCACTGTGTGCGCCGCCGCGACGCTCAACTCCGGTGAGATCGTAAGGTCAGAAGAGGGCCCCTCAGGTGCAGGAGATCACGCGGTCACCTTTGCCAGTTTGAACCGGATCCGGACGGCACGGTGTCAGTTCGTGGCTCCCCTTGGAGCGGTGATCCGCCGTTGTGGATGAAGGGGTCACCGGAGAGGAGGAGGTCAGGGTTGGAGGGGTGTTCTGGGTTAATTCTTCCTAGCCGAGAAACACCGCCGGATCGAGGTGGTGGTGATGGCAGGTTGTAATTAGTGGGGCAAGGTCGGTGGGGGTGCTTCCGAGGTAGTGCAGCCATGGATGGAAGATCGACTTAGGGGGGGGTGCTCGGAGGTTGTTTGCTTCAAATTGAGTTGAGTGGGAGACTAAAGGAGGTCAGGCGGAGCTAGTAGTATCCTTAAATAAGCACGAGGAGGTGTGGGAGGGAAAGCCCTAATGGGGCGCCATTGCCTGTGAGAGGAGCGAAGGACGGGGAGGTCGTTCTCCCTGCTCCGAGAGAAAGGGAAGTCGAGTGCAGGCTCTTTCACCTCGGTTTGGCGAGGGGAATCGGTTTGCTCGGAAGATATTTCGTGGCGAGGGGTGAGGTGGCGCCTTGGCTAAAGCACGGACCTGTTCTCACCTCCCCGCCCTTTGCGGGAGGTAGAAGACGGGTTCCCAGCCCTTGGATCAGAGCGGGAAGTCGAGGCCGTGAATCGGACGGTTGAGGGCTGTCCCTTCAGTAAACGGTCCGCGCCCAGCCTGAACCTGGGCCGCGTGACACATTCATTGGCCCATTAAACCAAAACTTAGGCCCTAAGGTTGAGAACAAGGCAAAAATACACATAACTTCAAATGCTTATATCTCCTAATTGGGTGGTCCAATTGCCACAAAATTTTAGGTGTAGCTTTATGATGTAATGATGTAGATGTGGCATAAATTTTGGGAGGAAATTCGAAGGTTAGGGATGGTTAGTGACTAATCGCATTAAAACCTAAAGTCACCTTCATGTGACACTTAGGGTATTATATTATGTGAAAAGGATAGGCCATTTTAGTCCAAGTTGACACCAAAACTCTAAAATTGGTTCGTATATACACAATTCCTCAAAAGCAAAATAGTTCACTACTCACTGGATCACCAAATGTATGATTGGTCTTATGAGGACTTAATCAATTAGTAAGAGTATTCCTTCATAATTGAAATCAATTAAGCATCATAGTCTTCCATCGTATTTCCAATCACCCAAATTTTGAGAAGGAATTCATAATTGTATAACCACTTCCTCAATTTGGTATTTGGACATCATACATAAAATGCTTGTCTCTAATTATTGTATTAGTTATTAAAACTCAAAAATCTAGGTTATCACAGCACTCCTAGTTGCATTGGGACTCATATGCAGTAGCTCCTTGTCTCCACCACAGACAGTAGACTCGGATGGTGTATGTAGCAGCTCCTGCACAGACTATACGCTAATGTTATCATCCTACTGGGAAAAGTATCCACACCTCTAAAGAAGTCCACACGGACCACCTAAAACTCTTATCATTCTACTAGAATAGATAGGAAGGAGTTTTCCCTCCAATTGGTGTACTAGTTACCAACTTGTTCTCCCATAATTGTTCTCCCTTGATGTCCCTTCCTTTAGCAAGTAGGACATGCTCGGGTTCTCTCGGTTACCACAACCAGAGAAGACAAATAACTATCAGAGGCAATTGATGTGTCTGAGAAGCCCCCATTACCCCTCTATTTATATAAGGGATTACAGTCAGGGTTCCCAGTCTGTGTGGGAGTGGAAGGGACTGCAATATCACAAAATTTGCAACCTACGAGTGGCAAATCGATTGGTTTGCAAATGAGCCATCCGGTTCACATGTGAGTCGATTGGTTTGCTCAGTAAACCAGACATTTCACCATATATCCCAATCACATATGAATTGGTAATTTGATTTTAATAAATGCACAACATAACGTCAGCACTAATCTTTGATGCAATTGAATTTCTCCACAAATTGGGCATCTTGCTCACTCAAGTCGATTGTCTCATGACTTGAGTCGGTCGGTTCACTAAGTGAACCATTCAGTTTTCTCCCCAGTTTGGGTAGAACTCAGCCAATTCAATTCCTAATCAACGTGACACTCCAACTGGTCAGTTCAACCCTTGAATCGGTTGGTTGGGTGATCAATCAGTTGATTTATTGCTTAATTGTATACCCAAACACTTAGGTAATTAATTCAATTATCATTCATGATTAAACTCCTCTTCTAGGTGAATTCCTATGTGTGTGACCCTATAGGTCCCATATCACATCGGCAGTGAATGTCCATTACTAGTTTATGACATCACAAGCAAATAGTGGTGCCTAGTCACATCCAAGTGAATGGAAAGTTGAAGAACAACTTCACTCTACAATCTATGTAAGGTGTTACAGTGATTGTATAATTCCTTTGTCTTTGATATCCCATATGAACTTGAGGCATGGAATTATCATCCTCTCAATGTTCAATCCATGTTTCCTTGATGCAAGAGCAGACTGTCTGAGATATATGTGACCTCAATATCATATATTGATTCACATGTGCATGTACTTGCTTTTTTTAGTCTCTCTTATCAAGTATCTTGGATATCATACTCTAGTAGGAGGGACAAATCCCATCTACATCACTCAAAGTCAGTTCCCATGTGTCACATCCACTTGATCATCACTGTTATGGCAATCCTTATTTAGGACCACGTTGGATGATGTCAAAGTAAGCCGAACAACATGTGATGAGTGTAGTGACTTTAGGTATAAGAACCACAATGACCACCTTCACTATGGGAGATTACTATGACCACCAAGCATGGTTTCCATGTGTCACTCTCAAGGTGGGTTTGTCTGATACATTGTTATGTAACAAGTATTTATGTACTTGGTTTGATATCCCATATCTTGACTGATGAGATTGTATCATCATCCAACACACACTCCAGTTTTATGTGTTGTTACTATCTATCTACCTTCCACAGTAACATCTGACTAGGGACATAACAAGAATGTACATACTCTTAACATCTGTATCATCTCATTGTTCAAGTCATGTACTTGAATACATATGTCATTGAGTAATTGTCATTCTCTAGATATTCATTATGTTTCCTCATTATCTCATGACTGAGTGGAATAGAATGAATAGGAATCTTACCTTTATTGTTATTAATCAAATCCTTTATGTAATATTCCATCACAATCATCATATGATTGGCTCTCTGGGCATACATACTAACAGTCACAAGTAGTGGAAATTCATGTATGATCTCACTCAAGCAAGCTAATCCATGTAGCATTCATAAAAAAACCATGCACAAATTGAACAATATAATATATTACATTCTTTTCGCATGGAATGAGTAATCCCATACGCTTAAGGCTTGTAAGAATCACACTTTTATCAAAATAGACAATTACTTGCAAGAGGCTTGGAGCACATGCAAAATTCCTGCATAGGACTCATTTAGCTAAAAACATCATAAATGGGTTGTGTTATTAATGGGGCTTCCAATGTCGCACCAAGAAAAATCCTAAAAGAATAACTTCTAGTTTTAACCAAAAGCAGTGCACTAATTCCCCACTCCACATGAGCAGAAGCCTTATTGTAGTATACCTAAGGATCAAACCCAAGAGACAACCTTTTAAAGTAGTTATATATATTTAGACCTGTTAAGAGTAATATTCATCACTGAGTAGTTGAAAAATTGATTAAATTAAATTGTTGCCAAAAGCAACAGAGATTAAAGAAGTAAATAACATGTAATAAAGAGAACCATGGGGTTTCGCTACCCGGGCCTGCGTAATTATCCTAACAAGATCCAACTCTCCAATAGTCTTTGCTAAATTGAGTCTTAGTTGTTGCACTGTCACAGGATACATGTCATCACCTGGTATGAACTCCCTTGAAACCGACCATCCTCGACACCCAAGTTCCCTGTCTATACCAACTAAACTCCCTTACATATGACTGACCATCCTCAGCACATAGTAGATCAAAGTCCAATCACCTCACTATCCCTTCCTAACAGCTCATGGGGACAATAAGATCATTCTGATGTTCTAATCATGCTCACAGCAACCTACATATCCATGGTTATAACATATATGCAAAAAAAGTCATCAATTTGCAAAGCAAGGCATTGAGTAGAATGGTAATTTATCAACTATATTGTCAATTTTAGATACAAGCTAAGATAAAATATGGGCTATTGGGGCTAGTCCCCATGCCCCAGCACAAGGTGTTATACTCACTCATGGTGAGGGACAATAGAAAAGAGATTGTAACATCCCAGGATTTGAGGGCCTTAAATAAAATGATCTTAAAAGGAATGATTGGACTACCCATATTACCTGTTGGTATGCATGCCCTGAGATCCAATCATGGGATGATTGGTGGGATATATTAAGATTGATTTGATAAACATCAAAGGCAACCATTCAATTCTTTCTGGTTCAGTCATATGAGATAGTGATAGAACAAATTGAATGTCTAGAGAATGACAATACTCAATGACATATGCTTTCAGGTTGAGGACCTGAACGATGAGATCATACGGATGCTAAGAGTTTGTAAATTCTTGTTATGTCCCTAGTCAGATGTCATTGTGGAAGGTAGATAGACAGCAATGACACACAAGACAAGATTGTGGTGTCGGTTGATGATAGAATCTCATTAGTTATGATATAGAGATATCAAACCAAACACATAGGTACGTGTTAGAGAATAAGTGTACCGAACAGACCCACCATGAGTTTGACACATGGAACCATGACATGGTAGTCACAGTCAGTACTCACAGTGATGGTGGTGAGTGTGATTCTTTGACCTGAAATCACTACAATCAACACATGTTGTTGGGCACACTTTGACATCATCAAACGCAGTCCTGAAATATGGGTTGTTATAAAGGTGATGATTGGGTGGCTTTGACACATGGGGCTTTTGAGGGGTGAGTGATAGATATGGGATTTGTCCCTCCTGAGGGAGTTTGATATCCATGGCCACTTGATGAGTAGGATTGAGAAAGGCGTGCACACATGTGTGAATCAGTATGTTATACTGATGTCATAACATATCTCTTCCAATCTACTCTGAGATCAAGAAAGTGAATGAATGTTGACAGGATGACTGTTCCATGCCTCGAGTTCATTCAAGATATCAGTGACAAAGGAATTATACATTCACTGTAACACCATTCACGGATTGTAGGATTGAAAGTTGTTCTCCAACTTTCTATTTCACTTGGGTAGCACTGATGTGTGACTAGGCACCGCTCTTTGCTTGTGAAGTCATAAGTGTTATGGACTTTCACTGCCAACGCGAAATGGACCTGCAGGGTCACACACATAGGATTTAACCTGGAAGAGGAGTTTTGTCCACAAATAAAGTTTAGATTGATTACTAAAGGAGTTTAGTAGTTCAATTAAACACTCAATTAATTGATAGCTCAATGTCATAATGTTCAAGGTGTTGGACACATTGATTGGAGTATCAGATTGATTAAAACTGCAATTGACTGATTCTGCACAACCTACACTCCCAACCGATCGGCTCATGTGATGAACCGATCAGCTGAGCTTGGTGAACCGATCGGCTCAGGTGGTGAGTCGATCAGCTCATGGACAGGATGAAATGATTGCTTCAAGTTTTGAAACGATCGGTTCAACTGATGCAACTGAGCAAGTTGGGAAAGTAGGATTGGTGAGAAATTTCCTTTCGTTTCACTTGCCCAATTTGATTGAAACAAGGATTGGTGTTTGGTACCAATTAGAAACAAAAGAAGGAAAGTCAATCGGGAACTGACTAGGACCATGAACCGACTGGTTCAGAAGTGAATCGACCATTTCATGGGTCCCAACCGATCAGTTGAGGTGTCAACCGATCGGCTCAGGTCCCCAACCGACCATTTCAATTGTGAAACGATCAGTTCAGGTTGCGCAGTTGGTTGTTTTTGTGGAAAATCCTGAACCCTTCTACTCCTGCTTTAGTCCCGCATTGCCCGAGATAGAGAACCTTGTCCCATGACCCTCCTATATATAGGGGTATTGGGGGCTTCTCAAGAACAACTCAGTGCAACCAGTTGCTCTGTAAAGTTGTCGTTCTCTCTGGTTTTGGTAACCGAGAGAGCCCGAGCAAGTGCTACCTGATAAGGGAGGCACAACAAGGGAAAGACAACTGTAGAAAGTGACTGGTGGTAGGAGAGTGTGTTAGTGACTAGTACGCTGATAGGAGGGTGCGACTCCTTCCAATTCCTTGTGAGAAAAGGAGATTGGAGTTCCAGGTGGTCGGTGTGGACTACTTTAGAGGCGGGATATTTCTGCCGCTCGGAGGACTACATCAGAGGCAGGAGATTTCTGCCGCTCGGAGGATAGCTGTCAATCCCGACAGTCCCGGTGAGACCAGGAGTTGTCAGTCCCGGTGAGACCAGGAGTTGTCAGTCCCAATGTGACCAGGAGCTGCACAGACACCGTCCAAGACCAAAGGTGAATACCGCGCAAGTCGCGAGGTATTATCGCCGAGCAAGCCTCGGGACAAGGTATGATTCCATAAACCATCCCTTCCTATTGTATAGACGTTGACGTGTTTCCTTGTTCTGGGTTTGGGGAGGAGAAAATTTTTGTTTCCGCTGCCTTCTCTGCCTCCCCTAAAACCCAACAGTGGTATCAGAGCCACGTCAACTGCTCTATACTTTAGGATTATCGATATGATCGATTTTGGTTTGTCGCCTTTATTTATTGCATACAATGCGAATAAAATTGGCTTTATGCTTGTCCAATCCTAAATCCACAAATCCCAATTTACATATATGATATGTATTATGAATAAAGTCGATATGCATCACCCTTAAATGAGTTTTGTGGTGAATGTATAGCTTGGTTATGGCCAATAAACCCTATTTGTGTATGGTTGTATGTGGTTGGTTGGATCTCGGTCTGCGCACTGATCTTCCTTCTCCTATTCTTGATGTAACTCGAAATAATTCGAGATTTCTTTCCTACCTTTTCTCCCCTCAAATGTAACTCGAGGTTTCTCCTTTTACAATGTAAAATAGGATATAATTTTATTTCCTATTATGTCAAAGAACGGAGGACATCCAGACGACAGCTGAGACGATCGGTTCAAGGCATGAACTGATTGGTTGACGTTCCAGATGATCGGTTCAAGGAGTGATTCGGTCGGTTGATGATCGGTTCGAGGAGCAAGACGAACGGGTGGCGGCCATGATGAAACGAACGATGACCAGGCGAACTGATTGGTTGGAGGAGCCAACCGATCGGTTGGTGGCACCCAGCCGACCGGCCTGATGGCGAGTCGATCAGTCATGTGATGAGTTGATCAAACCCAGAAAGGCAAAGCACAGAGTTCATCTTGTACAGGTTCCATGTGATGTAGACCTAGATGACCGTGATTCCTCTTGGCTCAAGGAATCACATTAGGATGGCCACAATCATCACTTTTATCGTTTTGCATGTTTTCTGTGGGATATAGCATGTATATGATACGTACTATGTATTGTGGTGATTGGATATGTATATGTATATAAAACCAAATCCCTCATTAAATATTAAGTTTTAGATGCCTTCCAAATGCGACACACGTGAAAAGCTTGATCGACCAAGTGTGGGCATGCCCTAGCATGGTGCACCGTCTATCTCGTGGAAGCGTGAAGGATTGATATGTGGGTCTGCCCTAGCAGGGTGCATATTCATCGTGTTTGCTTTAGGTCAGATTTAACAAGGTGATCTAGATGGGATCTAGTACCTTGAGGCATGGAGATGATCATGGCAAGGAGTTGCATATGACATCTTATCAAGAGTTGCATATGATGCAATTGGAAAGAGTTGCCTACCTGAGAGATCTAAGTTGTGGGTGATAGCCCTAGCTGGTCCATGACTTAGAGGATTTCAGGATCTTGCCCATTAGAAGGTTGTATGCTGCAATCTTCTGAATTGATGGTGAGGGCTATCAATTTGAACTAAAATAGTGTGAGCGATAATTAATTAAAGGCCTAATTATATCGTCATCTTTTCAAATCAATCAAATAAGTCAAAAAATGAGTTTTTGGACTAAAATTACATTTTTCCTTTTTGTACAATAAATGGTTTAGCAACAATAATCACTTATTTGCGATCAGTCTTTGAGACCAACAAAATAAATGGGAATTTTTCCACGACTGGTTAGGACATTGAGAAGTGTTCTCAATCATAGAGTGAAAGCTCTAAGTCCTAGTTATACCAGAACCAGGTGAACTCGATCCCACCATATCAATGGTTGAAAGTATGCTTATGGAAGCATACCGAGGAAGACATTGATGAGGAGTGCTTGATGTTGTGTTCTCTGAACTATGAGTTGCAGAGACAACATGAGACATATGATGTCTCCAAGACACTGTCCTAGTATGTCATGACAGAAGGAGATCCAGTAAGGTATTCACACACTCAATGTGATTGGGTATGTGGAAAACCTGACTAAGAAGGATTCCCTCTGAACCAAGAGTTGGCTATTGGTATGATACTGCAAATGTTGTGAGAATCATACAATTCATGATAAGCTACAACATGAACAACTTTGACAAGCGTTGACAGAGTTGTTGGACATGTTGAGGATAATAGAGGCAAAGATGAAGAAAGACAAACCATAATCTTTGTTGTGATCAAAGAAAAGGTAATTCTTAAGGGCAAGGATAAGGGCAAAGCAAAGAAGTGTTCTGATGCTAGCCAGCAATCCAAGCCGTCTTCAGCCTCAAGGCACATGGGGAAAGGGTGTATGAGGGATTGCCCTTTATATCTGGAAGAACAAAAGAAGATGAAGGAGGGGATGGAGATATCCACCTAAGGTATGATGAAATGAACCACTTCTTTATCTGAGGTATATGATACCAATATATGGATATGTCATATATGATATGCAATATCCACAAAGAAGAGACAGACTTTGTGAAAGGACCAAGAAAGGAGTACCCATCATAGGAGCAAGTGTTGCTGCCATAGATAGGAGTACCTTTCAGTTTATTTCAGCCTAAAGGGCACGAAATAGAGTTGAGAACTGCTATTTCATATTTTCCAATAGATAGAAACACTTTATTTTTGCATATTGTATGACAATGATGGCAATCAATAAAGAGATGTTTCAATTCTAAAGATATGATCTTTGTGGCAATGCCTTGTTTATCTTGTGGTATTTGATATGCATAAGATAAAATGATACCTTAAATTTATAGATAACTCAAACAATCAAATTAGCATCAATCATGAAAAATTCATTTCTAGCTTCCATGTGATGGATAAATATAGACTCTTTTGGTTAGAGAACCAGTAAGAGACATGAATATCTTGGACATGATTAATCAATCTTCACTAATGGTAGTGGGAGATTGATTATCCTAGTAGGTATGATACATGTGATGTATTTACATACCTATTGAAACAAATGCTAATACTTCAAATGGTGTTTAGAGAAATACCAGTATGAATATCTTGATGTGTTCAAGATTATCATAGATGAAGTGCAAATTTGGTAAAGTGTTAATTCTTGATGAGATCAATGAATGAAATACTTGGACCAAATGTTTGAGATCCTTATGAGTGATTATGATAGTGTATCATAGTGAACTCATGATTAAGGCATGGTGATGCCTAAATCAAGAAGGAATCATACTCTAAGGAGTTAGAGAATGATTATCAAATAACTAAATTCTTCTTAATAAAAGAATACCCCACACTAATAAAGGATATTAAGAATCACAAGGAGTTGTAAGTTCTTATATCCTTGACGGATACACCTCATTTATCATGTGATGAGTTGTTCATGTGATGAGTCAACTATCTAGATGAATATGAGGAACCAAATTTTGAGTTATGGTTTATGACCATTACATCCTAAATGACATCCATGTGAACCATAAGGTATGACCTTGATGGTAGCACCCATTGGATGAAATCCATAAGTGCAAAATGAATATTAAGTGTTAAGACACATGGATAACATTTTGAGAAGGATGATGCTTGTTGATTGCAACTTAATGACTAAGACATTTGGCATATGGATACTAAAACTGCATTCCTATGAGGAATAAAACAAGGATGTGTACGTGACACAACCTATAAGGTTTATGAATCCACTAATGTAAATGAAGTATATAAGTTACAATGGACTAATCAATGTGATTTATTCAGTACAGGAAACTCAGAATTGGATCTTTACTTTGATGATATAGTCAAAGGGTTTGACTGATATGTCAAAGATAAAGAAGGGATATGTGATTTAATGGGACTGAGTTCACATTCCACATGTTGATGTGAAATGGAAATGTTCTAGAATGGAAATCCAAAAGTGGAAATTATCTTAAAGGAAGATAGAGATGTTTTCTTTGTGATAGGAATAGAGATCTATAGAGATAGTTCTCGAAAACCTCTTGACCTAAAAAGAGAAAGCATACATTTCCAATCTGTACTGAAGGGTTCAGTATGCACAGATTCAGTGGGAGAAAACTTGTCCATGTTATATGGAGTTAGTATCCCAAGGCCAAGTGTCCAATTCTTATGGAACACTAAGAATAGATATGGATCTATCATGTATGTAATCATCCCATTATCTTGCATGTATCGACATGGCAAGAACAAAATGCATTCATTATCTTGTATGTAGGACATGGCAATATGATGTGCTCATCCTAATAACTCGTATGTAAGACATGACGAGTGGATGTCTGTCTACTTCTAGTAAGGGTTACTTGATAAGTACTTGAGAAGTACTAGTTCCATGGAGATAAGGAAGAGTTCAATGTAAAGAGTTACATTGATGCGAACTTCCAAAAGGATAAAAAATTAATCGCGAAATATATATAGGATATATTAAAGTGAAAGTTTGTTGATAATTGGAAGTGTTCCAATAAAACCATTTAAAAGGAAATGTCGAGTATCTATGCGTTAGAGAACAATAGTGGATACTATATGGATCTGGAAGTTCATGAGATGAACTTATAGATATTCTGCTCATTGATGACAAGTTTGGAATCCTTGATCATGCAATGTGGATAAAGGTTAGCAAAGGAATACTAGATCGCATATTAAGGCAACTCCATCTCAGACGTGTGACATACAGTGAAGAGATGAGAGACATGCAGTTAAAACTGACTTTGGCAAGGTGTTGCCATAACTCACTATGTTTGCACTAGAGCACAGTAACATGTGGGACATGTTTGAAGATCACTATGAATATGATTCAAGGGTGATTGGCTCGCAGTGCAAGTGGGAGTCTGTTGGTATGTATGCCCTGAGAGCCAATCATCATATGATTGGTGGGATATATTAAGATTGATTTGATAAACATCAAAGGCAAGCTTCCAATTCTTTCTGGTTTAGTCATATGAGATAGTGATAGAACAGATTGAATGTCTAGAGAATGACAGTACTCAATGACGTATGGTTTCAGGTTGAGGACCTGAACGATGAGATCATACGGATGTTAAGAGTTTGTACATTCTTGTTATGTCCCTAGTCGGATGTCATTGTGGAAGGTAGATAGACAGCAATGACACACAAGACTCAATTGTGGTGTTGGCTGATGACAGAATCTCATTAGTCATGATATAGAGATATCAAACCAAACACATAGGTACTTGTTAGAGAACAAGTGTACCGGACAGACCCACCGTGAGTTTGACACATGGAACCATGACATGGTAGTCACAGTCAGTACTCACAGTGATGGTGGTGAGTGTAATTCTTTGACCTGAAATCACTACACTCAACACATGTCGTTGGGCACACTTTGACATCATCAAACGCAGTCCGGAAACATGGGTTGTTATAAAGGTGATGATTGGGTCGATTTGACACATGGGGCTTTTGAGGGGTGAGTGATAGATATGGGATTTGTCCCTCCTGAGGGAGTTTGATATCCATGGCCACTTGATGAGTAGGATTGAGAAAGGTGTGCATGCATGTGTGAATCAGTATGTGATACTTATGTCATAACATATCTCTTCCAATCTACTCTGAGATCAAGAAAGTGAATGAACGTTGACAGGATGACTGTTCCATGCCTCGAGTTCATTCAGGATATCAGTGACAAAGGAATTATACATTCACTGTAACACCATTCATGGATTGTAGGATTGAAAGTTGTTCTCCAACTTTCTATTTCACTTGGGTAGCATTGATGTGTGACTAGGCATCGCTCTTTGCTTGTGAAGTCATAAGTGTTATGGACTTTCACTGCCAACGAGAAATGGACCTGCAGGGTCACACACATAGGATTTAACCTGGAAGAGGAATTTTGTCCACAAACAAAGTTTAGATTGGTTACTAAAGGAGTTTAGTAGTTCAATGAAACACTCAATTAATTGATAGCTCAATGTCATAATGTTCAAGATGTTGGACACATTGATTGGAGTATCGGATTGATTGAAACTGCAATTAACTGATTCTGCACAATCTGCACTCCTAACTGATCGGCTCATGTGATGAACCGATCGGCTGAGCTTGGTGAACCGATCGACTCAGGTGGTGAGTCGATCGGCTCATGGATAGGATGAAACGATTGCTTCAAGTGTTGAAATGATCGGTTCAACTGATGCAACCGAGCAAGTTGGGAAAGTAGGATTGGTGAGAAATTTCCTTTCATTTCACTTGCCCAATTTGATTGGAACAAGGATTGGTATTTGGTATCAATTAGAAACAAAAGAAGGAAAATCAATCGGGAACTGACCAGGACCACGAACTGACTAGTTCAGAAGTGAACTGACCATTTCATGGGTCCCAACCGATCGGTTGAGGTGTCAACCGATTGGCTCAGATCCCCAACCGACCATTTCAGTTGTGAAACGATCGGTTCAGGTTGCGCAGTTGGTTGTTTTTGTGGAAAATCTCGAGCCCTTCTACTCCTGCTTTAGTCCCGCATTGCCCGGGATAGAGAACCATGTCCCATGACCCTCCTATATATATAGGGGTATTGGGGGATTCTCAAAGAACAACTCAGTGCAACCAGTTGCTCTGTAAAGTTGTCGTTCTCTCTGGTTTTGGTAACCGAGAGAGCCCGAGCAAGTGCTACCCGATAAGGGAGGCACGGCAAGGTAAAGACAACTACAGAAAGCGATTGGTGGAAGGAGAGTGTGTCAGTGACTAGTACATTGATAAGAGGGTGTGACTCCTACCAATTCCTTGTGAGACAAGGAGATTGGAGTTCCAGGTGGTCCATGTGGACTACTTCATAGGCAGGAGATTTCTTCCGCTCAGAGGACAACTTTCAATCCCGACAGTCCCGGTGAGACCAGGAGTTGTTAATCCTGGTGCGACCAGGAGATGCACAGACACCGTCTAAGACTGGAGGTGAAGACCGCGCAAGCTGTGAGGTATTGTCTCCGAGCAAGCCTCGGGACAAGGTATGATTCTACAAACCATCCCTTCCTATTGTATAGGCGTTGACGCGTTTCCTTGTTCTGGGTTTGGGGAGGCGAAAATTTTTGTTTCCACTACCTTCTTTGCCTCCCCTAAAACCCAACATTACCAAGGTGCACCTCCTTTTTAGGGATCCCATCTCAAAAGAAATCCATAGTTAAGCATGCTCATCATGGAGTAGTACTAGGATGGGTGACTAGTCTGGAAGTTTATCCTAAGTTGCATGTGAGTGAGGACAAAGCACGCAGTTAAGGCTAGTGGTGGTCTGTGGGGCCAGTCGTCATTATTAAAACTCTGCTAGAGCCCTGGGTGGTGGGCTCGGGTGTTACAGAGATAATAGGAGTGATGGAGAAGGCCATGATGCCTAGAGCACAAAGATCTATATGTCCACTGTGGTTGCCACCTCCTCGTTCCTTGCTAGGTTTTGTGATGAACAATGTGGCTTCTAATCATTGATCAGAGACCCCCCTTGGTGGACAATAAGGGTTTCCTTTTATAGATGCATTCCTTGCCTCAGAAACCCTAAAGTTGAATGTTTGTGGTTCAAGTCATATGATTGCATGGACCATACACGGTCTAATAGGCGACTCATGTGGGTTACTCAATTTGGACCTCATGCCCGGTTCTCTGGCAGACCATCATGATGTGAACCGGAATGGATTGGAGGCTGAGAACGTGCATCATAACGTCAAAATCTGGAGGACTCCTGGTAGAGAGCAGCTCGAGTCAGGTGAATGGCAGAGCCACTCACTTGACTAGGTGGTCGGAAGGTGATCAAATGGAAAGCTTTTGGGCCTTCCTTCCCTTGAGGCATAGCAACATGATGGCTCAATCGTCCATCTAGGTGTCATTGTGCAACTTTGGTTGATTCTTCACAATATATATATATATATATATATATATATATATATATATAAATGGATAAAAGTTTGGATAAGGGAAAATAATTACATTTGAGTGCATATGAAGCTAAAACTAAGAAATAGAAACACAACGGCCCCTAAAAACAAGTAAATAGTATGTAAAAATGGATATAAATACACTCATCAAACTACCCAGACTTAATCATTTTCTCATCCAGAGTAAAGTAAAATAAAATAGAAATCAACAATTGATACTAAGATCCATGCCTTTCTCTCCCAACTAAGCAAACCTTATGGTCCCCTTTCCACCAATCACGATCAAGCGACCCTAGTCCTTGGGGGTCACATAGTCACACTTGGATATCCCCCAACTGGGGCTTGTTCCTCTAATCACTAGACCCCAGAACATACAACGAACTTCTTTCATATTAATAATACTCCTGATCTGTCCGTGCAAATATAAGTAAGCACAAGTCAGGGCTATTTGGCTATTTTTGGGAGAATTTTGATAAATCCCCTGGGTAAGAAAATTAGACGGAAGGGGGAGAAAGACATAGCATGAACTCAATTCATGGATCTCTCCTGTATTCAACTTGAGACCTTATTTGGGATTCATTTATTTTATTTGTCTCTCCTTTATTTGACTTGAGACTTTTTGTTTGTTTGCAGTTACATTGATTTCATGTTTTATTTTGGGCTCATTGGGACGTACCACTTGTAAGGCCCGCTAAACTTTTTTTTAGGAAGCCGGGAAGCTATTTATTCATCGTGCCTTCCCCTTGCAAGTGAATTTGAAAAAGGGTTACAACCACTAGTAACAGGATTAAAAGTGGTAGTACCACTACCATTACAGTGATTATCCTCATTCATAATTAAAGGTCTCAATGATGTCGGAGGTCTGATGTAGTTGAAGAAGCCATCTTTTTTTTAGGTGATACTTAGCAAGAGAATCAACAGTAGCATTGTAATTTCTATTAACATATTTGATGATGTAGTCATTCTCATCGACAAGTACAGATATCCTCGCGATCAGGTTGGCAAAGGACAGGTTGTTTGTACCTTCTTCAAGAATTGATTGGGTAGCAACAAGACTATCAGTGTAGAAAATGATAGGGCATGTGAGGTTGGATCGCGCATACTCCATAGACTTGAGGATACCAGTGATCTCAGAGTAAAGGATTTTGTTAGTCGCAATGGTTTCTCCAACTCCACCTATCAACTGCCCTAAGTGGTCCCTAACAATACAAGAAACAACAGACTTGGTTTCTCCAATAGCAGCATCCGAATTTATAGTTAGGCACCCGATACTAGTTGGACGCCATTGTGCAGTTACTAGATTTTGGGTATTCATCCTTGTATTTTTATTTTCAGAAGAAACAACCTTTTCATTCATTTTAAACTGATATGATATGCGATTGAGAGTGCCCTTGGTCGTGCATTTGGTATTATTGAAAACCTCATTGTTTATGTTTACCCATAGATACCGGCAAGTAATGGCGTAAAGTCTACCAAACGAGTTGTCTTTGCTGGTGTTGTTAAACACCCATATGCTTCCCTCATTTTCATTCCAAAAATTTGCACTAATGTTGCTTTGTAAGACCTTCATCCAGATCGTTCTGTTCTGTCCACAATTTCTCAGGGCATGGAGCATAGTCTCGCTCTCAAGGTGGCATCTAGGACATAGGTTATCCATAGTCATATGCCTTTCATGTCTCCGTGCATTAGTGAGGATGGCTTCATGACCCATAGTCCAAAGTAGTAGCTTGGTAGAAGAGGGTACCTTCAGCTCCCATATAGAGTTCCATTTTCGCTGCATAGCCACATCTGGTGTAGGTTTGATCATAGAGTAAGAAGATGCACTAGTGAATCTCCCACTATCAATGAGCAACCAGGCTCGAGTGTCTTGTTTTGTGGTGTGGAAAGGTGTCGCAATCTTTAGGATCTCCTGGACCACAGGAGGATTAAACCAGCTATCCAGAAAGGCCCGATCCTAGTCCCCATTGTCATTGATCACACAACCAACCTTAAAATCAGTAAGATCTGGGGGGATGGCTTTGTTTGCTGCCTCCCTCAAAGAACATCGTGATTAGTCCATTTATCATCCCAGAAGTTGATGCTCATCTCGTTGACAGGAATCATGATGGAGTTCTGTAAAATGATATCTTTGTTTTTAAGAGCTTCAGTAGCCATACAGGAAACAGTAGGAGTCTGCTTGTTCTCATAACGATCGAATTGTCTTTTTAGGCATGTGCACCATAGAGTGTTCCTGTCAGTGGCTAAGTCCCAGGTGTTCTTGAGTGTGAGAACAGTATTCCAATCCCTCATGGATTTGATTCCTAATCCTCCAACAACCTTAGGAGTCGTAAGCTTCTTCCATCCAACAAGAGATACGGGATTGGGGTTAAAACCACCTCCCCATATGAATTTCCTCACGCTGCAATCAATTTGATCACATAGTTTCAAAGGTAACTTGGCAGTTTGCATTACGTATGTGGGTAAAGCAGTGAGTGTCGACTTGGCCAGGCATACTCTTCCTGCCCTGGAGAGGCATTTAGATGACCAAGAGTTCACTCGACTATTAACCTTTTCAAGGATAGAACTGTAAGTAGATTTATTAATTCTATTATGTACTATTGGAACTCCAAGGTAAATTCCCAGATTAGTAGTAGTTTGGAAGCCACTAATTCTGCTAATTCTTTTTCTGGTCTGTTGGTTAATAGAATTGGAGAAGAAAATGCGAGTCTTTGTTGTAGAAATGGTTTGGCCTGATGCATTACTGAAGTCTTTAAAACATTTCAAGATATGCTTGATTTGGTCCACTTTAGCTTCTGCAAAAAGGATGATATCGTCCGCGAAGCAGGCATGGGCAATCCTAGGTCTAGATTGACTTATTTTCATAGGTTTCTAGTCTCCTTTATTGACGCTGGATTGTATCATTTGGCTTAGCCGTTTCAGACATAAAACAAATATGTAAGGTGAAAAAGGATCACCTTGTCTAATACCCCTAGTAGCCTTGAAGGGTTCTGAGATACTCCCATTCCAAACGACTGAACTGTATCCTCCTATAATTGAGTTCATAATGAACTTTCTGATGTTGTTCGGGATACTAGTTTTCTGAATAGTTTCATCAATCAAATTCCAATCCATTTGATCGAAGGCTTTAGTAAGATCAATTTTAATGGCTATGGCGGCGGTGCTATTTTTGAGCTTCATTCTTTTGATTATCTCTTATATGACTACTATGCTATCCGTTATTCTGCGATCAGGGACGAAGCTGCTTTGCTCCTGGGAAATCCAGCCGGCGATGAGAGGCTTGAGTCTATTGACAACAATACTAGATGCCAGCTTCAACATGATGTTTTTCAGAGAGATAGGGCGGAAATGCTCACATCTTTCAGGGTGGGCAATTTTTGGAATAAGGATGATTCTGGCATTGCACATGTCCACATCGAGAGGAATTCCAGCTAAAGCTTGAGTCATGGTTATAGCGACAACACTCTTGAGCATGTTCTAGTTCTTTTGGATGAAGCCTGCACTAATGCCACCGGGTCCAGCTGCTTTCGTCGGGTCCATCATCATAAGTGAGTAGTGGATTTCTTCGTATGTTGGATTGCTTGCTAACTGCCTTGAAGTAGTCGTAGATGGAATGCAGAACTTGTCGGGTATCGCTATGTTACCTTGCTGACTCATAGTCGTCGGCTTGGAGAGGATATTCTTAAAGTGATTTGAAATCATGGTCCTAAGCTCATTGGGTTCTGTGATCCAAACATTATCATTGTTTTTGAGAGTCAGAATTGTGTTCTTCCTCTTCCTTTGATTGATCCAGGCATGATAACATTTTGTGCATGAATCGCCATTCTTTAACCAGTTAATATGGGATTTTTGTTTCAGATCCGCCTCCTCCTTGTTGAAAAGCACGAGCAGCTCCTCCTCCATCTTAATGCATAGATTATCTGTCACAGTGTCATAGCTCTCCAAGAGCTGGCGTTGAAGCGCATTGACGTTCCTCGTCAGCCGTTCTTTGTGAGCATGCCTTTGTTTGTAAATGTTGTTACTCCAGTTGTTGATTTTGTTTCTGATACAGAGAAAGTTGGACTTAAAGTCGCCTTCCTTGTTCCAGTTCTCCAAAAGTAACTTGACAAAGTTGGGCTCATCCTGCCAGGAATCTTTAGTAATAAATCTTGGCATGGACTTTTGCCTGTTATTCATTTTTAGAAGGATGGGACAGTGGTCAGATGAGAGTCTTGGAAGGTGTTCAAGCGAGATATTCCCCCACTTTAGAATAAAGTAGTCATTATCCACTGCTCGGTCCAATCTTTCGTGTAACATTCCATGCTTATAGGTGAAGTTCGCGCCATTGAACCTGATGTCAGTAAGTCCAGCCTCCATGAGAGCATCACAGAAGAGGTTTGCTTCAGATTCGGCAAATCTGCTGCTTCCAAACTTCTCGGATGGGTTGGTCATAGCATTGAAATTGCCAAGCACGACCCAAGGCTCTTTATATATAAGATGCAGTTCTGCCAACCTTTTCCATAGTATCTTCTTCAGGTTAAGATGCACGTTGGCGTATAAGAAAGTGATGATGATAGCTTTGTTAATTCTGCAGCTAATGAATTGTCAGTGGCTGCATAGGATTTCAACATCACAATCATTTTGGTTCCAGCAACCCCAAATTCTACCAGAAAACCCGCGTGCCTTGACGCGATGAGAGTTGTTGAAACCTAAAGTTTTGATTGTGTTTGTGGCCTGGGTTGAGCTAATTCTAGGTTCTAGAATGCCAATCACCTGGGGCTTGTGTTGTCTTATAAGTTGTTTTAGTACATTGCAGGTGTCATCATTTTTTATTCCTATTACATTCCAACAGAGAGTATCAAACAATAGAGGTCTTGACTGAGTAAGAAAACTAATAGAGAGTTTAGGAGGAAATAGCTTTATCGACTTCCTTATTAGTTGTGTTCTCCTCAATCTCAATCTCTTCTTCAGTTATGACTTCCAGAATGTTGGTATCATTGCTGCTACTACCTTTTGCGATCCTTGAGCTTATGCGTCTATTTTCTGCCTGTGAAGATGCTCGAGTGGTACCTTTTCACTTCATCTTCGGACCACTGCCTCACAATCGTATATTAATCGAGAAGCTCACGTCCAGTCTTGGTCCCATTCCGTCTGGGGGGTAGGGTTGCTAGGATCTGCATGAATGCAATTTGTGTTATCGATGGTGGTAGTTGTTGTGTTAATGGTGCTGCTCTCGGTTTCAGTGACACCCATGATGATCTCATCAACTTCTGGATTAGAGACAGTATGATTCTTGTTGGCGACTTCTATAACTGGTGATGTGGTATTTGTGCTTGAGGTGTTTGTGGATTCCTTGATGACCTTCTCTTCATTGTCGTTCTGTTGTGCCTTATTTGTTTTGCTTTTTGCTTTCCATACCTTTGCTCCTCATGTGTCACCATTTCTTCTAAGGGTTTCCTTGTTTAGCTCTATAGCTGCTATTCCTTCCTGATTATCTTCATCTTGTGCATCTTCTGCGTTCAGAGAACTGAATCTATTGTTTAGATTCGGGTTTGGAGGTTTATCCGCTTGGGCTTCCTTGCACCTCCTGTTTCCACTTCTTTTCTTTTGTGTTTTCCAGGTAACGGGAGTCTGTGATTGAGATGTGTCTTCTGCCTGGTTGCGTTGTGGACTGTTCTGATTTACATCTTGGTCTTTATCTTCCTTGTTAGATGTTGGATTGTGGCAGTGTTTTGATATGTGTCCTTCCTCTCCGCACGCTAGACACATCTAGGGGAATCCCTCGTATTCCACTTCAAATTCAATTCCATTAATGAGAATTGCTGGCATGAATGGTTTCAAAGTGCTGACCCGCACAGCTAGCCTTGCAAAGCGGCTGTGAGTTCTTTTCAGTGTGTGGTCATCAACTTTCACTAATCGACCTAAAGCCAAACCCAGATATTCGAACATGGTAGGAACATAGAGATGTAAGGGTAGGTTCAGAATCTGAACCCATGTCACCATATATTCAGGATAATCTTCAGTCGGGGTGAAATTTTCGTTCCACTCCCAGACCATGACATTTTTTCCAAAGAGCTTCCAAGGTCCTTCGAACATAGCTGTGTCGTAGTCCTTCTTGCTGGAGAATTGTAGGACAAAGTGTCCAATATCCAATTCATACATATTAAATCTTCCTGAAATGCCCCAAAGGAGTTTTAGTCTGTCTCTTAATGGGAGATAACCAATGGTGGTCCCGACCATACAGATGATGACAGCATATTTCCAAGGTTTGGAGAGATTCTCCACTGCAGTTGGGTTAATGTTTACTGCAGGTTTTCCATCTGTGACTATCAGTGAAACGTCCTCCATAGCAAGATTATTCTCAAACAGTTTGTCCACAAAAAAACCAGTTGTTTCGTCCACAGTGTTTGCAACTTTGATGATAACGTTCTCTATTTGTTGTCCACCCTCAGGATCGATGATGATTGCCTCGGTGCCGTTTTCAGTCCCTGCTGGTGGAAAATCCCCCAAGCAAAGGTTGAAATCATCCTCATTATCGTTCAGATAGATTTGTTTTTCCACCCCATCTGTAGTTTTGTTGTATTCTCTCATCATTATTGAGCTTATTGAGCCATGGGTAACCTATTTAATCCTTGATTTGAAGGTGTTTTTCTCTAAAGGTATTTTAGGGTTTACCCCTTCATGGATGAGCTACCTTTAGTAGCTATCAACTAATAAATTATTTGTTTTGCTCAGAAATTCAAGAAACGAGGGATAATCATGTCTCTATGGATGGTGGGGGAGCTTCTTGTGTGTGTGCTTGTATATTATTAATAGTTTAAGGCCATGGACACTTGGAAAGATACTAGAACTTCAACTTTTTCTTTTTCTTTATCTTAAAGTTTCATATACTTATCCCTAAGCACCAAAACGAGCCATTTTCTCTCCACAAATTCCCTCCTTCTATGAACCTCTTTCTCTCTCTCTATGCTGCTACAAATTTCTTGTCCAAGAAAGAAGAAAGAGTGGATCTTCTTGGAAAAAGAATATAGGGTTGCGAATGACTTCCTTTTAGGGTTTAAAAAGCTTCCTTCTAGTGATCTTGACCTAAAAGAGTAATAATCCCCTTCTTCCCGCCATTTATTTCTTTTTTATCCTTCCTCCTACCTTTCTCCAGGTCGAAACATTGTTGTTCCATGATAGAAATTTCTCTAAAGCTCTAAAACCCTACCTTTCTTGCTCCTTATGCTTAGGGTTTGCTCATTCGATGAAGAAAGGTGCTAGATGGACAAGTTCACAACTTATGCTTGGATTTCCTACCCTACCTGCTCGTGTTCTCTTCTGTTTAGGAGTTTATCTTCTAATTCGAGGCAAGTTTTATAACTTGCTCCATGTTTATTTCTTACCATAAGCTTGCTAACTCATGTTCTTGCTTGAAAATGACGATCCATGCACTAAAAAGTTATGCTTGACTTGGATTTCGATTTTTATAATGTTCCCTATTCTGATTTCAGTTCTAGATGAACATGTGATCATTTGTATTTTAATCAACTTGGATCAGGTTGGTTTGACAACCTATGGTGCTAATCACCTATCAATCAATGGTCAATTTTAGGGTTTAAAGCTGATTTCTTCTATAAACCCATGGCCTGATGGTGGTACCATTGCAACAACCCTATGGTCTTGTCTTCATAACAACTGATGGTGGTTACCAAGGGTGTCAACTGACATTCACCCCTTAGGTCAGGTGTTGGCTTAATTAGAAACTTGGTGATTAACAACTAAGTACCCTAATGATGCTATCAATCAATGGTGATATTAGTTTGGTATTCGATAGTGATTAATGAATATTGTGTTGATCTAACAACCTATGGTGACTTAATGATCACTATTGATGGTGGATCAGGTCTCCAAAACCTATGATGAGTTAATAATATAGTTGTAGCAACAATTAAGCCTTAGACCAATGGTTTCTTGGGTCACTTGATGCAATGGTCGGACCTATATTGTAATTGATGGTTTTAACATATGAACTTGGCCCAATGGTCAAGATCTAATGTTTATTCCTACAATAAAGTGCAATGATGTCTAATGTAATATGTTGGTCCTAATAATGTGATTTATATGGTTTCCTTTATATGATCAACTTAAGGATCTTACTTGTTGACAATGGATGGCTTGTTTTAAATGAACAGTCGGTTGTGGGTTTTACCCTACTCTCAATGGAACTTTTTGTGTTGTTAATCAAGGGATGTCTAGGGTTAGATGATGACTCTTTCTAGATAACAAATCAAGGACTTCATAGGTGGTTTATCTGAGGTATTTACTTTTGTAAACAACCAATGGTCTTACCTTTTAAATATCCAATGGTTCTGGGTGACATTGTGGTATGGTGATATGGGTTGAATGATGATGGAACAAATGAAGGGTTACCCTTAATAAGGTAGTCTTACCTATTCACTTGTATCAATAGAAGGGATGATAACCATATTTTTTTGATATGTAACCCTAATGAGGCATAGCTTGCTATACCTAGCTTTAATATAACTAAATGATGGTAATTGGGTATGAATAGTCCTTGAATGATTAATACAATCATGGAGTACTCTCTTATTGTTGTTGAAACCCTAGTATGCTATAACCCAATGGTTACACCTTGATTTATGTGTGGGTTCACACTTGATAATAGTATTGAATGTGATGGTGGTTCCTCACCTTATGCATCCATCATCCAATGGGGATGTCGTGAGCTAGGGTTTGGGTATGAGTGTTGATTAGTAACATTAATATAATTTATCTTGTTGAGCCTAACTCTAATGCAAATATATAAAGATGAGTATCCATGCTTAACCTTCTTATATGATGGCATGATGGTGAAATAATCTCCTTAATATGATCATAACCTTAATGTGTTAATTGGTGGTTATCATAGCCACATGGTTGATACTTTCTTATGCTAAACATGTGCATTATGAATATGATGAGGGTTAATCATATCTAGATTACTTGCATGTTGATGTAATAGAGGAATTTTCACAATGTTGGGAGAAAGAGAGGCATTCTCTCCCCCTCTCCCACACCTATGGCGGAGGTTGAACGCCTAGGAGGGTGGTAAATCAAGGCGGCAACTGGGATTTGAACCCGAGTCCCTTTGTTATGGGACACCGTGCTTGACCACTTGAGCCACTCCTTGTCGGCAATGTTCTTAATGTTAATATAACCTTGATATGATTGTTTATGAATATCTCCTAGTTCATTAATGAAATATTGTGTTGATCTGGTGTATTATATGTAAGTAATGTTGTTGAGCCTTGTTATAAGGCATGTAAAGATAATGATGATATTGCAGGGAATAGTATGATTGTCTTAATGACCTTTGGGCATGGTTGAGCCCTAAATGAGGTGTAATCCTCTTGTGTTGATAAGGGTTGATACCCTATGATATTGTGAAAAGGATTTATATCATGTGATAGTATGATGGTCTTAATGACCTTTGGGCATTGTTGAGCCCTGAATGAGGTGTAATCCTCTTGTGTTGATAAGGGTTGATACCCTATGATATTGTGAAATGGATTTATATCTTGTGATAGTATGATGACTAGTGTAGTCTCATGAATGATAAGTGGATAGTACCATGTGATGATGAGATGAGAAATTATGTTTACACATTTTATAACTTTTGAAGTTGTGATACTTATATGCTTTCTTGATGTGAATTAGGGTTTATATGTCCATTTGTTTGATGCAGCCTTAATTCATCCAATTAGAAATAACTAAACAAGTGAAACTCTAAACATGTGGTGCCATGTGCCATAGAACCATCTTCAGTGTCAGAACTTGCTGGATGGTGAAATGAGTATTCCTAAGGGAAACTCGGAGTGCATACTATTGAGTATGTGGGGTGCTTTTCATCCTGACACCAAGTGTTTCGGGAGGATGGTTGTCGTCATACCTGGCCCACTTTTTTAGAACGATTTTGGTCGAGTCTCAGTGATTATAACATGATGTGATTAGAGGAAAACTATGGTTGTACCTCAGTGATTGGGTTTGAATACCCTAGATGCTAGTATCGTGACCTGTACCAAGGTGGGCTAGTTACAGGACTATATGTCGATGTTTTGTAGTTTGACTATGTGTCACTGTGGTGTAGACTCGTACTGACTGAGTATGGAGAAGATCTTGGAGTCCAGCTCTTCCTTGATCCTATATGGAACTGATTGTCTGATTGCAACCAAGAGGTGGTCAGTTGGACTTTGAGTGGTACGACTCAAACTCCCCAGGGCGTAATAAAAGATGTAATGCAACCGTGAGGCATATTTGTTTAGGGTTATACATGACATTTCACATTGGATGATAACCCTTGTTTGTTATCTTTACATAAAGATGATTCTTAGTGCAATTAAGAGATAGTAGATATACTTAGGTTTTGGATATGCTTAATATTGTAGATGTGTACATACAGTAGCTATGCTTGTGTTGATAACTATACTGCTACTGCTGATTATAATCATGATGCTAGCTATCTCATGTTGTTAGTTATGTTTATCATGCTAGACATGCCTTTGTAACTAGAGATGCATATACTGCTAATCATGCTTATCCAGATAGTTGTGCTTATGTTGTTAGCTCTTCGTATGATGTTGATATGTTCAACCTATTAGACATGTTGATGTTGTTAGCTATGTATATGATACTAGATTTATTCATGATGTTAGAGATACTCATGTTGCTAGACTCCTTATATTGTTAATAGGGATATGAGAATAGTCTAGATAATGAAGATAGTTATAAACCGCTCCTTTATGTATTTTGTTAATCATCAGTGATGTTGAGCTTATTTTTTATATATGATTAAACTACTTAAACTATCTCATTACCTAAAAATGTTGGAATCAATAAACGTTGTTGGAGGTTATATCTCTTCTGGGACATGGGTCTCACCCTTGTGGTTTGCCACATTTTTTTAGGTAATCAGAAGTGAGGAAAACAAACTTGTGACAGAAAAGAGGAGCTATAGTAATGAATCTATGAGAAAGTTGATTAGATGTCTAGTGTGTCCTAGAGTCATCCATGTACTCTCAGGTCTGGGCAAGAAAAGTTTGTATATGGTGTTTCAAACGAATCAGAATTTTGTTAGCGTGTTAATGCTTGTTTGTGTGGCATATACAAATATTGTTATCCTGTATATATATGTTGTGGCTAAGGTGATAGAACAATTTGTATCAAATTCTTGTCATAGTATGGATAAAAGAAAGATGTTGGGCTCTTACGCAAATGTTTTTGAGCAGGTGTTAATGTTGAAATCAGTTTTAATTTACCCATATTTTTGGATATGTGGTTAATTGGTGATTGATTGTGTTTTATGTTTTGAGTAATCGCGTTTAGTGTAACGAGTTCTCACAAGTTGGTATCAGAGCTTTAGGTTCACTGAGTCTATAGGGACACTAGGACTTAGGACTAGGATGGTGTCCAAATTAGGAATATGACATAAAAATATGGCGCATACTGCCTAATTTCAGTATTTGGGTGCTCTGGCCAGGTATTCAAATATTGAAGGTAAGTATGGAACTCATAGATTGTTATCTTTCTGATTACTCTGATCAAGTAGTCATTTTGAGATAATCTAAAGAGCATAATGAATAAGAAATCATGGTATGAATATCTCAATCCTACCTTAAAGAAGATGAGAATTGCATCATAATCTATCAAAACTTGAATGTTTGGTAACTATAAGAGAAATATGTAACACCATGAAATCTAAATCCGAATACAAATTAGAAAAAGAGGAGTTCTTGAAGATGTGATTCAAGAAGATAATAAAGTAAAAGACAAATTAGTCTATGCTTATAAAGTGAGTTAAGGTATGAAATCCACATAAGATGGAAAGAACTCCTATAACAAGTACAAAATGAGAAGATAAATGGGAACAATGACAAAGGAATAAGGTGGAACCTGAGTTAATCTCAGACCAACCTATGTGTGTAAGAAAGTGTTAATGTAAAATCAGCATAACATGTGAAAGAATGTTATGCTGATGAGTTTTCTTTTGAGCCTTCTAATAATTAGGAAGACTCCTCTTATATTTCTTGATATTTGTTATGTTGGTAAAAGTGATGTGAGTTCCTTATAGCACATGAGGTGGATACCAAGGTAATGAATCCTAGTATCCAAGATGTATCAATAGTATGAGAAATATGTGAAGGTTGGAGATGTTTATTAAATGAACATTCCAAGTATTCCTTTCTCGTAGAGAGAGAGAGAGAGAGAGAGCAAGAGAGAGAGAGAGTTGATAATGATCCTATAAATGTTGTTTGGAAGGAAAAACAAAAGTGACTTTATAATGTTTAGCATGGTCTAGTGGTTGTTGGGCAACACCACTATCAAGGATAGATAGTTTTTTGATACAATAGAGATAATTTCAGGATGATAGCTAGAATTTAAAGTTGAATGTTACTATTAGATTTGTATAGGTGGCACAACAAGTTTCTATGTTCCATATTTGCAAATGTCTTCTTATGTGGGAGGTTTTGTGCTGACCCAAGATGAGATATGTATGAATGATGTGACATCACCATGATATGCAAGTAACCATGTGAAGGTAATAGGATGAGGTGCAAAGTAAGTACCCATCTTTTTTTACCTTGGATTTTGGGGGAGAAATCCTTGTTAGGGGTTTATAGTTGTAAGGCCCCTAAACTTGCTTAATGAGTTCAATAAGCTTAATTATCATAATTTAATTCTTATAACCCTAATCTAACCTTTTGATATGCTTTTAAATCATAAGATAAACTTAAGTTTCAAATTTGGTCCAATTTGGACCTTGTTTGAGCAAGTTATGCAATTTTATGCACATTTTAGACTTTTCTACAATTTACCCAATTAAGAGGTTTTCTTTGCAATTTATCAATTGCATTATGTTCCTTGGATATTCTCTCATCATTATTGAGATTTTTGAGCCATGGGGAACCTATTTAATCCTTGGTTTGAAGGTGTTTCCTCCAAGGGTATTTTAGGGCTTACCCCTTCACGGATGAGCTACCTTTAGTAGTTATCAACTAATGAATTATTTGTTTTGCTTGGAAATTCAAGAAATAAGGGATAATCATGTCTCTATGGATGGTGGGGGAGCTGCTTGTGTGTGTGCTTGTATATTCTTAATAGTTTAAGGCCATGAACACTTGGAAAGATACTAGAACTTCAACTTTTTCTTTTTCTTTATCTTAAAGTTTCATATACTAATCCCTAAGCACCAAAATGAGACATTTTCTCTCCAACACTTCCCTCCTTCTATGAACCTCATTCTCTCTCTATGTGCTGCTATGAATTTCCTATCCAATGACGACTTTGGCCAGGTCTCAGTGATTATAACATGGTGTGTTTAGAGGACAATTGTGGTTGTACCTCAGTGATTGGGTTTGAATACCTTAGATGCTAGCGTTGTGACCTGTACCAAGGTGGACTAGTTACATGACTATATTTCACTATTTTGTAGTTTGACTATATGTCACTGCGGTGCAGACTCGTACTGACCGAGTATGGAGAAGATCTTGGACTCTGTCTCTTCCTCGATCCTATATGGAACTGATTGCGACCAAGCGGTGGTCAGTTGGACTTTGAGTGGTACAACTCAAACTCCCCAGGGAATAATAAAAGATGTAATACAGCCTTGAGGCATATTTTTTTAGGGTTATACATGACATTTCACATTGGATGATAACCCTTATTTGTTATCTTTACATAAAGACGATGCTTAGTGCAATTAAGAGATAGTAGATATACTTAGGTTGTGGATATGATTAAGATTGTAGATGCGTACATGCAGTATCTATGCTTGTGTTGATAACTATACTACTACTACTGATTATAATCATGATGCTAGCTATCTCATGTTGTTAGTTATGTTTATCATGCTAGCCATGCCTTTGTAACTAGAGATGCATATACTACTAATCATGCTTATCCAGATAGTTGTGCTTATGTTGTTATCTCTTCTTATGATGTTGATATGTTCAACCTGTTAGACATGTTGATGTTGTTAGCTATGTATATGATACTAGATTTATTCATGATGTTTGAGATGCTCATGTTTCTAGACTCCTTATATTGTTAATAGGGATATAAGAATAGTCTGGCTAATGAAGATAGTTATTAACTTCTCTTTTATGCATTTTGTTAATCATCAGTGATGTTGAGCTTATTTGTTATATATGATTAAACTACTTAAACTATCTCATTACCTAAAAAGGTTGGAATCAATAAATGTTGTTGGAGGTTATATCTCTTACTGGGACATGGGTCTCACCCTTATGGTTCGCCACATTTTTTTAGGTAATTGGAAGTGATGAAAACAAACCGATGACAGCAAAGAGGAGCTATAGTAATGAATCTATGAGAAAGTTGATTAGATGTCTAGTGTGTCCTAGAATCATCCTTGTACTATCAGGTCCGGGCAGGAAAAGTTTGTATATGGTGTTTCAAATGAATCAAAATTTTGTTAACATGTTAATGCTTGTTTGTGTGGCATATACAAATATTGTTATCATGTGTATATATAGTGTGGCTAAGGTGATAGAACAATTTGTATCAAATTCTTGTCATAGTATAGATAAAAGAAAGATGTTGGGCTCTTATACAAATGTTTCTGAGAAGGTGATGATGTTGAAATCAGTTTTAATTTACCCATATTTTTGGTTATGTGGTTAATTGGTGATTGATTGTGTTTTATGTTTTGAGTAATCTCGTTTAGTGTAATGGGTTCTCACAACCCACCCTCCACCCCCGACCTTAAATTTTGCCCTTCCTTAGGGAGAGATAAGTTAGAGATGAACGGGAATTGATATGGGGAGCACTACATGTGAAGATGGAGGGGTTGGACATCGTTCGTTCATCCAAGAGCACACAATAGAACCTAAGTGTGGGTTCTTCCTCCATTGGTGACATCTTGATCCCAGTATGGTCATGGCCACCAATTGCCATGATCTTCATTCAGTGGAGTGAATAGTGCTCTGGGTTGCATGCCCCATTCTCTACTGCCTACATCCAGCCAATGCCTTACTTCTAGGGTGATGGCTTGTTGATCATATAGCCAGTTGATCAAAAGATCTGGGTCTAGAATTGGCATCCCCCATGATGTGTTGGGTGCACAAATAAGAGATCCCAAGGGACATATGTGTCCTGGGAGTAGTAGCAGAGTAGATCCCGGTTAGAAGGGACCTCATCAGTTGGTTGAGGGTTGCCCCCCTCTTGTCAGAATCTGTTATTCAAGTTGATGTTTGTTGCTTCCATTGATGGTGTCGATGCGGGAGAGATATGGAAACCTAGATTGTGCTTGATCATTGGAAAGTTTTGGTGTTGCCAAGCCCTATCCTTCACCCATTATATAGTTGTATTGAGGAGACGTTACGAGTTCCCCAAAAAGAATCTATAGTTACACCATGCATGTGTTATCCCTAGTGCATAGGGTCTTCAAATCAATCATTTCTTGGAAAGTCTTGATCAAAATATGGCAGTGAATATTGATAATTGGAGTGAGGTAAAAAAAGCTACTATTTCCAAGGAATAATATTTGCCATAAAAGATAATGATAGGTTATTTGTGAGAAGGAAGTAAAATCATTTATGGAAAATAGAGGGAGTGATCCCATCAAGCCATGTATCCCACTTGTCGCCTCTCATATCATTTTACAAGATCATGAAATATCCTTCTGGCAATTGATCAACCGGGCAGCAGTAAGGATTTTATGGAAGGTTGAGATAATTTCATCATGAGGCTTGCTCATCACGTCGGATATCCATTTATTAGGCTTGTCAAAGACACGATACTCTTACCTCTCCTCTCTCTATCTTTGTTTAAATAAGTTTCTCATAAGAAAAATAAGGAATAAAAATAATAGAAGAAAAACAAAATAGAAAGGGGAAAAAAGAGGTTGGGTTGCCTCCCAGCAAGCTTCTCAGTTTAACGTCACAGACCCAACCAATAGTAGTGTTTTTCAAGTTGAACCAATGGACAGGGTATCCAAACCCTTATCCTTCAAACTTGTGGGCCTTGGATCATGGTTAGATGATGTGCATGGCTTTCCTATGGGCAGGACCCTGTTGTCCTAGTCGGTATCTTATAGGTGTGTTTGTTGCAATTCTAGATTACCTTCTGCCTTGAAAGCTTTCATCAAATTGTGCACCCCCATCAAGTCTTCAAGAACTAGGTATTCAATAGTCTTCTTCCTAGATTTTAGAATGAGTTTTCTAGCCTCGACGTCCACTATATCTCGTGCAGTGCCTAGGAATGGTCTTCCCAAAATGAGTAGGAACCGGATGTCTTATTTGATGTGCATGACCACGAAATCGCATGGGACGTAGGTTCCATGGCCTAGCTTCACCGGGATGTTTTTGATAATTCCCAAGGGTTTAGTGATATACGCATTGGCTAACTAAATGGTCAATGTTTTGGGTAAGAGATCAGTGAACCCCATGCATTGGTATAGAGTGTAGGGCATAATGGATATGTGAGCGCCTAAGTCAGCTACTCCCTTATAGAATTTGTTATCTCCAAAAAAATAGTCTATCTACAAGGATCCTGGATTGATTCTCTTTTGAGTTTGGCAATCTTGTATGGAAATGGAGGTTGTTGACATTAATTTCACTATCCTAGTTTCTTGGGGAAACTGCTTTCCTGATAAAATCGTCTTAAGGTACATGCACCAGGCTGGTGTTTCATTTAGTAGATCTAGGAATGGTATGTTACCATGGATTGTCTTTGTGGTATCCTTGCATTTCTTGAGTTAGTCATTGAGCTTTATCTTCTTGAGACATCCTGCATATGGCACATGGGGAAATTACACAAGTGTTGCAGGAGCTTCAGAGTTAACTATCGGGGGCGCTTCCATCATATTCTTGTTAGTATTACACTGTGTTGGCATCATGGGGAGTTCTGTTGTTTGACCCTCTAGATGGTTGGTCGGGCAATTTAGATGGTTGATTGGGAAATTTGGAGCTTCGATTGGGGTGCTCTCACTTTTTCTAGCAAGAATAGAGGCAGGAGGTGTGTTATATGCATTCCCTAACCTGGTCGTTACAGCATTCAACTGTTGTGACTGCTTCAGGTGCTTAGTGTTATTTTCTGGTTGGCCAGCAATTGTTCTTGTTGGAAGTTGTTGACTAGCCTCTAATCAGGTGATTTGAGATTCCAACACCTTTTGATTCGATGTGGCATTGGCAAGTTGAGTCTGGTATGATGCCATCATTTCCTAAAGCATCCTCATCGAGTCTTGTGTCGGTGCATCTTCAATCTGCAATGGTGGGGCTTGATTTGGATTCTAAAATTGATGTCGTTGCTGGTAATTCCAGTTGGAGAAATTGAACCTAAAATTTCTCTAGTTGCATGGGCAATTATAGCTTATTGGTGCTTTAGAATAAGGAACTTCTTTGTCTCATCATTGACCCCTCGATAGAAGAATTAAATGATCTGATTCTCAGGGATGTCGTGGTACAAGCACTTATGTAGGAGTTCATTGAATCGTTCTAATGCTTCATACAGGGATTCTTGGGGCACTTTATTGAATCTTGTAATCTGCCCCCAGATCATGTATGTCACTGAAGGAGGGTAGAATTTTTCTAAGAACTTGTTCTCTAAAGCATCTCATGTGTTAATCGGATCCACCCGAAGAGTGTTATACCATGCTCTTGCTTTGTATGTAAGAGAGTATTTGAATAGCTATAGTCATGTGGTGTCATCAGTAGTGCTTGATGGCTTCATCATCAAACAAAGGTAGATGAATTTGATAAGTTGTTCTTGACAATCATCCTTGATCCTTCCTGTAAAGGAAGAATTTTGTAGTAGGTTGGCCCATTGTGCTCTAATCTCGATCGGGTTGCCTGGAGGTTGGAATACATCAATCAAGTTGGTGCCTTTAGGGATGTTAAAATCCTGCAATTCTTTTGTGAGCTTCGTGGCTTGGGTAGCTTCAAGGTTGGTCTTGAACTCGACCTCTACTTATTCTCTAGCTTCTACGGTGAGTAATTATAAAGGAGTGGAACCAATCCTCTACTAAAAAGAAAAGACCACATCCCTTAAAACCAAACACCACATCAAATTTTCTGTCAAAGGGATGGAGACCAATTCTTTCAACATGTATGTATCAATACACAAGGAGTAGTAGCGGAAAAGATCATTATCTAACAATTTACAATGCTCGATAACATGATACAACACTTCACCGCATATGGGTGTCAAAAAGGAAATCTAATCATATAAGCCAAAGATCAAGCTGAGGGTCATCTAACCACCTCTTCAAGTCTCCCAAAAGCTCAGCTACAAGGTTGATGTTGAAGTTCACCTCTTCTTGATCTAATCTGGGGTTGGAAGCATACCCCACAAAAGAGAAGAAGAAAAGAAATACATTAGCAAAAAGCCGGTATGTGTATGCTAAAGGAAACTTTGAGCAATTTAAGCAATAAGGTTATCAAATGTAAAATGCTTCTCGTACAAGATATAAGGACTACCCATATGGGCATAAAAGAAAAGAATCATCATCATCATTAAAGAAGATACTTTCCATGATCAAAACAATAAAGATTGTGCAATACTGGCACAAAAGAAAGTAGGGCACACACCCCACAATCCACATCAATAACTTGCATGCATGTGAGATAAGAATATCCCTAGAACAATATAAACACAAAGGCGGCCAAGTACAAACTTGAAACCTGATAGAGAAAGGAATACTGCCAATCTCCCAATATATAAAGTTGAGTATGGATTACTGCCACACTCGAGTAAAGAGAAGTGGTTTACTGCCACCCTCCAAAATAAAGAAAAGGGGAATACTGCCCCAAAACCAAAGTAATTTACACCACTCTAATGCTACTGAATCACATAGCATGTAAAATGTAGAGGAAAGTATAAAATTTTAGTAAGAATATGATACAAAGGTTGCCATCACACAATGGACAACACAAACATATAACATCCACTTTAAAGTAGCACATATCAATATAAGAGACCAACATGTACCAAGGCACAAGAAAATATCCAAGTCCATAATATTCAAGATAGTTCACATGAACCATGAAATCAAAAGATATGACATATTGTGTAGGTCAAATTCAAGAGAATGAAAAGATAGGTGAATTTCTCATTATAGAGGAATAGGGGATACAACATACCTCAATATCAAAGTCCCAAAGTCCAAAGCACTTCTGGATCCAAATCTAGGTCCCCAAAAGCCTCTAGGAAGGTAAGAAGGTTCAAACAGAAAGGATTTCGAGATTAGAATGGCTGGTTACTCCAATCCAAACTCCTTTCTTGAGCAAAGATTACCTTCTCTACTTTAGAAGTGCAAACCTAGTTTTGGTCAAAATCATCAAGGATGAGCTTAAAAAATCCTAAATAGATAAATATGGAACCCTAGGAGCTTTCTTCACCAAGGTAGGTACCTCCTTTTACCTTGGGACAACATATTTATGGAAAAACAGAGTAGGAATGATGCTCTAAGCTAGAGGAAATAGGGAGTGAGCAGTGATTTCGAATTTGGAGCTAGGAAGGGATGTATATAGCTTCACGGATAGTAAGGGTTCAAGAATGAGGTGTACATGTGTCAATATCCTAGACATTTTATGTCCATGCAACACCTTCCTTAGTTACTACCCATACTTTCTCTCTTTTATCCATATCCTTATCTTTATCTTTTTCCTTATCTTCACCCTTATCCTTATATTTATCTTTATCCTTATCTTCATCCTTATCCTTATATTTATATTTATCCTTATATTTATCTTTATCCTTATCTTTATCTTTATCCTTATCCTTATCTTCAACCTTATCCTTATCTTCATCCTTATCCTTATCTTTTAAAGAGGAAAAACCCTAAAATGTCCTTGAAGAGAAATACATCCAAACCAAGCATAAATAGGAGCCACAAAGCCCAAAAAAATCGAGAATGATAAGGAAATATCTAAGGATTATAATGCATGTGATAATTTTCAAAGAAAAACCTCCCAATTGGGTAAATTGCAAAAAAGTCCAGAATGTACATAACTCGCACAAACAACATCCAAATTGGACCAAACTTTATCCACAAGTTATCTTTGATGTTTTGAATATGAATTTGCCAAATTTTCCATATTTTGAAGTTATATAATCACATTATTCATTACGTATGCCTTTTACTAATTTTTTCTCTCCTAAACTTATCCTAATATTTCAAGGTTGTCCAAATTAGATGAAATTTGACATGTAGGCTAATTTTGATATGTAGATTTTGAATTTAAAGTTTGTTTCCACTTTTGAGATTTCTTTTTATGAGATATGTCATATGGCCCATTAACGGCCCATTATCTAAATTGTTCATCCAATTAAGTTTCTTATCTTCATATTACCACCAAAATAGTTATGTGGCATATTTTATGTATCCATTATAAACCTAAGAGTAATACTAGAGCATTAGGTTATATTAAGGTGATCTATAAATGCATTATCTCATTGGGATTATACAAAACATCTATTTAGGTCTAACCTTCATCCTTGTTTGGCTAAGTCCAAAATGCCAACTTCCAGGGTAGGGTTCGAGATCTAGTATGTTACAGTAATTCTCACTGGGCTATGATAGTTGCATCAATGCGTGCTTGGATAGCTACTTCTGCAACCGCCCCATCCGCCATGGCACTCTCCTTGCAAAGTTTCCTAAGGGTTTTCTCGATTGAGTCAAGACTTATGGATCTTCACATAGGCTAGAAGTACCTGAAAAAAGAAAGAATGGTCGTGATTGGTGCATTTAGTTCTAAAGGAATTTCAATATTATCAAGAAAAACCCTAATTATGCTTATACTTCTGAAAATATTTAACTATCGTTGTCCCCAGCAATGATGCCAATTTTTTATGGGGCTCCAAATGTTTCACCAAGAAAAATCCTAAAAGAATAACTTCTAGGTCTAACCAAAAGTATTGCACTAATTCCCCACTCTACACGAGCAGAAGCCTTATTGTGGTATAATTTAGGATCGAACCCAAGAGATAACCTTTTTAAATAGTCATATAGATTAAGAAGTATTAAGACTAATATTTATCACTGAGTAGTTAAAAGATTGATTAAATTATTTTTTTTCCAAAAGGAACAGATATTAAAGAAGTGAATAATAGGTAATAAAGAGCACCAGGGCATGAGGTTTCGCTACCCAATCCTGCATAATTATCCTAACAAGATTTAACTCCCCAATCATCATTGTTAAATTGAGGCTTAGTTGCACCCTCATGGGATATAGGTCGTCGCCTAGTATAAACTCCCTTGGAACTGACCATCCTTGGCAACCAAGTTCCCTATCTATAACAATTGAATTCCCTTACTTATGACCTACCATCCTCGACACATAGCAGATCGAAGTCCAATCACCTCACTATCCCTTGATAACATCTCAGGGGAACAAAAAGATCATTCGGGTGTTCTAATCACTCTCACAACAACCTGCATATCCATGGCTATAACATATATGTGTAACAAGTCACCAATTTTCAAAGTAAGGCATTGAGCATAACTATGCTTTATTTAGCAACTATATTGTCGAGTTTAGATACAAGCTAAGATAAAATATAGGCGATCGAGGCTAGTCCGCATGCCCCAGCAAAGGCGTCTACTCGCTCATGGTGAGGGACCACATCAAAGAGATAATAAGAACGACGGAGAAAGCCATGATGCCTGGTACATGAAGACCAACCTCTCTGTTGTAGCCTCTGTCTCCTTGCTAGGGTTTGTGCTACACAATGTGGCTTCTCATCGTCGATCAGATACCCCCCCCCTTGATGGATGATAAGGGTTCCCTTTTATAGATGCATTCCTTGCCTTTGAAACCCTAAAGATGAATGTTTGTGGTCAAAGGCATCTGATTGCATGGCACGTACTCGGTCTAACATGCGACTCACGCGGGTTACTCAATTTGGATGGCGCGTCTGTTTCTCTGGAGGACCAGCATGACATGAATTGGAATTGACTGGATGTTGAGAGTGTGCATCAGAACATTAAAATCTGGAGGAATCATGTTGGAGAGTGGCTCGATTCATACGAATGACCGAGTCACTCGCTTGACTAGGCACTTGAAAGGTGATCAAATGGAAAGCTTTAGGGCCTTCCATCCCTTGAGGTGTAGCATCTTGAGGGATCAATCATCCATCTTGGCTTCGTTGTGCAACTTTGGTTGATTATACACAATATATATATATATATATATATATATATATATATATATATATATATATATGTGTGTGTGTGTGTGTGTGTGTGTGTGTGTGTGTGTGTGTGTGTATGGGTTCATATTTGTTACCCGCACGGGTAGCTACCCGCACACCCTTCCTGTCACTTTTTTTTAAATTTGCAATTGTATAGGAGCATTTTTTCTAGCTCCCCAAAAAATTTCATCCAAAAATAATATCATTTGCCCCACCAAAATAAAAAAATGCGTCCATATATTTACTAACTATATATTTTCTACGCAGTTACTTTTTAGTCATATTTTTACTTTTTTATCAATATAGTTACTCTTTTGATCTTAGAGTTACTTTTGTGTACCATATAGTTATACTTTTGGATGTGCGGGTAGCAAAAAATCAGACTACCCGCATGGGCAACGAATAAATCCCCTATAATATATATATATATATATATATCAAAATGCATAGAAGCTCAGAAAATGGAAAATAATTACATTTTTGAGGGCATATGAAGCTAAAACTACGAAATAGAAACACAACAACCCCTAAAAAGAGTAAAATAGTATGCCAAAATGGGTATAAGTACACTCATGAATTATCCCAATTCTAAACATTCACATCACAATGAGTACAGATTTAGTTGAAACATACCCTTAGGCATTCGAGCTTGGGAGAAATTGGCCAAAATGGTTTCAAATTGCATTCAACCATATCTAAGCTTACATTTAGGAAATAAAAATCACAATGCAAGCAAATCCTAGCTAAACTACTCAAAATTATAAAATATCCATGAAATGTAATGTATGACATGGAATGGCATGAAAAGCAAAAATTTCAAAACAAAATACGCAAAAATGCATGAAACTAAACTACATGATGTGCATGTAAGCAAGTAAAAAAGAAATCTACACTAGATAGGGTGGTGCAAAAATCATTCAGACAAAATAGGATGGGACAGAGTGAAACATGATCAACAAAAAGGGATGAGAGAAAAGTGGCCACTCACCACCCTACCACCCCCAAACTTTTGAATCGTGTTGTCCTTGACATTAAACTAAATCTTAGGTATGATAGTGTAGTTGTCACTACTGTGGCGGTGGTGGATCCTAACGAGGTACCTCATATGGTGGATGATTTTGGTAGTAGCTACCCCAATAATCTGCATGTGGATGTGTGTACGTCTCCTAGTACCCAAACAAAGATCCCTAGAAGTCCTCCTCTCATTGGGGATTTCTCTAAACTTATGAATGTTGGTAGCAGTACAAGTGGTTTATTTGGTGGTATGTCTGTTGTTGGTCTAACCACATGACTTGATGAGTCTATTGAATTGCCTCCAACTATGCATGGCTTGTTGACATGTCATATGATTTTGTTGTGGGTGGTTGTGCATCAAACTCATCATGCCTATGTATCATGTGGCGAGGCTGATCTAGTATGTGTTATCACTTTTGCACATCTGTCTCTCCCTCCCCTTCAAGTAGGTTAACTGGTGTCACCATAAAATCCTCTCTATGGTATTTTCTTTTCCAATTGGCAATTGGGTTGGTAGGTCATTTATGGGCTCTACAACATGAAAAAGGACAACATTTTGACATGGAAGATCTAAACAAATGCCATGGTACCTAGGGTTCATGTTGCAGATGATCTTTTTATCCCTAAGGGACATCATTTGTGACCTTGCAAGATATTTCAAATCAATTAGCTTTGTCCCATCCTCCTTTGTGAGACCCTCAAGGTTACAATCAAGAGACATTGCTATGGTTGTCATAGTTTCCCACCATTATGAAATGACTCTTTCTCTTTGAGGGGATTGTCATAAAGTAATCAATCATCATTGTGCCTAAATTTCATGACCACCACTCATCACCATGGATGTCATAAACAAGTCTTTCTGTGACCAAATGGCCTTGGTTACCATAACGGCCAAAGACAATGTTAGCTAGAACTTTCATAATGTACCTAACTGTGGGGTTGAATATTTTACTTGGTTTTTATTTCCATGCTGCAATGGTGTCTTTGCCAGTAAAATTCTTCCACATTATTTCGTAATTGCATCTTCCATTTCTATTAAATCTGGCACCATCAAATTTGTGTGCCATTTCTAGTGTCGGTGCCTAATTTTGTGGAGCAAATCATTTGTAAGAATATGCGAGGAATCATTGAGTCTAAAGTGCATAGAGTACTCGCCCGTATAAGTGAATTTCTTCAAGGATGCAAATAATTCACAGGAGGTATCAATATAGGTCCCTTGGACCTCAACGAACAACTTGTAAAACCCAAATCGATCCATATAATCTCTAGAGTAGTTGGGGATCCCTAAAACTTGCATGGTATGAGCACATGTGTACCTCTTGGAGATTACTCTTCTCGTAGTACACTCTGTATGGATTGGTCTCACAAAAACCTTTCTTGGCATCTGTCTCCCAAAAGTAACCCCTTATGGTTGCTTCCCCAAGAATTTTAGCATTCCCTCTTCTAACTTTGACAAAAAAATTCAACCAGCTCATCATATGTGTCTTCGCTCTTGGTGTCATCCCCTTCTTTATCTTGATATTCATGGGACTCCAAACTTGTGTCCAAGTTTAGGGTCACTGTCTGAACCTGCACATCAATATCTTCTTCTTCTTCTTCCTTAATCAACAACCTTTGTCTTGTGGGTTGTTGTGTGGTTCTTATATGTGCTGAAGAAGTAGAATGCCTCACTAGGTTAGGCCACAGAGGTTGTCATGAGTATGAGGTGGTAGTAGCCTTCTTACTCCTCCTCTCTGAGTTAGAGCATCAACATCAATTGAATCAACAAGGTTTATGATATTGTCTTCCTCCTCTTCTGCATCGGGGTTGTTGTAGCTTGGATCTAATGAATGATGGCTTGAGGAGGACCAGAGATGAGAGCCACTCATGGATGTTGATCATTCAAATGAGACAGAGATGGAGTTTGATGGCGATAATGTTGGGTTTTGTGAAGGTGGAGTGACATTTTTGGCTCTCTTTGTGCGGCTTTTGCCTCTTTGAGGACTTGACACCACTTTCAACCCCTTTTTATGGCTTTCCCAGCTTTCTTCATTTTTGTAATGGATTTGGTGGAAAATGGATGAACACTCATGATTTTTTCCCTTCCAAAGAGTTTTGGTATATTTTTGTGATATTTGGAGAAATGGGGGTAGAGGAAGTCTGGAAAGAGGAGACAGAGATAGGGGAGGACCCTTGAGAGCTTAAGAAAGCTTGAATGGACATTGGGGAGGAAGATTAGGGTGAATGGAAGGAGGTGCAGGTTGCTTCTATGTGGAGCACGACCGTTTTGTGTGGATTAGAATGAAGGGGGTCTTGCTACTGGAGAGAATAATCGACTAACTTAAGGTGTGGTCAACACGGTCATTTTGGCCAGCACACCCGTGCTGGAGGAATGTCAGAACGGTCATGTTTGTCAAAACGGTCATGCTGACCGGACCCAAAAACTTGACAATTCCCTATAAACTTGGCCTCACCACTATGGCCGTTCTGCTCCAGCATGACCATGCTGGCTCTTTCAAGCTCAAAAATCCTTCTTTAAATCAAACTTATATCAAATGATTTCTTGGATCCTCGTGGTATGTTCACAATCATTTTTATAGAAATTCACCCTTTCGCTCAAACTCCAACCTATTTCACATGTCACTTTCAAAATCTAAACAAATCCTATTAAACACTAGTGTGAATGTTTATATTTCTTAGATGTGTGAAAAATAACCAAAAAGTATAAAAAAGTAAAGGTTGGGTGAAAAAGATACAAACCTAGGTGGGTTGCCTCCAACTACTATTAAGTTTTTTGCCTTCAGTGGGGATTCTTGATTTTTTGAATCATTTGACCTCTTGAGAACCTCAAAGCATCTTCACCATAGTAGATGGACTTCTCATGTGCATTCAAGAACATCTCTTCATCAATAGGAATTTCTTCAACCAACATGACAATATCAAAATTTTGATTGCCCTTGTCGGGCCCAACTTCAACAACAGCCTTCAACCTTTGTCTATTGAATATTAACTCCTTGGCTCCTTCTTTCTCATTGATAAAATAGCATCAAATCGATAAACATGTTTCACTTGGTATAGTCCTTCCCACCTTGATCTAAGTTTTTCAAGGAAGAATTTCATCCTTGAGTTGTACAACCACACCATTGTTCAGGCTCAAAAGAATTCTATTTGATCAACTTGTTATGCAAGAACTTGATTCTCTCCTTACAACTCTTGGATGGATCATAGGCTTCATGCCTCATTTCCTCCCATTCATGGAGCTACAAAACAATTATTATATAGGTAGTGTTCATATCCATATCTGTAGACTTTAGGGCCCACAATGCCTTGTGTTACAATGTCACAAGTAGATGGCATCTTTTCCCATATATGAGCTTGAATGGTGTGGTGCTAATAAGGGCCTTAAATGTTGTCCTATATGTCCAAAAAGCTTCATTGAGTCATATAAAGTAGTCCTTACAGCTTGGTCTCATTGTCTTCTCAAGAATAAGCTTTATCTCCCAATTGGTCAACTCAACTTGACCACTAGTTTGAGGGTGGTAAGAAGTAGCCACATGATGGTTCGCACCATGCCTCTTCAACAAACTTTCAAAAGTTTTATGGACGAAATGGATTCCACCATCACTAATCATTGCCCTTGGAACACTAGATCAACTAAAGATGTCTGACTTGACAAAATGGCATACCACCTTCTGGGTATTTGTTCTTGTAGCAATTTCCTCAACCCACTTTGATACATAGTCTACAGTCACCAAGATGTATACAAATCCAAAAGACGGGGGAAATAGACCCATGAAGTCAATACCCACAAACATCAAATACCTCCACAAAAAGAATAACAACTAGAGCAATCATGTCCCTCTTTGAGATTGTACCCACTTTTTGGCATTTTGAGCAAGCTTTTCAATAGTCATTTGAGTCTTTAAACACGGTGGGCCGATAGAAACCACATCGAAGAACCTTTGCAACCATCTATTTTCCACCAAAATGCCCTCCACATATGTTGGAATCACACATGGAGAGAATGCCATGTTGTTTGCATTTTGGAATACACCTTATTATGAGCTGGTTGGAGCAATACTTGAAGAGATGTAGGTCAACCCACAAATAATTTTTCACCATGGAAAACATTCTTCTACTTTTCTCTGAGGTCCATATGCTTGGTATCCTCCCACTATCCAAGAAGTTGACTATCTACTTGTACCATGGCCTTTGAGTAGAATCAAGAAAGAGGAGTTGATCATGGTGCATTGTCTACTTGATTTTTTTCACATCAATGTAGGATGCTTCAATGCAAGAGAGATGACCAACTGCAGAATTTTCCACCCCTTTCTTGTCAACAATCTCCAAATCAAATTATTGAAGAAATAGAATCCTACAGATTAACCTAGGCTTTGAGTTTTTCTTTGACATGAGATACTTAAGAGTTGCATGGTTGGTATAAACAGTCACTTTATTTTATATAACACAAGAGTGGAACTTATCAAGGGAAAATATCATGGAAAACAACTCTTTTTCGTGGTGGTGTAGTTTCTTTAAGCCCCATAAAGAGTTTTACTTGCATAATAGATAGCATGAGATACCCGGTCGATCCTTTAGCCAAGAACAGCCCCCACAGCCATATCCAATGCATCAGTCATGATCCCAAATTGTAAAAAGAAATGTGAGTGATGCATAATAAGAGCATATATCAACTTGTTTTTCAATTTATTGAAGGCTTTAATGCACTTATCATCAAAATTCAATTCAAAGTCTTTCTCAAGCAAATGGAATAAAGGTTGGGAAATATTTCTGAAGTATTTCATAAAGTGGTAATAGAAGCATGCATGTCCCAAGAAAGAGTGGACATGTCTTATAGTGGAAGGAATAATCAATGTAGAGATGAGGCCCACTTTGGCCTTGTACACTTCAATCCCGACTTTGGATACTTTATGACCAAGAACAATACCCTCGGGCACCTTGAAGTCACTTTTCTCCTAGGATAGAACCAAATGGACCTTAACACATCTCTTAAGAACAGCAATGAGGTGGGAAAAACATTCGTCAAAAGACTTATCGAATAGTGAAAAATCATCCATAAAGGGCCTCAAGTAAAGAATCAAGCATGTCAACAAAAATGGATATGACACGTCTTCAAAAAGTATAAGGGTGCTACAAAGCCGAAAATTCATACTTATATAAGCAAAGGTACCACTTGGACATGTGAATGTGTTCTTCTCTTGATCCATTGGATGCACTTCCACTTGGAAACATCTTGAGTAGCCATCAAGAAGAAATAGAAACTCTATCCTACATGTCTCTCCAAAATTTGATCAATGAATGAAAGAGAAAAGTGGCCCTTCTTTGTCTTCTTATTTATCCTCATATAGTCTACACGCATCCTCCACTTGGATTGTTCTCTTATTGGCATCATTTCTCCATCTTCATTTTAGGCCATGGTAATCCCACCCTTTTTGGGTACAATTTGATTGAGACTCACCCAACGACTGTTAGAAATGGGATAGATGATCTCGATATCAAGTAACTTCACAGCCTCTTGAGCTACAACTCCCTTCAACTTGGGATTCAACCTTCTTTAAATTTTATGAGTTGACCTTGTGTCATCCTCAAGGTAGATTGTATGGACACAAATGTAAGGGTCAACACCCCTCAAATTATCAATAGACCACCCTATGGCTTGAATGTTCCTTTCCAACATAGAAATGAGACCATCTTCCTAGTCCCAATAGAGAATAGAAGAAATTATCATCAAGAGGGTGCCATTTGAACCAAGAAATGCATATTTCAAGCCTTCAAGAAGGGTTTCATCTCAAGGATAGGATATTCTTCAATAGATTTTTTCAAAGGTTTCTCAGAAATAGAAGGATGGTCTTCCCTTGCAAAAACTGGTGCAAGCTCATTCTTCTCAATGGTATCATTATCAAGCAGCTCAAAATAGGCTCTAGACCTCTACCCTCAGTGGCAATCTCTATCCATTTTGGTAGACATTCCTCAACAATTTCCTCAAGTCAATCAATGAGACAACAATCTTCTTTTGTGGCACCTATCACCTCAGCTTTGGCGGAAGCTTTATAGAGGTTTGACCGGATCTTCATGTGCATGAGTGTCACATACATTGTGTTGGTTTGCACATGTATCAATGCATCATCTATATCTAGTAAAGGTCTTCCCAGGATAATAGGTACCTTCATCGTGTCCTTTTCCATGTCAAGCACAATAAAATCAACAAGAAATAATGTGGATGTGTCATCGACAAGTCTCACCAACACATCATCAATTCACCATTGAGGTATTTGTATAGAATGGTCGACCAATTGCAAGGTGCATTTAGCCGACTGCAATTGTTCCAAGTTCAATACTATTGACTCAAGGTCAATGTTGACTCAAGGTCTAAATTGACTAAACCCTTATTTTGATGATGACTAACCATACCAATTATTTATGTCTAATGCTTCTACTTGAGTGATTTTAGATTAGCTATAGACACACTCCAAATGCCCTAACTTGTGCATCCTAACTTTGATAACGACAAGTAAAAATCAATGCAAGTGCAATTTTGTGAAATACGATGTAAATCAATTAGAATCAATTTTTAAATCACTTGTAATGATTGTATGACTTGTAATTAATCTTAGAGAAAATCATCAGCACTTAAATCAAATATTTAAGCACTCTAATGACATTTTCTATAATACATCACAGAGTGTTCTTTGGTCAAGTTTCTCCTATGAAAAACTCGATTGACACCCTTGGTGCATTTTGAAAATGTCTAGATTCGGTTGAGTTTCTTATACACAGAACTCGACTGATCCCTGCACTAACCAAATTAGATTTAAGTGATCAGTTGAGTTTCATCTATGATAAACTCGATTGATGCTTCAAATATACCTTGTCTCATAGTGCAATGGGTCAAGTTTCCCAAAAGAAGACTCGACCGAATGCATTGTGTAGAGTGTGCAGAAAAAGTGATTATAGCCATTGGAGTGTTGCAAAACTCATAAAAATATCTGTTGCAACACCCCCAAACACCTAGAATTCATCCTTAAGTGTTTCCACTGCCTAGTAGGTATCACCAACTATAAATAGGACCCCTTGGGCTTCATCCCATGGTTATCCAAGCACTATGAAGATCCCTATATTATAGTTGAGTGCCTTCAAGAGCCTCCTCTCTCTCTCTAAGCTTAATCACTTGCTACATCCATTAGAGTGAGTAGGAGATTTATAAGAGAGCTAGTCCTACATGTATATATTGTGAGGCTCTCACTTCCTCCACCTCCCAATCTCTCAGTTCTACCATGAAGATGAAGATGAATATTCTCTCTCTTATATAATAGAGGTGAAGAAGAAGGGAAGGATTCCCTTGGTGAAGGTGAAGTCAAAGGTGAAAGATCCAAGAAGAGTGGGTAATTCCTTCAAGGCGGAAGGCTTGTGCAAGAGTGGGTAAGTCCTTGGTGAAGGAAGAAGACTCATTACAAAGTGGGTAAGTACTTGGTGAGGTAGAAGACTCTTGGTTGGATAGGTAAGTCCTTTGGTAGGTTGTTGTCTCCATTCTCCTTAAAGGATAGGTTGGGTATCCTTGACATAGAAGAGGAAGGTCATATATTGTATGTCTTATAATGGAATATAAGTACGCAATGGTTGGAAATCCTAGAGTTGACCTCTCTAGGTAGTGGACTGACTTACGCCTAGGTTGGATTATGGAACCACTCTACCTAGATTGTGTTCTTATGCTTGTTCAATCTCTCTCCCTTGCTATGTATGTTTTAGGTGCACTCAAATTCCTAATTATCAACCTTATCTTGTGATATATCTTGAAGGTCTAATGAATTTTGTTTGAGTGCTTTTAGCTCTATCCCCCCCTAGAGCCCATCCTAGATCCAACAAGTGGCATCAGATCAGGTCTTCTCCAAGCATACTTCCACAAGGAAGGAGATGCCTCATCAACATTCAAATCTTTGATGGGAGCACTTTGCTCTATTGAAAGAGAAGGATCCAATACTACATCCAAGGATCAAGTCTTGAGCTATGGAGCATGGTGGACCTTCCATACAAGATATTGGAGATAAAGATAGAAGAATGGGATGAGCTTACTTTGAAGAAATCAACCTTGAATGCAAGATCCATCAACATTCTCTATGCATCCATGTCCCCCACTGAGTTCAATCGGATTTTCTCTTATGAGACAACCTATGAGATATGGAAAAAGATATGTGTCACTTATGAAGGGACAAATAAAGTTAAGGGAATTTAAGTTCTACATGCTCAAAGGCCTCCTTGAAAACTTCAAGATGGGCAAGGAGGAGAGGATAGCCAAGATGTACTCAAGGCTCAACACCATTGTGAATGATCTTGCCATTCTAGGTCATCCTATGGTTAGAGGAGAGATCAACTCAAATACCCTTAGAAATCTCCCCAAAAGGTGGGAATCCTAGGTGACCTCCATTGAAAAAACAAAGTCTGTTGGTGATATCCCTATTGAAGATCTCATAGGAAATCTACAAGCCCATGAAGTCAAACTTGAAAAGCAAGATGAAGAAGAAAGAGAAGAAGACAAAGTGCTAAATAGAATGAAGAGGGATGAAATAAAAGCACAAATTGAAGCTATTGTTGGTCAAGCTTCTCCATCCTCTCAATATGAAGAAGATGCCATGTACTCCAAGGGTAGACTCTACAAAGACAAGTCATTCGCCTTCACCTGATGTTTCAAATGTGGAAAGAAGATTCACTTCAAGGAAGATTGTCCACAAGGAAAAATCCCCATCATCATAAGAGAAGAGAAGAGAAGAGAAGAGAAGAGAAGAGAAGTACAAGAAGAAGGAGAAATGGAACAAAATCTTAAGTGATTCCTCCAACTCAAGCTCAAGTGAAGAATCAAGTGGAGGATCTATCTCAAACTCTAGTGAAGATGGAGAATGTCTCTTTGCTCTCATGGCCTCAACAAGTGAAGACTCAAACGAGGTAAATCTAAACTCTTTAGATAAAGAATCTTTCATTGCTATTATTTACGCTAATCGTGCCTCTCTTAAGTCTTCTAAAAATAAAAAGGAAAAGCTTTCTAAAATTGTTGATAATTTGCATGTAGAAATAGATGATCTTGAACATGCTAATATTTTCTTGCTAGATGAAAACAATGCTTATCTTAGTCAATTAGATTCTCGTAAACTTGAAAATGCTAATTTTATTGATAAGATTAGACTTCTAGAAGCTCAACCTATTTTGCCTAGTTCTAATGATGAGCATAGTAATACTTTCAATCCTCTCAGGCTTGATATTGATGTTCTTAAAATTGAAATGAGGACAAAAATTTTGTTTTGCAAGGTATAGAATCTAAAAATAGTGTCTATCTTTCTAAGATTGCTTTGCTTGAAAAAGAAAATGCTTCCTTTCTTGCTAAAATCAATGTCCTTGAATTTTGTTCTAGCTCTACTAGTATAGAGAATAATGTTGTTGCTCTTCATAATTATAGAGATTCTTATATGACCAATGCTCTTTTCTTAGAAACCGATCTTTTTCATATTAGAGATAATATCAATCAATTATCTTCTACTATTACTTCTTGTATGCATGATAATCGTAGTTTGAGATCTTCTATGTGAAGATTCTTAGATGATAAAAGGAATTTTAATCAAATCCTACACTTTACTACCGTACAAATGGGTAGAGATGGTATTGGACTAGGTAGTAGCCAAAGGAACAACAAAGATAAAGGACCTTCAATTTTAATGAAGAATCCTCTAGTTCCAAGGCTAGGAGATCATGAAACCATTGCAATGAAATTTTTCATTGTTCTATATATTGTCCTTTTAGGAAAGCACCCACAAGCAATAGGACTTGGGCTGCTAAGCTAACCCCTCCAGACCCAAAAATATGATTGGAGGCCATTTCATCTTTCTTCCTGTAGGTCACTTTGCAAATAGATTGACTGGAGCTATGGATTTGTAAATTGGTTTCTCAATCCACATAAAAGAACAAAGGTGAGATATGGGGTGGAAACAAGTGGAAAAGAAATCGTAAGAATACAGGTAATGTTATTCTTTCTAATATCCCATCATAGTGTGATTTTGTCAAGTTATATGCACTATACATATGGTTTTTGAGTCAAAGTTGGTATATTGTAATTCGCATCACTTTCTTGCTCAAAAACTACCCTTGATGCTTTTATAGTGCATTACTAACTTGCTTAAACATGTTTGGATATGGTTTATATTTTTGTCTTGCCTCTAGATATGTTTTTCTAAAATATATATGTTTTTTGCAGTAGTTGTTTTCGGTCGAGTTTGTCCTGCAAGAAACTCGACTGACCAGCACCAATGGGTGTTGCCAACATCTGTTGTCAATCAATAAGTTTAACCCAAAAACTCGACCGACAACATTGTGCACAAAATATACAGTTGGCTTTTTGGATGACTCCCTCTAAACTAGATTTTCTCAACCAATAGCCTTATTCTATGGCACTCCCCTTTGGTACATTTATGGTATTTTTCCATGCTTTAAATTGACTATCTTGTATACAACTCTTTTTTTCTCTTTTGTTTTAATTTGGTATCCCACCAGTGATATTCCTATATCTTGCAATTACTTGTCTTTAGTTGTTATGTAGGTTTTGATGATGATCTCTTTCGATCTCTTGGTTGTCTTGAACTACTTTCATTATGCTCTAACTTGCTACATCCATCTAGTTGTATATCTTGTTTTGATACAACCTTGAGGATCTTAGTGGTAATCATTTTTGGGTTATGATGTATATTTGCTAGTGAGTAACATCCATTCATGCTTCTAAAATTGTATACCTCTTTGTTTGGATATTTCATAACATCCATTCATGCTTTTGAAACTGCATATCTCTTTGTTTGGATATTTCTCTACATCTACTCATAGCTTGTTCTTTAACTTGTGTATCATTTTCTATGATCTAGATCCCACTAGTAGTCCTATCTTGTGATATCATCTACTAGTCATTCATATACATGTAGTTCTAGCCTTGTTCGTCTTTTGATCATGTCGTGTTCTACTATATGCTATGCTTGTATCTTGTTTTCATACATACTCTAGCTTATTCCATAACTTACAAATCTATTATCTTGAGTTTCTTGCATAGACTTGTGATGAGAAACAAATAGATTACATTATATGTAGATTTGGAGCATTTGAAAATTTTATGAAGTTTTTAAATGATTTGCTCCATTGTCAGATTTTAGTGCAAAACCAGTATTTTTTATGCAGAAACAGCCTTCTGAGAAAGACTCAACTTTCATGAGCCCTGATGTTTATTGGGCAAATTTTGTCACCTTGAGGGTCAAAATCGTGCTTTCTTAGTTTTTTGCATCACATTATGTTATAATTTGAATGACCTTTTTGTTATTCTTTCTTGATATTTGCTAGAATTACATTATGGGTTGTTCAAATGCATATCTTGATTTGCTTTACATACTATGCTTGTTCAAGCCCCTAGTGTTGCTCCTCTAGTTTCCTTTCTAACATTTGGTATCTCCTTTTTCTAACATGTTTCATTTTAGCTCTTCAAACCCCTACTTTTTTAAATGACAAAGGGGGAGAAGGCATGGCTTATGTTAGATGGGGATAAGGCATGTGAGGAGAAAGCATGTCCTATGTTAAGGGGAAAAGACATAGATGTATATGAGTAGAATACATAGTTTCTGACCATGCAAGAGAAATAGCATCAATTGAGGGGGAGTATGGGAACTCCATGAGCGTCAATTGAGGGGGAGAATATGAACTCAATTCTATTGAAACCCATAGGTTTCTCCAAAGGTATGATTTTACTTAAATTCTTTCAATACATTTATGGAATGGTTTGTCATCTTCAAAAGGGGGGAGAATGTTGACCAAGGTCAATGTTGACTCAATGTCTAAATTGACTAAACCCTTGTTTAGATTATGACTAACCATTCCACTTATTTGTGTCTAATGCTTCTACTTGAGTGATTTCAGATTAGGTATAGACACTCCAAATGCCCTAACTTGCGCATCCTAACTTGGAGATAAAAGAAGTCAAAATCAGTGTAAGTGCACTTCTGTGGAATATGATGTAAATCAATTAGGAACATTTTGCAAGATTAGGAAAAATTAGGAGCACTTTAAATTGAATATTAAACACTCTAGTGACATTTTCTAAAATACATCACAAAGTGTTTTTTAGTCAAGTTTCTCTTGTGACAAACTCGCCTGACACCCTTGATGCATTTTCAAAATGTCCAATTTCAGTCGAATTTCCTATACACAGAACTCGACCGATACCTGCACTAACCAAATTAGATTTAAGTGATCGGTCGAGTTTCATCCAGGATAAACTCGACCGATGCTTCAAATATGCCTTGTCTCATAGTGCAGTGGGTTGAGTTTCCCAAAAGTAAACTCGACTGAATCCATTGTGCGGAGTGTGCAGAATAAGTGTGTCTAGCCATTGTAGTGTTACAAAACTTTTTAAAAAAATCTATTGCATCAACCAAAACAACTATAATTCGTCCCTAAGTGTTGCCACTGGATAGTAGGCATTTCCAATTATAAATAGGCTCCCTTAGGCTTCATCCCATGGTTATCCAAGCACTATGAAGGTCCCTATATTAAGTTGAGTGCCTTCAAGAGCCCCCCTCTCTCTAAGCTTAACCACTTGCTACATCTATCAGAGTGAATAGGAGATTTTTAAGAGGCTAGTCCTACATGTGTATCTTGTGAGGCTCTCACTTCCTCCACCTCCCAATCTCTCATTGCTACCATGAAGATGAAGATGGTGATTCTCTCTCTTATCTAAGAGAGGTGAATAATAAGAAGAAGGGAAGGACTCCCTTAATGAAAGCTTCTCCTTGGTGAAGGTGAAGTTAAAGGTGGAAGATCCAAGAAGAGTGGGTAATTACTTCAAGGCGGAAGACTTGTGCAAGAGTGGGTAAGTCCTTGGTGAAGGCAGAAGACTCATTGCAAAGTGGGTAAGTCCTTGTTGAGGTAGAAGACTCTTGGTTGGATAGGTAATTCTTTGGTAAATTTTTGGCTCCCTTCTCCTTAAATGGAAGGTTGGGTATCCTTGAACCAAAAAAGGAAGGTCATATATTGTATGTCTTATAATGTAATATAAGTATGCAATGGTTGCAAAATCTTAGAGTTGACCTCCATATAGGGGATTGACTTACTCATAGTTTGAATTGTTGAACTACTCTACATACCTTGTGTTCTTCTGGTTGTTCAATCTCTCTCCCTTGCTATGTATATTTTTCTTGCACTCAAATTCCTAATTAGAAACCTTATCTTATGATATATCTTGAAGTTCTAATTATTTTATAAGTGCTTTTATCTCTATTCACCCCCCTCTAGATCCCATCCTGGATCCAACAAATAAAACATACACAGAATAGGGCATTAGATAACACTAGATCCCAAGATCAGAAGAGCATAGTCCATGCGGTGTGTTCCATGTAGCAAGGAATGATAGGGGCACCGAGATCTTTTATCTTCTTTGGTGTTGTGTGTTGCAGAATGGAGATCACTTATTTAGTGAGCTTGACTTGCTTTGGCATTCCTCCAGTGGTCTTCCTTTTAAAAGTGCACATACCCTTCAAAAACTTCGCATAAGAGGGAATTTTCTTAATGCAATCTAACAACAGAATGTTGATTCTCACTTGCTTGAAAGTTTCCATGATGTCCTTGGTGTATTTCTTCTTCCTTTTGGTGGCAGATGATTCTTCAAGTGCATCTAGGAAAGGAGGAAGCTATGTGAATGCCTTGTTCACGTCAATAGGGTCATCAATGGATATCATGGGAATCATAATATCATTATCCACTTCATAGTATCACCTTGGCTTCCAATCATAGTATCATCACCTTGCATCGCAATACAACTATCTAGAATAATAGTATCAACTTTAGCTTCACTCACAAAATCATTAGCTACTCTATCCCTTATCTTCTCCAAAGTCAACATAGTCACAGCCTTCACTTACTCATAAATAAAAGAGGAGGGAGCTTATGGTAGTTAGTGTGATCCTTGAGGTGGAGACCTTTGGTGTGGGGAATTGGGGTTTTGGAGAATGAATTGTGGTTTTTGTGGTGGTTAATATTGAGGTGGAGGTTTTTGGTATGAATGTGATGGAGGTAAAGTGTATTGGTAGTTATATGGGGGTTGTGGGGGTGGAGGAGCATATGGATTTTGAGGCATGTGGTATTGTTGTTATGTGGGCACTTGCCCTTTTTGTGGGCCATAGGTGCCTTGAGGAGCACCCATGGTCCCACCAAGACTACTGGGGTTAACCAAGGTTTGGAGAGGGAGCCTCCTGATGGAGCTTCCACTTTCGTGGAATTGCGTGCACCACTAAAAATCCTAAAGATGGTAGATCCTTAGGTTTAGCCTTGCTTACACTAGATAGAGAACTCCACCCACATATGCTGAGATACGTGGAAGTCTTATCGTAGTATAGTTAAGGGTCGAATCCACGGGACAACGGTCTTGTTGCAAGCAACAAGATGGAAAACGTTGGAATTTCACTTAGTCACTTAATAGTAGGTACTTAAATCAGAAGGTTGGTTTTGTTGTTTTAAACTAAGAACATGCAAAGTAAAGAAAACAAGTAGATCTAAGGATTTAAACTATGATAAAAGTCACTAGGATGTGATCGGTTTTTCACCACCACTACACATGGATCAACACATGCAAAGCAAAACACAACCTGCAAAAAAGAGTCTAGTCAGTTAGTATCTTTGTAGACTTAGCTTCCTTTCGGAGAGCTAACTACGAGAAGTGTGGGAATGTTGCAATGCCAGCCATTCCCCTCACAAAGTGTGTTCCTCGACTTACCAAGGTTGCACTTTCATACGTCAACTGATTCCATTTCATAGCATGAAAGTGAAACAAATGATAGTGAGTTTACTCCACTTCTTGAGATACACTTCTAGATACCGAAATAGATGCATGGTGGATACATGCACCAAGAACCAACATACAAACGAGTTCCAAATCTAATAGTACAAACGTAGACAATTCATACTAAAAGATAAAAGATAACACAAGTTGGTGATCAAGCAACAAGCATTCATTAAATGTTTGATGTTGAACTGAGAAGATATGAACTCTATATTACAACTTATGGATTACATTTGCATGGTATGAAAACATGGGTAGCGGGGTTGCTCCCCGCACCCTAGTGAGAGAGACTACTCGCTCATGACTAGGACAAGGAAGGAGGTAAGAAGAGAGAGAGAGAGAGTGTGTCATCCCCACAAAGGAGAGAGGAAAGTCAACCCCTTGGAAAGAGACACGATCCACCAGCTTCACAGGTTGCTTGATGACGAGATCTCCCTCTTCCCACCTTCTTAGGCGGAGATAGAGAAAGCAGCTTTGAGATGGAGTATGGGTCTCAGACCAGCAGCCCCTGGACGGAGGATGGAAGTCAGATTTGCTCTAGAGTGATTGAGGAAGCCTTTGGACGTCTGAATACTTGATATCCCGTGATGGACCCTTGGGGTCTTATTTATAGGCCTTAAGTGAAGTCCAAACGGTTTGGAGACCATTTGGACCTCAGGACCATTTGGATCTCAAGACCGTTTGGACCTTGAGACCGTTTGGACTTCAAGACCGTTTGGACCTTGAGACCGTTTGGACTTCAATACCGGTTGGACCTTGAGACCATTTGGACCTCAAGACCGTTTGGACCTCAAGACTGTTTGGCTTCATGCGGTCTCGGGACCGGTTGGCTTCATGCGGCCTTGAAACTGTGTGACTCCATGCAGTCTCGGGATCGATTGACTCCATGCGGTCTCAGGACCGTTTGACTCCATGCGGTCTTGGGACCGTTTGGCTTCATGCGGTCTTGGGACCGATTGACTCCATGCGGTCTCGGGACCGTTTGGCTTCATGCGGTCTTGGGACCATTTGACTCCATGCGGTCTCGGGACCGTTTGGCTTCATGCGGTCTTGAGACCGTTTGAGTCCATGCTATCTTGAGGTTGATTTAGTTTTTTATGATTTTTTTATGTCTTTTTCTGCAGATATAAAGAGGAAAAGTTAGTCTGATGGTATATTTACAATAAGAGGGAATATTTAGGGATTAAGGCTAATTCTAATTGAGAAAGGCTATGGAAAACTAAAGAAAAGACTAAGGTAAACATCCAAAATTGGAGGTTATCACCCCCCCTAACTTAGAGTCTAGCTTGTCCTCAAGTTAGATAGAGCTGAAACATGTAATGGCGAGGCGATTTTATTTAGTTAGGGTTTCCATACTCTTGCTTCAATTCTTAACCTTAGTTTTCCTAAGGTCATATCAGGTCTTATTGCTTGCCATGACTCTTTCAGGTTTCGAGAGTTGCTTGGATCTCAGGTTTCTGCCGTATCTCATAGCTCGCGTTGGAACCACCTTTATTCTGTGCATGTTGTTGACTCTAATCAGCTTTATACCTCTCTGAAGGACCCACTGGAAACTAGAGGGGGTATGAGGGTTGGCTAAAGGCTTGAAGTGTAACTCCCCTTCAAGTGGGGGAGGGGTTGTCTATGCTTTTTAGGATCTCACTACCGGGCACGACACATCTGCCTTTGTGAGGGCAGCTGAATGTACCGGTCGGGCGAGTCCTTTATAAGCCTTTCATATATTTGGATACCTTAGGGTTTCACAACCGGGCACGACACATCTGCCTTTGTGAGGGCAGCTGAATGTGCTATCCGGGTGAGACCTTCATCGGTTCTTTATATAGATCCTTATTCATGGCACAACTCTCATAATTTTATTCGACTCTCTAGCTTTTATTCGAAAACTCACAGGCTTGGGTTTTGGGGTTTTGTTTGGGAAATTATTTTGGGTGGCCAAGCCTATTTTATTTTGATGAGAGGAAAGCTGTTCTTAGAGTTTTTCAACATGCACTTATTTGGTTTGTGGTCCACTTGCAGAACTTCTTGATTTGGAAGTTGCCTGATGCCCCTCTCATCCTTGAGAGCCTGACTTATTTCTGCCTTGATATTGACCTATGGAGAGTCAGATAAAGAAGTGAAGCAAAAGCATGAAAATCAATAGTGGAGGTATATTATTAGATCGCCATTAAATGTCTAAGTGTTATTTACTTTTGGGAACTAACATGATTCTAAAGTTAACTGAGGGTGACTTTATTCAAAAGATTTATTGTTGGATGAGTTATTTAAAATGGAATCTAAATGTGTAGAGGAAACTAAGAAAAATTGTACAAAAAATGAAGGAGGAGATGGAAAAGGAGGGATATAGAAATGATACCTCGCCTTGTCTAGTGTACCCCCCCCCCAACTTATCACATACTCTGTCCTCAGAGTGGCAAAGTGATAGGTTGAGAAGTACAAAGGCAAGGGCTTCAGGTTTACGTTAATCCTGAGTTTGCTCCTTGAGATTGAAGTAGGTTGGCTGCGAATTGTCCGCGTAGAGCGTGGTAATCCACGTCAGTCATATCCGCTACTGGTCTTTGAAGGGCGATGATGGTATACATCGAGTAGAGGACGTGGAAGCCGCAGTCATTTGATTGTTGGATTTGTTGGGGACATTTGTGGCTGAAGGAAGGGCGATGAAAATGCTATTTTTCATAAGCCCTTGTGTGCTGACTGAGAAGGGCGATTAATTTGTCAGCGCAGTCCTTCGCCACTACCTCTGTTGGCATCCTTGGTGTCACGACATAGTTCTTCTGTCGTGGGTTGTACTGGCTGTCGGAACTGTTATATATTGTGGTTGTTCCATCTGGTAGGTTTGTTGCCAGGAGCATCCAGTGCTCATGATAGAGGAAGGGTAACATGATGAACTTCGGCGTTGTGTGTTGTAGAAAGGAGATCAGTGCTTCAGTTGTGCCGAAGTTCTTGAGCTTGAAAAGATCATCCTTCATGTATGGGGATGCCATATATGTAGTGGGGTTGTGTTGGCCGAGTAGAGACTGGTAAGCGCTCATTAGGCTGACGGAGAGGGATCCTTTAATCTGTAAAGTCTCTCGAAGCGTGTCTGCCATAACTAAAATGTCCCCAAACATGAATACGAGCTCATCCTTTGATAACCTTCCATTTTAGTCAATTATCTTAGTCCTTTTCTTTAGTTTTCCATACTCTTTCTAAAGCTTAAACTATACATAATCCTAATTTTACCCCTTTTTTGTAAATATACCATCAGACTGACTTTCCTTTCTATATATGCAGAAAAAGCACAAAAAATCATAAAAGAATAACTCAACCTCAAGACCGCATGGATTCAAACGGTCCCAAGATCGCATGAAGCCAATCGGTCTCGAGACCGCATGAAGCCAATCGGTCTCGAGACCGCATGAAGCCAATCAGTCTCGAGACCGCATGAAGCCAATCGGTCTCGAGACCGCATGGAGTCAAACGGTCCCAAGACCGCATAAAGTCAACCGATCTCGAGATCGCATGGAGTCACACGGTCCCAAGACCGCATGAAGCCAATCGGTCTCGACGCCGCATGAAGCCAATCAGTCCCGAGACTGCATGGAGTCACACGGTCCCAAGACCGCATGAAGCCAATCGGTCTCGAGACCGCATGAAGCCAAACGGTCCCAAGACCGCATGAAGCCAACCGGTCCCGAGACCGCATGGAGTTCAAACGGTCTCAGGACCGCATGAAGCCAACCGGTCCCGAGACCGCATGGAGTTCAAACGGTCTCAAGGTCCAAACGGTCTCAAGGTCCAAATGGTCTTGAGGTCCAAACGGTCTTGAGGTCCAAACGGTATTGAGGTCCAAACAGTCTCCAAACCGTTTGGACTTCACTTAAGGCCTATAAATAAGACCCCAAGGGTCCTCCACCACGCATCAAGTTTTCAGACGCCCAAAGGCTGCCTCAATCATTCCAGAGCTCTTGCTACTTCCATTCTCTGCCCAGGGGCTGCCGGTCTGGGACTCATACTCCATCTCGAAGTTGCTTTCTCTCTCTCCGCCAAAGAAGGTGGGAAGAGGGAGATCCCGTCATCGAGCAACCCATGAAGCTGGTGGATCGTTTATCTCTCTCCAAGGGGTTGACTTTCCTCTCACCTTTGTGGGGATGATGCTCTTTCTCTCTCTTCTTGCCTCCTTCTTTGTCCTAGTCATGAGCGAGTAGTCTTCTTCACTAGGGTGCGGGGAGTAGCCCCGCTACCCATGCTTTCATATCATGTAAATGTAATCCTTATGTTGTAATATAGAGTTATTATCTTTGTTAGTTCGACATCAAATGATTAATGAATGCATGTTGCTTGATCTCCAACTTGTGTTATCTTTTATCTCTTAGTATGAATTGTCTACGTTTGTACTATTAGATTTGAAACTCGTTTGTATGTTGGTTCTTGGTGCATGTATTCACCATGCATCTGTTTCGGTATCTAGAAGTGTATCTCAAGAAGTGGAGTAAACTCACTATCATCCGTTGCACTTTCATACTATGAAATGGAATCAGTTGACGTATGGAAGTGCAACCTTGATAAGTCGAGGAACACACTTTGCGAGGGGAATGATGCAAAGTAATGTGACCATTTGTTCGGGAATGGCTGGCGTTGCAACATTCCCGCACTTCTCGTAGTTATATTCTCTGAAAGGAGGCTAAGTCTACAAGGATACTAACTGACTGGACTCTTTTTGGAGGTTAAGTTTTGCTTTTCATGTGTTGATCGATGTGTAGTGGTGGTGAAAAACCGATCACACCTTAGTGATTTTTTTATCATAGTTTAACTCATTAGATTTACCTACTTTCTTTACTTTTCATTTTCTTAGTTAAAAACATCAAAATCCAACTTTCGATATAAGTACCTGCTAGTAAGAAACCAAGTGAAATTCCATATGTTTTCCATCTTGTTGCTTGCAACAAGACTATTGTCCCGTGGATTCGACCCTTAACTATACTGCGATAAGACTTCCACGTATCTTAGCATACGTGGGTGGAGTTTTCTATCTAGTATAAGCAAGGCTAAACTTAAAGACTTACCATCTTTAGGATTTTTAGTGGTGCACGCAATTCCACGTAAGTGGAAGTTCCATCAAAAATTGGCGTCGTTGTTGGGGACAACAGAACGTTGTAACTTCACTTAGTACCTTTCTAGTTGGTTAGGATTTTACACTTTCTTTTTAATCATAACTCTATATCTTCTTGAAACTATCATATCTTTTTCATTATCTAAAGGTGTTTTCTTTTCTCTACTCAGGTGAAATCGTGTATGCAACCTGCGCATAGCCTCGGATTCTCCCCTGATCCAGAGTTTGACTCTGAGGTAGAGAGAAGCTTCCACCGCCGCATTCGACTCAATCGCCAAAGGGCCAGGTAAATGGCTGAAGATCAATGCCAGGCTGCTTTGGTAATGGATAGGGTCAACGCCGCCATCGCCGCTGAAAGGGCACAACTCATCACTGAAACTCGTGCCCAAATCCAAGCGGAGATTCGTGCGGAAGAGCAAGCTCGTATCAGAGCTGAAACTGAGGCAGCAACCCAAGCTGCTCAGTTGGAGTTAAGAAACAAACAACTGAGGGACTACGCTATCCCAAAGAACTATGAGGATAACCACCCGGTCCGACCTTCGATTATTAATATCCCCAACTTTGAGATTCGGACCCAGTGGATCCAGATCATGCAAGGCATATCTTTCTCTGGAGGTTCTGGAGATGATTGCATGGATCATCTAAAAAGGTTTAAGGCGTTGTGCCGCTTGGTTCCACAAGATGGTGTCGCTTATGATGCGATAATGCTTCATCTGTTCCATTTCACCCTATCCGAGAGGGCCTTGAGTTGGTATAACTCACTTGACAGAGAACCAATAATAACCACCTGGGCTCCTCTTGAGGAAAAGTTCTTAGAGAAGTTATTCCCACCCTCACTGACCTATGAAATCAGAGGGTAGATCAATCACTTCTCTCAGCTGCCTGGAGAAACCCTTGTTGAGGCATGGGAAAGATTTAAAGAACTTTTGCGTAAATTCCCTCATCGTGGAATCTCCCAGAATCAACTGATAGAAACCTTCTACCGGGGAGTAAGCGATGATATTAAACAATTCTTAGATTCCTCTTCTGGAGGAAACTTCATGAGGAAAAATTATGAGGATGCATGGAAGATTGTTACTCTCGAAGCTGAAAACCAGTCCAACTGGGGACGGTCAGCCAGTAAAGGTGTCCTCAAAGTTTTCAAAGCTGAAGAATCAATAGAGATGAAAGAAATAGCTGAAGTCCTGAAAACCATAGTTCATAAACAGCAAGCTCTCGAGACTTCTCTCGGAGATATCGAAGAAGAAAACTCCGCTAGTTCAACAAGTCAAAGCCGTCATGGGATCCTGTGAGGCTTGTCATGCTTCTGACCATCCGACTCTTTCCTGTGGTATGCTATATAATGTGATGATGGATCTGCATCCACCACCACAACCATATGAACCTATCATTGATCAGTCGGAAGAGCAACTACCGGAACAAGTCAACTCTATCCACTCTATCCCTGGGCAAGTCTACTACAACCCTAATCAGCCAAGGAATCATCCAGGGTTTCAGTATGGAAACCCTGATGGGATTGCCAATCCTCAACATCAAACACAGGGGGGATCTACTAGTAGGCTAACACCTGGATTCCCAAACAACTTCAACCAAAACCAAGGGAATTCCAGGAGTAACTTCCCTAGGGCTAACTACCCCAGGAACCAATCGGACTACTACCAGTACACTCATCCCCTGCTCCACCCACAACTGCATACTCAGCAACCTCAGCTGGCGTTACCACCCCAACAATCTCAACAAACCCAGCAACCAATTCCTCCGAAAAATGCTCCTGCCCAACCGGAAGATGAAATATCCTTGATCAGGCAGATGTTACAATCACAGCAAACTATGCTAGCTAACCAGCAGGCTCAGCAAAAAGCAGTTGAAGCTCAGCTTGCTCAGATCGCTGCACAATTGAAGCCCCCAGCAGGTACATTTGCTGGGCAGCCTGAATCAAACCCTAAGCACGGACAAAACAGACATGAGCAGTTGAATGTCGTCACCACCAGATCTGGCCGCATTCTTCATGAGACTTCCAAGATCACCCTGGACAATGATGATACCCCTGCTTTTAGGACAAATGAGAGCCTGCAACAAGGAATGGAGAAGCCCTTAGAGGGCACAAAGGGCAAAGATAAAGTGTCCACAGAACCTGAAGTTTTGCAGTATAAACCAAGAATCCCGTGCCCAGGAAGATTACGAGAAACAAAGATGGACACCAGGTTTCAAAAGTTCAAAGAGGCAATGAAGAAACTATACATTGATATCCCGCTCCTTGATGCTCTTTCCGAGGTGCCAGCCTGGGCGAAATACCTCAAGACCTTACTATCAAGAAAATACATCATCGAGGAGCAAGAAATTGTTAAGCTTGCTCAGACCACTTCGTACATCATCTTAAACAAGATGCCCAAAAAGAAGAAGGACCCAGGTTCCTTCGGAATCCAATGTTGCATTGGCAACGCATCTTCTAAAAAGGGATTAGCTGACCTTGGGGCCAGCATATCTATTATGCCTTACTCAATGTTCAAAAGTCTGGGTTTCACTGAATTGCTGCCTACAGCAATGACTATCCAATTAGCTGATTCCACTATAACCGCACCTTTGGGGATCATTGAAGATATTCCGGTAAGGATAGGCAAGGATGCTTATGTACCATGCGACTTCGTTGTCATTGACATTAAAGAAGACCTGAGGTATCCAATCATTTTTGGCAGACCATTTCTCGCTACTGCCAGAGCACTGATTGACGTTGAAGCTGGTACCATCATGCTTAGGCTCGGAAAAGAAGCAATTCAATTCCGAGTCCTTAATAGTATGAAAGGGCCCAGCATCCAAGAGGAGGTTTTCCTCCTTGATGCTATTCAACAAATGTCACAGTTGGAAATCTCCAAGCCAGTTGACGAACTTGAAAATGTTCTAATCAATCTAGATGTTGAATTCTCTGCGAATGAGCTAGTTCAACAGTGCCTCCAACATCTAGAAAAGGCCGAAGAAGTGCCAAAGGTCACTTTTGAAGAACTTAAAGTCGTTATTGTTATAGAAGCAGCTGAGCCACCGAAAGCCCCTGAAATGAAGACCTTACCCACAGGGCTTAAACATGCTTTCTTAGATAAGGAAAAACTATGCCCAATTATCATCAGCTCCACCCTTACAAGAGATCAAGAGGAAAAGATTCTGAACGAGCTGAGGAAGCATAAAAAGGTCATAGGATATAAGATAACTGACCTAACGGGCATAAATCCAGCCCTGTGTATGCATAGACTTCCTATGGTTGACGAATTCAATCCTTCTCGAGAACATCAAAGAAAATTGAATCCTAATCTGAAGGAAGTAGTTCGTCTGGAGGTCCTTAAATTACTCAAAGCCAGCATGATCTATCCTATTTCTGACTCCTAGTGGGTCAGCCCCGTTCAGGTTGTTCCAAAAAAAGGGGGCACTACTGTAGTGCTCAATGACAAAAATGAGCTAGTGCCTACCAGGACTGTAACTGGATGGCGAATGTGTATTGATTATAGAAAGTTGAACAAAGCCACAAGGAAAGACCACTATCCTCTACCTTTCCTTGATGAAGTCCTGGAACGCCTAGCTCACCAAAAATATTTTTGTTACCTCGACGGTTACTCCGGGTTTTACCAAATACCCATACACCCGGAGGACCAGGAAAAAATCACCTTCACATGTCCTTTTGGGACATATGCCTTTAGAAGAATGTCGTTTGGGCTATGTAACGCACCCGCCACTTTCCAACGATGTATGTCTGCTATCTTTTCCGGTTTAACAGAATCCATCATGGAAGTGTTTATGGACGATTTCTCAGTGTACGGAGATTCTTTCGACAACTGTTTAATAAATCTTGGACAAGTTCTGCAACGCTGTGAGGAAACGAACCTTATCTTGAATTGGGAAAAATGCCATTTTATGGTAACATAAGGTGTCATCCTCGGACACAGGGTAAGTGATAGGGGGATTGAGTTTGATAAAGCAAAGATCGATGTTATCTCAAAGTTGTCACCTCCAAAGGACATAAGAGGAGTTCGAGCTTTCCTGGGTCATGTAGGATTCTATAGGAGATTCATCAAAGATTTCTCAAAGATTGCCAAACCCATGACCCAACTCCTGACCAAAGATGCAGAGTTCATATTCAATCAGGAGTGTATGAAAAGTTTCTCTACCCTTAAGGATGTGTTAATCTCCGCTCCTATTCTAAGAGCTCCAGATTGGTCGCTGCCCTTCAAAATCATGTGTGACGCAAGTGATTATGCCATAGGGGCCGTTCTAGGACAGCGGATTGATAAGAAACCCTATGTTATCTACTACGCATCTAAAAAGCTAGATGAAGCGCAGAAAAACTACAACACTACGGAGAAAGAGTTTCTGGCTATCATCTATGCATTTGAAATTTTTCACTCATATTTGATTGGCTCTAAGGTCATTGTTTATACCGACCACTCCGCTATTCGATACCTGATTCAAAAGCAAGATGCCAAACCTAGGCTCATCCGCTGGGTGTTGATGCTTCAGGAATTCAACTTGGAAATTAAGGATAAAAGTGGAGTGGAGAACGTTGTTGCTGATCATCTCAGTCGTATCGAGATTGAAGAAGAGGATAAAATCCCTATCCGGGATTCTCTTCCAGATGATCAACTTATGAAGGCCACCCATGGATTCCCTTGGTACGCGGATATCGTCAATTATCTAGCCACAGGGATTATACACCCCTCTGCTTCCTATCATGACAAAAGGAAGTTTTGTCATGACATAAAACAATATCATTGGGATGAACCCTATCTTTTTCACCTTTGCACTGACGGACTTTTCCGTCGCTGCTTGCCATAAGAGGAAATAACCCCAGTCCTAGAGCATTGCCATTCGGGACCTACAGGGGGGCACATGAGTGCTAAGAAAACAGCTATAAAAGTTTTACAATCCGGTTTCTTCTGGCCCACCATATCAAAGGATTCGTACGATTTTGTGAAAACCTGTAACAAATGCCAATTTTCTGGCAACATATCAAAAAGAGACGAAATGCCCCTCACCTTGTGGCAGGAAATTGAGCTTTTCGATGTGTGGGGGGTAGACTACATGGGCCCTTTCCCCCCATCTTATGGCTTCTCTTACATCTTGGTCGCAGTAGACTACGTCTTAAAATGGGTCGAAGCTGTACCCACTGTGTCCAGCGATTCCAAGCCTGTTATCAAATTGTTCAAAGACATTATTTTCCCAAGATTTGGAGTTCCAAGAACTGTCATATCAGACGGCGGGACCCATTTCTTGGAATGTAGTTTTGAAGCTATACTGAAAAAGTACGAAGTCAATCACAAAGTCGCCATGCCCTACCACCCACAGACAAGTGGTCAGGTTGAGATATCCAATAGACAACTAAAGGCGATTCTTGAAAAAACAGTGAACAGAAACCGCAATGATTGGTCCACCAAACTTCCTGATGCCCTTTGGGCATACCGAACTGCATATAAAACACCAATCAGAACAACCTTGTTTCGTTTGGTGTACAGGAAGTCCTGTCATCTTCCAGTAGAGCTGGAACATAAAGCCTGGTGGGCAATCAAACAATTAAACTTTGATCTTAAAAATGCAAGTGAGAATAGACAACTCCAGTTGCAGGAGTTAGAAGAGCTCTGAATGACCGCCTATCACAGTGCCAGAATATATAAGGAGCAAACAAAAATGTGGCACGATGGTCATCTCAAGAGAAAAGATATCGTCGTTGGCAACAAAGTGCTCCTTTTCAACTCCAAGCTGAAGTTATTTCCTGGAAAACTTAGAACAAAATGGTCCGGGCCCTTTACTATAAAACATATTTACCCAACTGGAGCTGCCATTATTATAGACAATAACGGAGGATAAAGGACGGTCAACTGTCACCGTTTAAAAAGATACTACACTCTGGAAGACAAAATGCCAAGACAAACCATCGAAATCAAAGATGCTATGCCAACAGCATAACTCTATTACAGCTTCGTCGAGCCAGCGACGTAAAACCCAGGCGCTACTTGGGAGGCAACCCAAGATTTCTCGTTTTCCCGTTCTTTTTACCTTAGGTTTATCTTATGAAAATACAAAAAAAATTACAATCAAAACAAACATAAAAATAGCAAAAAGATAATATACAAAAAAATTCACATAACTAAAACAAACATAAAAATATAATATTTCGTTCGACCTTAACCCTACCAAACGGCTCTAAAACTGTTTGGAACCAAACGGTCTTCACACCGTTTGGAACCAAACGGTCTCCAAACTATTTGGAACCAAACGGTCTCCAAACCGTTTGGAACCAAACGGTCTCCAAACCGTTTGGAGTCCAAACGATCGCTAAAACCATTTGACCTAGGGTTTTTGTCAGGTCAACCCCCCGTTTCCTATAAATATAAACCCTACCCCTTCGTCTTTCTTTCCTTCGACTCCCGAGCCATCTGCAACTCCCGTGCTAGCCCTGTTCCATTGCTCTTGTTTTCCTCTGTTCCCGCGTGTTTCATCTCCTTCGACCTCTGCCTTCCCTGCTACCGCGCGACCTCCGCCCCCAACAACTCTCTGCCGTTAGCTCTGCCACCTGCTGCAAGGTAGTACAGTATCTGTGGCAGTATGGCCGCTCTCTTTCGCAACCTCCTCCTTCCGCACCGGTGTTATCATCGTCGGCGCTACCGCGGCGTTTCTTCTTTTTTTTTTTCCAGCACCGGCGCAACCATCATCGTTGTCTTTACTGCCACCATGCCGCTCTCATCTTCGTCGCCGATAGCATTGTCCGCCACCACAGTCACCTTCATCATAATTGCCGCCATCATCTTTTATCACCGATGTGCACCGTCGTTTTTGCCGTCATCGCCAACACATCCGCCGTCTCTATGCCGTTTCACCATTTCGTCTCCACCTTAGCCGTCTGTTACCTGTCGTTCCGCCTTCCAAACGGTCTCCAAACCGTTTGGAACCAAACGGCCTTCGAACTGTTTGGAACCAACCGGTCTTCAAACCGTTTGGAACCAAACGGTCTTCAAACCATTTGGAACCAAACAGTCTCCTAACCGTTTGACCTTCCACATTCGTCTAAATCTATAAAATATATATATATATACATAAAACCACATAAATACAAACAAAATCTAATCCGTTTTTTTTACATATTGTTCTCACTCATGATTTTCCACTTTGCAGAAATGGCATCACCAGCAAAGACGGCCATCGGATCTGACGCTACTCCTTCTCTGACAAGGGAGCAAATGATGGAAGAACTGGCCCGACTCCAGAAGATCAGAGATGTCTTCAATAGAACTGGAAAGGCCCCTCCAAACACCAAAATGATGGAGGTTCTGTGCGACATTGACCACCTCAACAAAAGTCTCACAGAGGCAACCGACGAAGAAGTAGAAGAGATTTCTTCTGATGATGATGAAGGCTTGGAATACACCCCAAATCCAGAGGAGGACTCCCCAGCCGAAGAACAACAAGGAAAACGCAAAGTCCAGGAAGCTGCACCCAGACAACCCTCCAAGAAATGGGCAAGAAAACAAGTTCGCCCCGTCTCTGCTATGGACCAACCCTTTGCAACACCGACCACCACCATCCCTGCCACCACCCCCACCTTCTCAATTCTCACCACCTCCGCACCCCCACCTAAAAACCTTTACATCCACACCATCCAATCCGTTGACAAAATCCTGAAACCAACGAAGTACGTCTGCTCAAGCATACTGCTGAAGATGGGGATCTATGTCAGAGTCCTCACAATGCTCGACAACGCCAACCTATCCAGACTCTGTCTTATCCCTGAAGTTTCATATGTCGATCCCACCATAGAATTCTTCACCCATCTTATTAAAGAAATGGTGGAAATTACACAGAGAGCAAGGGATGGTGGTGATCATCGACTGGTCACGAAGCTCTTTGGGAATGACGTTGTGATAACAGAAAATCTTTTAAATGCAATCTTCATTGACAATCCTGAGCAGCTCAAAAAGGCCAAAGTTGCAGGAATAGAGAACGACCCGTTCAATAAACATACCTTCTGGAAGTCACTAACAGGGATCCCAACCTACGAGCCAAAAACATGTAAAGCCTCCAACATTCACTCAGGGTTCGTGCGCACACTTCACAAAATCATTACCAGTGCGCTGCTCCCCAGATCAGAGGGAGGAAACGTCATCACTGCCGATCTTTTTATCCTATGGTCAATCCTGCATGGAAAGTCAGTCAACATCGGACGGCTTTTGATACAAAAGTTTTCCAACTACGCCATAGGAAAGGAAATTTGCATGGGAGGTCATGTCACATCCATCATAAAATATCTCAAGATGGACAGACCCCTACCGCGCTGCACGCAAATAAAGGGCGATATCCTTACCAATGAACAAACATTGAAGAACTCGTTCATTATTAAAGAAAAGGATGAAAAACTTTATTACATCTTCTGCCCTGTGGTCAAGTCATCCAGAACACTCCTCCCGCTCCCGGAGCTAGCAAACTACGACAAAGGAACGCTCCTCTTCTGTGACGAGGAGCTTACACAACTCCTAGCTTTGATTAAATCAACCGAACAGAAAGCAACAGCGGGACAGACGGAGCTGAGCATCACAGCCCCGGCAGCTCGTCCATCCAAAATACCTATCAAACGGCCTTCTAGAAGGCAGTTGCAGGCCCAACAGCTGTCGGGGACACCAACATCTAGGCCAAATCCAGAGGCCGAGAAGCTCCATGAAGAAATCTTAACCTCCTCCTCTATCGACTCTTTCATTCAGAGTCTACATGAGCAGCTAACCGCTGCCACCACTCCACCTTTCACCATTCCAACTTCAACCACTCCCTTCTTCCCCATCACATCAATGCAACCATTCACATCCACTTCATCACCCCTATCTACCTCGGGCTTTCCCTTCTCCATCCCCATGCCCGACTTCACAACTTTTCCTTTCACCTCTGCCATTTCCACCCCATCACTATCGCTACCACCGATTTCACCTCAAATCCCACCACTTTTCACATCCACCACCACCCCGACACCGCTGGTGACTACATCCACAGTCACTACGCAGCTCGGGGCATCATCAGTGTCTCTTCCGAAAGACACTAACACCATTCCATGTAGACCCCAGCCATCTCACCCTTCCACTCCTGGGGTCCCTTTTGCTAATATCGGTGAGGAATTTGGCCGTCAATTTGACGCTGTCCGAAACCTCCTCACCGATCCTTCTAATATATTAAATTCTATTCTTTCTTGTGTGCAGGGTTTATCACGACAGGTGACCATGATCGACGAACAACACTGTGCCTTGCCAACCATCCTCCAAGGCCTCCAGCAACGAGAGGATGAGGTGGCTAAGCAAGTTGATCACATCAACAGCCACTACAACAACCTGCCAGACCTGGTCCTTGGAGCGACGCGTCAGCAAGAAGTAACGGTGAAGCAAGTCGATGAGATCTCCAAGCAGACTCAGCCTCTGCCAGAGACTCTCCGCGAGCTCCAGCAATAGCAAGAAATTCTGAGCACGCACTTGGACACCATCAACAGCACACTTACACAACTACAACATCACCAAGAGGAGTCCAATAACGATGCAATCCAGCAATCACATGCTCAAGTCACCAATCTTACAGCACGTCTCCTCTCCGCCGAGGGCAGATATACCGACCTCAAAGAAACCCATGATGCACTGCTCGAAAAACACGAGCATCTGCAAGTGGCTTTTGATGAGCTACAAGCCACCCATCGGCGGTGCAAATCGTCCGCTAGTAAAAAGCAAGCAGACAAGGCCGCGGACGACGATGATGGCGATGATGAGGAAGAAGACGACTCCGACTCATCTGCTGACTCCAACAAAGACACCACCTTTGATGACAAGCATGATGACGGAGAGGACCCAGGCAATGCGGCAGGACCTTCTCACAGAGGTTCCGACAAGGGTCACCATGACAGTGACCACCCCCCCAGTCCCTACACAACGACAATGTCAACATGTCATACGGGGACCAGTTTTTCGATTACTCCGCTATGGGGTCCATTGGGGAAGCTGCCAAAGATGCGGCCTACGCTGATTTCCACCAATGCATACTAGGAACTAGTGCCAGCCCACCAAAAACATCCGCTCCACCCTTCTCAGTACCTTCTCCTCCCTACCAGGACGAGGCAGACCAAGTAAGTCTAGACACGGATGAAGATCTCGATTCTTCCTCCGACTCAGACAACAATCTGCAGGGCAATGAAGAGGCCTCTGAACAACCTGCTTCTCCCCCACTACAAGAACTTCTCCCACCACCACCTCTGCCGCACAAAATGCATGACTTGGATATGGCGGCCATCTCCACTTTAGATGCTCAGGACATTTTTATACTGAACACTATAGTGGATGATACAAAGGCAGGGGAAGACATAATTTATCACAATACAAAAACCAGGCGTCAGATGACACATGAATATTTCCGCAACATCCTCCGACCTTGGTCCACGATGCCTATGGAAATCTTCTGTATCCTCCTCACCAATTGTATCGAAATATACAAAAGTTCTAAGAGGCAGCAACCCGTTTTCAACACCTCGCCTGCTCTGTCTATTGGCCTTTTATACAAAGACGTAAGAGCAACGTCGATCGAGCGTCTACGTGCTGGTTTAGCACGTCGAGCACGTTATCTTACCATGCCCTTCCAAGTTTTGAACCACTGGCTTTTTATGATTGTGGATACCGAGGCTCGGGATGCCAAGGTATATAACTTCTGTGGCATCGAGCTACCAGCCGACACAATAAACTTCATAGGAGAAGCAGCAGGAGAAGCCAGGTGTATACCCTTCCGGCTGCTTTAGTTAATTTGGGTTGCACACCCATCTCTACGCCAAGATTGGAGCCAACCATGGTTCAAAATCATAAACCCTCTAGTTCAAGCCACCGAGGGATCTGGGGATTGCGTTTTCTGCACCATACGTCACATTCAAGCGTTGAACCAGGAAATCCCATTTAACGATCTGGTTGCTGAAGATTTTCATTCCTTACGCGGAAGTTATGCCATGGAGCTAATCTGTGATAGACGGTTCTTCAAGGACCCAACTCTGGCACCATACGACATTCCTCGCTACCTCTTCTCAGCTATCTAGCGACCGCAGCGGTGACCCTTCCGACAAACTCTGAAGGAGTCAGAAAAGACCAAGTTGCCAGTCGCCGATACCGAGCAAGATCAAAGCAAGATCGATCATGTGTTCTCCATTACACCAACCTTCCTGAATTTTGATCGCGATGCTTGCAAGGGTCTCAACGACCTCGAATTGCGTCTCATTATGGCACGGCTCTCCGCCGACAAAGATGGCCTGGTATTCATGTCCCGAGATATTCTTGTAATGGCAGACACACTGCGAGAGACTCTACAGGTTAAGGGATCCCTCTCTGTAAGCCTTATGGCCGCCTATCAGTTTCTGCTTGGCCAAAACAACCCAACAACATACATGGCGTCTCCATATATGAAAGATGATCTCCTAAAGCTTAAGAACTTCGGCACAGCTGACGCGCTGATCTCTTATCTCCAGCACACAACACCGACATTCATCATGTTACCTTTCCTCTATCATGAGCACTGGATGCTCCTGGAAACAAACCTCCCAGAAGGAACAACCACAATATACAACAGTTCTGATAGCCAGTACAACGCACGACAGAGAAACTACGTCGTGACACCAAAGACGCCAACAGGAGTAGTGGCAAAGGAGTGTGCCGAAAAGTTAATCAATTTTCTGAGTCAGCATACAAAGGCGTACGACAAAGAGCATTTCCTCCACCCTGCCTTCTGCCACAAATGCCCCTAGCAAATCCGACAATCGAACGGCTGCGTCTTCCACATCCTCTACTGGATGTACACCATCATCGTTCTCCAAAGACCAGTAGAGGAGATGACTGACGTGGATTACCACGCTTTACGAGGACAGTTCGCATCCAATCTACTTCGTTCTCCGGGGGCAAATGAAGATTTACCTTAGCCTGTAGCCCTTGTCATAATTACTGCTCACCCTATCACTTTGACACTCTGAGGACAGAGTGAGTGATAAGTTAGGGGGGGTACATTAGACAAGGGTGAGGTATCATTTCCTACATCCCTCTTTCTGTTAGCACTTTCTATTTTTCTTCTTTTATTTTTTTCTCTTTACACAATTCTTTTTAACTTAAATTCTTTTGGAATAAAGTCACCCCAATAAACCTTAGAATCATGATAGTCCCCAAAAGTAAATAGCGCTTAGACATTTAATGGCGATTTAACAATTTCCATCCACTATCGATTTCATGTTTTTGCTTCAATTTTTTATCTGACTCTCCACAGGGCAAAATCAAGGCAAAAATAAGCCAAGCTCTCAAGGATGAGAGGGGAATCAGGCAACTTCCAAATCAAGAAGTTTTGCAAGTGGACCACAAACCAAATAAGTGCATGTTGAACGACTCTAAGAACAGCTTTCCTCTCTTCAAAATAAAAGAGGCTTGGCCGCCCAAAATAATTTCCCAAATAAAACCCCAAATCCCAAGCCTGCGAGTCATCGAATAAAAGCCAGAGAGTTGAATAAAATCATGAGAGTTGTGCCATGAATAAGGATCTATATAAAGAACCGATGAAGGTTTCACCCGACCGGCACATTCCGCTGCCGTCACAAAGGCAGATGTGTCATGCCCGGTAGTGAAACCCTAAGGTCTCTAAATATATGAAAGGCTCATAAAGGACTCACCCGGCCGGTACATTCAGCTGCCCTCACAAAGGCATATGTGTCATGCCCGGTAGTGAGATCCCAAAAGCATAAATAGCCCCTCCCCCACTTGAAGGGGGAGCTACACCTCAAGCCTTTGGCCAACCCTCATACCCTCTCTAGCTCCCAGTAGGTCTTTTAGAGAGGTATAAAGCTGATTAGAGTCAACAATATGCACAAAATAAAGGTGGTCCCAATGCAAACTGCGAGATACGGAAAGAACCTAAGACCCAAGCAACTCTTGAAACCTGAAAAGAGTCAAGGCAAGCAATAAGACTTGATATGACCTCAAGGGAACTCAGGTTAAGAATTGAAGCAAGAGTATGGAAATCCTAATTAATAAGATCGCCTCTCCATTACATATCTCAACTCTATCTAACTTGAGGACAAGCTAGACTCTAAGTTAGGGGGGGTGATAACCTTCCATTTTAGTCAATTATCTTAGTCCTTTTCTTTAATTTTCCATACTCTTTCTAAAGCTTAAACTATACATAATCCTAATTTTACCCTTTTTTGTAAATATACCATCAGACTGACTTTCCTTTCTATATATGCAGAAAAAGCACAAAAAAATCATAAAAGAATAACTTAACCTCAAGACCGCATGGATTCAAACGGTCCCAAGACCGCATGAAGCCAATTGGTCTCGAGACCGCATGAAGTCAAACGGTCCCAAGACCGCATAAAGCCAACCGATCTCGAGATCGCATGGAGTCACACGGTCCCAAGACCGCATGAAGCCAATCGGTCTCGAGACCGCATGAAGCCAATCGGTCCCGAGACCGCATGGAGTCACACGGTCCCAAGACCGCATGAAGCCAATCGGTCTCGAGACCGCATGAATCCAAACGGTCCCAAGACCGCATGAAGCCAACCGGTCCCGAGACCGCATGGAGTTCAAACGGCCTCAAGACCGCATGAAGCCAACCGGTCCCGAGACCGCATGGAGTTCAAACGGTCTCAAGGTCCAAATGGTCTCAAGGTCCAAACGGTCTTGAGGTCCAAACGGTCTTGAGGTCCAAATGGTCTTGAGGTCCAAACGGTCTCCAAACCGTTTGGACTTCACTTAAGGCCTATAAATAAGACCCCAAGGGTCCTCCACCACGCATCAAGTTTTCAGACGCCCAAAGGCTGCCTCAATTGTTCCAGAGCTCTTGCTACTTCCATTCTCCGCCTAGGGGCTGCCGGTCTGAGACTCATACTCCATCTCGAAGCTGCTTTCTCTCTCTCCGCCAAAGAAGGTGGGAAGAGGGAGATCCTGTCATCGAGCAACCCATGAAGCTGGTGGATCTTTTCTCTCTCTCCAAGGGGTTGACTTTCCTCTCACCTTTGTGGGGATGATGCTCTTTCTCTCTCTTCTTGCCTCCTTCTTTGTCCTAGTCATGAGCGAGTAGTCTTCTTTACTAGGGTGTGGGGAGTAGCCCCGCTACCCATGCTTTCATATCATGTAAATGTAATCCTTAGGTTGTAATATAGAGTTCTTATCTTTGTTAGTTCGACATCAAACGATTAATGAGTGCATGTTGCTTGATCTCCAACTTGTGTTATCATTTATCTCTTAGTATGAATTGTCTACGTTTGTATTATTAGATTTGAAACTCGTTTTTATGTTGGTTCTTGGTGCATGTATTCACCATGCATCTATTTCGGTATCTAGAAGTGTATCTCAAGAAGTGGAGTAAACTCACTATCATCCGTTGCACTTTCATACTATGAAATGGAATCAGTTGACGTATGGAAGTGCAACCTTGATAAGTCGAGGAACACACTTTGCGAGGGGAATGATGCAAAGTAATGTGACCATTTGTTCGGGAATGGCTGGCGTTGCAACATTCCCGCACTTCTCGTAGTTAGATTCTCCAAAAGGAGGCTAAGTCTACAAGGATACTAACTGACTGAACTCTTTTTGCAGGTTAAGTTTTGCTTTGCATGTGTTGATTGATGTGTAGTGGTGGTGAAAAACCGATCACACCTTAGTGATTTTTTATCATAGTTTAACATATTAGATTTACCTGCTTTCTTTACTTTTCATGTTCTTAGTTAAAAACATCAAAATCCAACTTTCGATATAAGTACCTGCTAGTAAGAAACCAAGTGAAATTCCATACGTTTTCCATCTTGTTGCTTGCAACAAGACTGTTGTCCTGTGGATTCGACCCTTAACTATACTGGGATAAGACTTCCACGTATCTTAGCATACGTGGGTGGAGTTTTCTATCTAGTATAAGCAAGGCTAAACTTAAAGACTTACCATCTTTAGGATTTTTAGTGGTGCACGCAATTCAACGTAAGTGGAAGCTCCATCATCCTTCTCGGCTGAAAGCCACGCCATAATGAGTCGTAGTTCGATGTCGTTGAGACCTTTCCAAGCACTGTGATCAAAGTCAGGAAAGGTTGGTTCTATGGCAGACAAAGGATCGATGTCTCCTTTACTTTGCTCGGTAGCTAAGGCCGGTTCCTTTGATTTCTCTGACTCCTTTAGAGTTTGTCGGAAGGGTCGTCACTGCGGTCACTGGATAGCGGAGAAGAGGTAGCGAGGGACATCATCTGGTGCCATTGTCGGGTCCTTGAAGAACCGTCTATCACAGATGAGATCCATAGTATAACGCCCTCGCAAGGAATGAAAATCTTCAGCAGCCAGATCAGAAAATGGGATTTCCTGGTTCAGCGCTTGGATGTGACGTATGGTGCAGAAAGCGCAATCCCCAGATTCCTCGGCAGCTTGAACTTGAGGGTTTATTATTTTGAACCAAGGTTGGCTCCAGTCTTGGCGGAGAGATGGGCGTGCAGCCCAAATTAACTTCAGCAACCGGAAGGGTATACACCGCGCTTCTCCTGCTGCTTCACGACGAAATTTATTGTACCGGCGGGTCGCTCAGCGCCGCAAAAATTATAGACCTTGGAATCCCGAGCTTCGGTGTCGACCATCATAAAGAGCCAATGGCCTGAAACTTGGAAGGGCACGGTAAGAAAATGTGCCCGACGTGCTAAACCAGTATGCAGCCTCTCGATCGACTTTGCTCTTATATCTTTGTATAAAAGGCCAACAGCCAGAGCAGGCGAGGTGTTGAAGACCGGTTGTTGCCTTTTATGACTTCTATATATTTCAATGCTATTGGCAAGAAGGACACGGAAGATCGCCATAGAAAGATGAAGGCGGCGATGGAAAAGGCGGAGCCGGCGGCGGTAAAGGCGAAGCTGATGGTGGAAACGGTGGAGTTGCCGGTGAAGAAGGCGACTGCTGCGGCCAGACTACCTTGCTACTGTGAGTAGGGGAGACGACGGTGAGGGCACTGGAGATGGAGGTCATGCGGGAGCAGGGGAAATAGAGGTTGACGGAGGTGAGAGCAATGGAACAGCACTTCGAGAGTTTCAGATGGCTCGGGAGTCGAAAGAAAGAAAAACAAGGGGGTAGGGTTTATTTTTATAGGAAACGGGGGGTTGACGTGACAAAAACCCTAAGTCAAACGGATTAGCGACCGTTTGGACTCCAAATGGTTTCGAGACTGTTTGGCTCCAAATGGTTTCGAGACCATTTGGCTCCAAACGGTTTCGAGACAGTTTGGTCCCAAATGGTTTGAAGATCGTTTGGCTCCAAACGGTTTTAGGACCGTTTGGGAGGGTTAAGTTCGAACGGATTTTTATATTTTTATGAAAAAAAATTTGTATATTTTTGTTTTGTTATTTTTATGTTTGTTTTGGTTATATAATTTTTTGTATTTTCATATAATGAACCTAAGGTAATTAAAAGAACGGGAAAAAGAAAGAAACTAAAATCTTGGGTTGCCTCCCAAGTAGTGCCTGGGCTTTACATCGCTGGCTCGACGAAGCTTTGATGGTGTTAATCTGACAGTGTGGCATCTTTGATTTCGATGGTCTGTCTCAGCATCTTATCTTCTGGAGTGTAGTATCTTTTTAAATGATGGTCGTTGACCGTCCTTTCTCCTCTATTATTGTCGAAAATTATCACAGCTCCAGTTGGATAATTATGTTTTATGGTGAAGGGCCCGGACCATTTTGTACGAAGTTTTCTGGGGAACAACTTGAGCTTGGAATTGAAAAGGAGCACTTTGTCGCCGACGGCGATGTCTTTCCTTTTTAGATGACCGTCCTGCCACATTTTTGTCAGCTCTTTATAGATTCTGGCACTCTGATAGGCGGTCATACGGAGTTCTTCTAGCTCCTGTAGCTGCAATTGTCTATTCTCTCCCGCACTTTTAAGATCGAAATTTAATTGTTTGATGGCCCACCAGGCTTTGTGTTCCAGCTCTACTGGAAGATGAAAAGACTTCCCGTACACCAAACGGAATGGGGTTGTTCCGATTGGTGTTTTATAAGCTGTTCGATATGCCCAAAGGGCATCAGGAAGTTTGATGGACCAATCAGAGCGGTTTTTGTTCACTGTTTTTTCAAGAATAGCCTTCAATTGTCTATTTGATACCTCTACCTGACCACTAGTCTGTGGATGGTAGGGCGTGGTGACTTTGTGATTGAATCTGTACTTTTTTAGTAAGGCTTCAAAACTTCTTTCCAAAAAATGGGTCCCGCCATCTGATATGACAGTTCTTGGAACTCCAAACCTTGGGAAAATAATATCTTTAAACAATTTAATGACAGGGTTGGAATCGCTGGACACAATAGGTACATCTTCGACCCACTTTGATACGTAGTCCACCGCAACCAAGATGTAGGAGAATCCATAGGATGAAGGGAAAGGGCCCATGTAGTCTACCCCCCACACATCGAAAAGCTCAATTTCTTGCCACATTATAAGGGGCATCTGTCTCTTTTTGATATGTTGCCCGAAAATTGGCATTTGTTGCAGGCTTTCACAAAATCGTAGGAATCTTTTGCTATAGTAGGCTAGAAGAAACCATATTGTAAAACTTTTAGAGCGGTTTTCTTAGCACTTATGTGCCCCCCTGTAGGTCCTGAATGGAAATGCTCAAGGACAGGGGTGATTTCTTCTTCCGGCAAGCAACGACGGAAAAGTCCGTCGGCACAAAGGTGGAACAAGTAGGGTTCATCCCAGTAATAATGTTTTATGTCATGAAGGAACTTCCTTTTGTCCTGGTAGGAAGCAGATGGGTGGATAATTCCTATGGCTAGATAATTAACGATATCAGCATACCAAGGGAAGCCATGAGTGGCCTTCATAAGCTGATCATCAGGAAGAGAATCCCAGATAGGGATTTTATCTTTTTCTTCAACCTCGATCCGGCTGAGGTGATCGGCCACAACATTCTCCACGCCACTTTTATCTTTGATCTCCAAGTCGAATTCCTGAAGCATTAGCACCCAGCGGATAAGCCTGGGTTTGGCATCCTGTTTTTGAATCAGGTATAGAATGGCAGAATGGTCGGTATAAACGATGAGTTTAGAACCAATCAGATAAGAGTGGAATTTTTCAAACGCGTAGATGATAGCCAGAAATTCTTTCTCCATGGTAGTGTAGTTTTTCTGTGCTTCGTCTAGCGTTTTGGATGCGTAGTAGATAACATAGGGTTTCTTGTCAATTCGCTGTCCTAAAACAGCCCCTATGGCGTAATCACTTGCGTCGCACATGATTTCGAAAGGCTGCGACCAATCTGGGGCTCTCAGAATAGGTGCGGAAATTAACGCATTCTTGAGGGTGGAGAAACTTTGCATACGTTCTTGATTGAATATGAACTCAGCATCTTTAGTTAGGAGTTGGGACATGGGTTTAGCTATCTTCGAGAAATCTTTGATGAATCTTCTATAGAATCCTGCATGACCCAGGAAAGCTTGAACTCCTCTTATGTCCTTTGGAGGTGACAGCTTTGAGATAACATCGATCTTTGCTTTGTCAACCTCGATTCCCCTATCGCTTACCCTGTGTCTGAGGACGACACCTTCTGTTACCATGAAATGGCATTTCTCCCCATTCAAGATAAGGTTCGTTTCCTCACAGTGTTGCAGAACTTGTCCAAGATTGATTAAACAGTTGTCGAAGGAATCTCTGTAAACTGAGAAATCGTCCATAAATACTTCCATGACGGATTATGTTAAACCGGCGAAGATGGCAGACATACATCGTTAGAAAGTGGTGGGTGTGTTACATAACCCGAACGGCATTCTTCTAAATGCATACGTCCCAAAGGGACAGGTGAAGGTGGTTTTAACCTGGTCCTCCGGGTGTATGGGTATTTGATAGAACCCGGAGTAACCATCGAGATAACAAAAATATTTTTGGTGAGCTAAGCATTCCAGGACTTCATCAAGGAAAGGTAGAGGGTAGTGGTCTTTCCTTGTAGCTTTGTTCAACTTCCTATAATCAATACACATTCGCCATCTTGTTACAGTCCTAGTAGGCACTAACTCATTTTTGTCGTTGAGCACTACAGTAGTGCCCCCTTTTTTGGAACGACCTGGACAGGGCTGACCCACTGGGAGTCAGAAATAGGATAGATCATGCCGGCTTTGAGTAATTTAAGGACCTCCAGACGAACTACCTCCTTCAGATTAGGATTCAGTTTTCTTTGATGTTCGCGAGAGGGTTTGAATTCTTCAACCATAGGAAGTCTATGCATACACAGAGCTGGGTTTATGCATGTTAGTTCAGTTATCTTATATCCAATGACCCTTTTATGCTTCTTCAGCTCATCCAGGAGCTTTTCTTCCTGATCTTTTGTAAGGGTAGAGATGATGATGACCGGGCATAGTTTTTCCTTATCTAATAAAACATGTTTAAGCCCTGTGGGTAAAGTCTTCATATCAGGGGCTTTTGGTGGCTCAGCTGCTTCTATAATGGTAGCAGCTTTAAGTTCTTCAAAAGTGACTATTGATGCTTCTTCGGCCTTTTCTAGATGTTGCAGGCACTGTTGAACTAGTTGGTTTGCAGAGAATTCAACATCTGAATTGATTAGGACGTTTTCCAGTTCGTTAGTAGGCTCGGATATTTCTAACTGAGACATATGTTGTATTGCGTCAAGAAGGAAAACCTCTTCTTGTATGTTGGGGCCTTTCATACTATTAAGGACTCGGAATTGAACTGCTTCTTTTCCGAGCCTAAGAATGATGGTGCCATCTTCGACGTCAATAAGCGCTCTCACAGTAGCGAGGAACGGTCTGCCAAAAATGATTGGGTACCTCAGGTCTTCTTTAATATCCATGATAACGGAGTCGCATAGAACGTAGGCATCCTTACCTATCCTTACTGGAATGTCTTCAATGATTCCCAGAGGTGTGGTTATGGTGGAGTCAGCTAGTTGAATAGTCATTGCCATAGGCAGCAATTCGGTGAAACCGAGACGTTTACACATCGAGTAAGGCATAATGGATATGCTGGCCCCAAGGTCAACTAATCCCTTTTTTGTAGATGCATTTCCAATGCAACATTGAATTTCGAATGATCATGGGTCCTTCTTCTTTTTTGGCATTTTGTTTAGGATGATGTCAGAAGTGGTCTGAGAAAGCTTGACAGTTTCTTTCTCCTCGGTGATATACTTTCTTGATAGCAAGGTTTTGAGATATTTTGCCCATGCCGGTATCTCGGAAAGAGCGTCAAGGAGCGGAATATCGATGTACAGTTTCTTCATCACCTCTTTGAACTTTTGAAACCTGGTGTCCATCTTTGTTTCTCGCAGTCTACCTGGATACGGGATTCTTGGTTTATATTAAAAAACTTCAGGTTCTGAGGACACTTGGTCTTTATCTTTTCCCTTTGCGCCCTCTGTGGGCTTCTCTATTCCTTGTAACGGGCTTTCATTTGTCATAAAAGCGGGTGTATCATCATTATACAGAGTAATCTTGGTAGTCTCATGAAGAGTGCGTCTCGACCTTGTGGTGACAGCATTCAACTGTTCATGTTTGTTCTACCCATGCTTAGGATTTGATTCAGGCTGCCCAGCAAACGTACCTGCTGGGGGCTTTAATTGTGCAACGATCTGAGCAAGTTGAGCTTCAACTGCTTTCTGCTGAGCCTGTTGGTTAGAAAGCATAGTTTGCTGCGATTGTAACATCTGCCTTATCAAGGATATTTCATCTTCTAGTTGGACAGGAGCGGTTTTCGGAGGAATTTGTTGTTGTGCTTGTTGAGATTGTTGCGTCGGTAGCACCAGCTGAGGTTGCTGAGTATGTAACTGTGGATGGAGTGGAGTATGAGTGTACTGGTAGTAGGCCGATTGGTTCCTGGGGTAGTTAGCCCTAGGGAAGTTGTTCCTGGAATTCCCTTGATTTTGGTTGAAACTATTTGGGAACCCAGGTGGTAGCCTGCTAGGGGATCCCCCCTACATTTGATGCTGAGGATTAGCGGTCCCAGTAGGGTTTCCATACTAAAACCCTGGATGATTCCTTGGCTGATTAGGGTTGTAGTAGACTTGCCCAGGGATAGAGTGGATAGAGTTAACTTGTTCCGGTAGTTGTTCTTCCGACTGATCAATGACAGGTTCATATGGTTGTGGTGGTGAATGCATATCCATCATCACATTATATAGCATACCGCAGGAGAGAGTCAGATGATCAGAAGCATGACAAGCCTCACAGGATCCTGTGACAGCTTTGACTTGTTGAACTAGAGGAGTTTTCTTCTTATCAATCTCTCCGAGAGAAGTCTCGAGAGCTTGTTGTTTGTGAACTATAGTTTTCAAGGCTTCAGCTATTGCCTTCATCTCTATAGATTCTTCAGCTTTGTAAACCTTGAGAACACCTTTACCGGCTGACCGTCCCTAGTTGGACTGGTTTTCAGCTCCGAGTGTAACAATCTTCCAGGAATCCTCATAATTCTTTCTCATGAAGTTTCCTCCAGATGAGGAATCTAAAAACTGTTTAATATCATCGCTCACTCCCCAATAGAAGGTTTCTATCAGTTGGTTCTGGGAGATTCCATGATGGGGGCATTTCCGCAAAAGTTCTTTATACCTTTCCCATGCTTCAGCAAGGGATTCTCCGGGTAACTGACAGAAGTGATTGATCTACCCCCTGATCTCATAAGTCAGTGAAGGGGGAAAGAACTTCTCTAAGAATTTTTCCTCAAGGGGAGCCCAGGTAGTTATTATAGGTTCCGGGTCAAGAGAGTTATACCAACTCAGGGCTCTCCCAGACAGAGTGAAATGAAACAGGTGAAGCATTATAGCATCAAAAGCGACTCCGGCTTGTGGAACCAGGCGGCACAGTACCTTAAACCTTTTCAAATGATCCATGCAATCATCTCCAGAACCTCCGGAGAAAGAGATGCCTTGCATGATCTGGATCCACTGGGTCCGAATCTAAAAGTTAGGGATATTGATAATCGGAGATCGGACCAGGTGGTTATCCTCATAGTTCTTCGGGACATCGTAGTCCCTCAGTTGTTTGTTCCTTAACTCCAACTGGGCATCTTGGGTTGCTGCTTCATTTTCAGCTCTAATGCGGGCCTGTTCTTCCGCACGAATCTCCGCTTGAATCTGGGCACGAGTATCAGTGATGAGTTGTGCCCTTTGAGCGGCGATGGCGGCGTTGACCCTCTCCATCACCAAAGCAACCTTGTGTTGATCTTCTGCCATTTGCCTGGCCCTTTGGTGATTGAGTCGAATGTGACGGTGGAAGCTTCTCTCTACCTCAGAGTCGTACTCTGGATTAGGGGAGAATCTGGGGTTATGCACTGGTTGCATACACATTTTCTACCTGAGTAGAGGGAAGAAAACACCTTTTTAGATGATGGAGGAGATATAATGAATTTTAAGAAGATATGGTTTAATGATTAAAAGAAAGTGTAAAACCCTAACCAAATAGAAAGATACTAAATGAAATTAAAACGTTCTGTTATCCCCGACAACAGTGCCAATTTTTGATGGAGCTTCCACTTTTGTGGAATTGTGTGCACCACTAAAAATCCTAAAGATGGTAAATCCTTAGGTTTATCCTTGCTTACACTAGATAGAGAACTCCACCCACGTATGCTGAGATACGTGGAAGTATTATTGTAGTATAGTTAAGGGTCGAATCCACGGGACAACGGTCTTGTTGCAAGCAACAAGATGGAAAATGTTGGAATTTCATTTAGTCACTTAATAGTAGGTACTTAAATCAGACGGTTGGTTTTGTTGTTTTAAACTAAGAACATGCAAAGTAAAGAAAACAAGTAGATCTAAGGATTTAAACTATGATAAAAGTCACTAGGATGTGATCGGTTTTTCACCACCACTACACATGGATCAACACATGCAAAGCAAAACACAACCTGCAAAAAAGAGTCTAGTCAGTTAGTATCTTTGTAGACTTATCTTCCTTTCGGAGAGCTAACTATGAGAAGTGCGGGAATGTTGCAACGCCAGCCATTCCCGAACAAATGGTCACTTACTTTTCATCATTCCCCTCGCAAAGTGTGTTCCTCGACTTACCAAGGTTGCACTTTCATACGTCAACTGATTCCATTTCATAGCATGAAAGTGCAACAAATGATAGTGAGTTTACTCCACTTCTTGAGATACACTTCTAGATACCGAAATAGATGCATGGTGGATACATGCACCAAGAACCAACATACAAACGAGTTCCAAATCTAATAGTACAAATGTAGACAATTCATACTAAAAGATAAAAGATAACACAAGTTGGTGATCAAGCAACAAGCATTCATTAAACGTTTGATGTTGAACTGAGAAGATATGAACTCTATATTACAACTTATGGATTACATTTGCATGATATGAAAACATGGGTAGCGGAGCTACTCCCCGCACCCTAGTGAGAGAGACTACTCACTCATGACTAGGACAAGGAAGGAGGCAAAAAGAGAGAGAGTGTGTCATCCCCACAAAGGAGAGAGGAAAGTCGACCCCTTGGAGAGAGACACGATCCACCAGCTTCACAGGTTGCTTGATGACGAGATCTCCCTCTTCCCACCTTCTTAGGCGGAGAGAGAGAAAGCAGCTTTGAGATGGAGTATGGGTCTCAGACCGGCAGCCCCTGGATGGAGGATGGAAGTCGGATTTGCTCTGGAGTGATTGAGGCAGCCTTTGGACGTCTGAATACTTGATATCCCGTGATGGACCCTTGGGGTCTTATTTATAGGCCTTAATTGAAGTCCAAACGGTTTGGAGACCGTTTGGACCTCAGGACCATTTGGATCTCAAGACCGTTTGGACCTTGAGACCGTTTGGACTTCAAGACCGTTTGGACCTTGAGACCGTTTGGACTTCAAGACTGTTTGGACCTTGAGACCATTTGGACCTCAAGACCATTTGGACCTCAATACCGTTTGGCTTCATGCGATCTCGGGACCGGTTGGCTTCATGCGGTCTTGAAACTGTGTGACTCCATGCGGTCTCGGGATCGATTGACTCCATGCGGTCTCGGGACCATTTGACTCCATGCGGTCTCGGGACCGTTTGGCTTCATGTGGTCTTGGGACCGATTAACTCCATGCGGTCTCGGGACCGTTTGGCTTCATGCGGTCTTGGGACCGTTTGACTCCATGCGGTCTCGGGACCATTTCGCTTCATGCGGTCTTGGGACCGTTTGAGTCCATGTGGTGTTGAGGTTGATTTAGTCTTTTATGATATTTTTTATGTCTTTTTCTGCAGATATAAAGAGGAAAAGTTAGTCTGATGGTATATTTACAATAAGAGGGAATATTTAGGGATTAAGGCTAATTCTAATTGAGAAAGAGTATGGAAAACTAAAGAAAAGACTAAGGTAAACATCCAAAATTGGAGGTTATCACCTCCCCACTTCACGTCTAGCAAGAGATAGGGAAATCTAATCAATCATTTGCTCTATTTGGCTAATATCTTGTCCTTGGGAGGACACATCCTTCTTCACATCATCAAGGTTTCTCAATCTCCTTAGGACTTCCTCTTCAAACTTGGAGTTGTATTTTGACCATTGATGTTGCTTGGGTTTCCCTTGTCCTTCATATCCTTGCTTCTAATAGAGGTTCAGATGATTTATCCATTTCAAAGTGTAAGAGTTGGACATTGGGCCTTGGTTGTTCGGGTTCCCAAATGATTGCAAAGCTTACACTTCTTCACCAAGAGTTTCCATAGAAAGGGTGGAGTGGTGAGGAGAACCTACCACATGAGTCTTCATTAGATTCATCATATCGGCCAAAATCTCCATCATTTATGGATTGGAGTCACCTTTGTGGTGAGGAGGTGAAGTTAATTGGTTTCTATCACAATGCACATCCACGCTAGAAACACAGTGATGGGATTTTTCAGCCAAATAATCAAAGAGGGGCCACAATTCTTCTGGAGGCTTGGCCATGAAAGATCCATCACAAGACGAGTCAACTCTCATATGGTTACTTCATGATGTGATCAATATTATAGTAGCTTTTGAAACCTCTCCCAAGTTACATGGAATTGCTCATTCTCCTTTTGGCTGAAGGAGGTAATATGTTTTCTCATCAGGGTCAATTCAGCAATAGGATAAAATTTCTTCAAGAACTTATTCTTCATTGCCTCCCATGTGACAATCCTTGTCTTTGAATAGCACCACTCTTTTGCCTTGTCCTTAAGAAAGAAGGGGGGAAAGGTGAGACAAATATAGTCATTTGTGGTTGTAGGAGTTCTAAAAGTGGAGCAAGTTTCCAGAAAAGCATCTATTTGCTTGCATGGATTTACCTTCTCAAACCCATAGAATGTGGGGAGCAATCTAAGAAGGGCCAATGGGATCAAGAACTGATGGCTCGACATCCTATCCACCCTTCTGGCAATTGGTGAAGTGTGTTTCCAGTCATAAAGTAGTCATGAAGTGGATTGGGTGGTGGATGACCTAGAGGGATATGTGCCTCCTCCTCATGGTTGTCATACATGTTACCCATCTCAACTTCTTGATGTTTCTTGTACCAGTGTTGACTTTTTCTTGTCCCTATCTCAAGGTCCTTTGGAACTAAGTCAATAAGAGTGAATGACGGCCAAGCACGCACATATGTCACCTGCACAAGCCACAACCAAACAATAGAAGCTAAGTCATAAGAAAATTTTGTAGAAGTAAAACAAAGAATAAAGATAGCACTGGTTAGCGCAGAGGGAAAAGATCAAAGAAAAACTAACTAGATAGAACAAGAGCCTCTATTCCCAAAAATAGTGCCAAATAGTTTAATGCATTTTCACTTAAGGTTCACCCAACCAATTGAGTTTGATTGGATGTTCCTATACCATACAATAGGGATCTTTCTATATTTATAAGGCTCAAAAGGTACTCTCACAAAGATTAACACATGTTACCTACAAGTGCACGAGATTGTATTATAGTATAGGTAGGCAGCAAGATAAGGGTCAATCTACATGAAGAGAGGGAGGGCTATATCTTAGTTAGATTATCTAGGTTCCTAAAATGGATTCCAAGGATCAAGGGTTTGATTGGGGTTTGTTTGATTACATTAAAGTTGGAAAAGCAATCCAATAAGGGGGAAAATCAATCAGAACCTAAATCAACCCTAGAAAAGTTAATTCTAAGTGGTAACAAAAACAATTGAGCAAGAAGAGAGTAGTTAAGGCCAAGGAAAGAAAAGCAAGAGATACACTAAACTAACTAACAATTTAGGCAACTAGGGTATTGAAGACCTAGACTAGCACTAACTAACTAAGATTAACACAAGCAAGCACAAAAGTGCACTAAGTACTCTAGAGAGACCTAGATGTTAAGAACTATGCAGTTAACTAGCAAGAAATTTAAGCAACTAGCTAATAAAGCATCACAATTGGGTTTCTTAGCAATTACTGGAGATGTGGGCCATTTAGGGGAATGTAACTAGAATCCACATTGGGGGTCAAGATTGTTAAATCAAAAAAAAAGATAAATGTTAGATAATTTCCCTAAGCTACTAGTTAGCCATGGGTGGTATAATGTGTGTGAAGGGGAACTACACCCTTACACACCTTATCCAACCTTACAAGACACAACTGGACTAGGGCTTAGGTGAAATTTTATAGGATATAACAAGTCTAGGTTACTAGAGTAGGTATTTTTAGGGAAATTGGAAGTCAAGGGTAGGAATAGAGAGTGGAGATAATGGTTTTTCACCTCACGTCAGTCACCATCTAGCCTTTAGAAAACTTTTAGGCAATTTCACTAAGTACTTCTACATTAGATACTTAGATCTTCCAAATACAAGTAAGAGAGAGGATACATATATTGGAAGATAGGGTGCTATCTAGGGATTCACTAGTTGGATCTAGGATCAATCCCTAAGATAGCCTAATACAAGCCATTCTCTCCTAGAGTGTAGGTGGTTTCAAGCGCAATCAACAAGTAATTCATGATTTAAGCACTAACCACAAGAATAAATATGGGAACTAAGATAAAAGTAGAATACAACCATCATAAAACGAAATTATATTGTTTAAAAGGTATATTCCCCCAACATGGCATCAAAGTCACATTTTAGCCTCAAACAACCCACGTAAGGGGCTTAGATACTCTTGGTGAAGACTCCTCCATCTTCACTTCTTAGCAGCCAGAACACATCCTTCTTCTCCCAAGGTGGATGGATGGCAAAGAATGGTGATGGAAGGTGGCCAAAACCCTAGAAAACCAAGGGTTTTGAGGTAAGGGATGGTGGAGGTAGAGGTGGATGGGAGTAGGTGGGAGCTCCTTGAATTATCAAGTAGTGTTGAGATGAATGCTAGGGAAGTGTACAGTCATGGTACATCTACCATCTAGGTATATATAGGTGGTAGGGAACACTAGGTTAAGTGGGGGGAAACTAGCAATTTTGATGGATAAACAGTTAGGGTTCTGGGGTCAGGTATAGCGCAGTTGTGCTGAGGGAGAATGCCCTTGTTGGTGGAGTGCAAATCTTACATTGGAAATGAGAAAATGAAAGTTGGTAGCACAACTGTGGTAAGGGCTAGGTAGCACGTCCATGGTGGGTGACTTAGTTGGGAGTCCTTCTCAGGCACGATCATTTTAGCTGGGGCAACACATGCGTTATGTCTGCCACGGTGTGCTGGAGTATTCTTGGTGTGGTTGTGCTAGTTAGCACAGTCATTCCTGCCGAGGTTGTTGTAACTTCATCACTCTTGAATTAACCTACAATTTTTAGCATTGGCAGCACGGTCATTCCATGTCACTGCAGCCATGCTAGGGCCTTTACGTGCACTTTGAGGTTCAAACTTCAAGATATATGGACACCTTTGCTTTAGCTCGACCATCAGCCACCATGGCTAGGTTGGAGGAGCTCTAGGATCTTCTTTGGACTCCTCCATGGGTGAAGGAACACTAGGATCTTCCTCTTTCTATCCCGTCCATCCAAGGCATGATCCAAGTACCAGAAAAACATGGAAAGAGTATTCATAAGTGCATTTCATAGAAACCCATTTTATTAGGGAAAATATCTTGTAGTCTAACATGTTGAGATGTGATTAAAATGCAAGAAGACACAAGATGAAGCCCTAAAATAAGGCTACATAGTATACAAACCCTAACTAAGATCCAAGACGTGTCAAAATTGTCTCCTAACATAAGGAGATCATAAGGGGGATACTATAATATTTATCACCAAATTTTACATGTATAATTGCTAAAATACCATGATAGTCCTAATTTGTCAAAATCAAGATTCTAGTTACTTTGAACCCTAACTAATCAATTGTAGGGTACATACAACATGTGCATTAATCATTCAACAAGTTAATCATAAAATAAATGCTATTTAGACTTAAATCAATACTTAGCATTAAAACATCAATCATGGCTGACTTAGATATAAGGGTCTTACAATTGATCTCTTGTCGACTACATTGACAAGTAGTATTCAACCACAAAACAAGAATCAATTTGGACTTAAAATTGCACATGTATGGCACTTGACTTGGACCTCACAAATTTTATTTCAATAATAAATATATTAAATTGAAATCATGTCATATTTTACCTAGATAGGTCAACACATACAATGTGTATTTGTATGTGTATGCATAACTATTAAGTTTCCATCTTAAAGTAATAATATATAATGTAAAATGCACATTGTATATTGTACATTATACATTGTGCATTGATATACTATATATGTATGTGTATATGTTTATCAGACAGTATGAGATATGGCAATTACATGTACACATACAATCAATACATGCTTCATTATGCAATTTTTATACATGTAAAAATCCAAGAAATCATGCAAATTCTTAGCATTACGTTGTTTAAGGCCTAGCTTGGATAATCACCTTTAAAATGCCATAAAATTATGCTATGTATTGTCGCTAAGACTACTCATTGCATTAGCTGGGAACTCTAGCATCTATTGTAGAATGTGTGATAGTCATAGGTTGCATAAATTTTCAGTCGTATCAAAATTGTGAGGATTGAAAATTACAAGTCATGCCAACTAACTCCACTTGTGATAGTGCCCTATTATCACTCTTACGGACACATAATTTTTTCCACTTAATCAATTATCATGATCATATCATCTTTATGGATAATGTTGGGATATGTTGAATTTTTTATTTTATTTTAATTTAATATCATGTGAGTATATGGCTTACGCATTAGATATTAAACCGATAAGATCAAATACTACACTTGACCTTAGCCAAAAGTCCACGAAAGGCATTGTGATCTAATAAATTTATTCCAAATGTTTTTATATTTTTTTACTTAATTGGTGTACTTATTTACTCATTTTGCACATGTCAAGGGCTTACGAGAAATAAAAACACCCTTTATCTGGAATTATGTGCATTTTTGCCTCTAATTGAGTTCTCTACAAGCTCCTTTTAATAATTTGCCTAATAGAATGCTTCGTGAACAAAATACTAAATTTGTCCTAATTGGAAATTCAACAAATTTAAATATTCAATCCAATTTCATATATTTTTTATCAATAAAATGGATAAAAGGGGATACTTGTCCCTCAAGTTTATATTTCTCTTCCTCTCATCCTATTTTAATTAAACATTTATTCTTCATGATCTTATTTGGTCAATTGAAAACAAATTTCCAATCTAAGGTAAATTTAGAAACTCCCAACCACTTAGATATTTAGAAAAGAAAATGTAGTCTGGATCTATCAGATACTCCCAACATATTTATTAGAATCACCAAGAGTGTCAGGTGGCAGAGTGTGGTGTTCCATCAGTGGTCCCTCCTTACAAAATGAATCCATCAACATTTCCCATGGCACAAACTTATATTTCATAGTTTGTATTCATGTTTTAAAGGTGATCTACTTTGATGAACCTCTTTTCTCAATGATGAACCTTGTAACATACTATAAATAATCTCCAAAATCTAGTTTAATTAAATCTCATTAACCTAAATTGACTTACAAATTGGTCACCCATTTTGAGATTCATTCTATTATATGTTCAATTACAGTTTACATTGGTTTTGTTGGCATTAAGAAAATATGGCATCAGATAGGCAGTGGAAATAAAAAAAATAGCTATCATATTCCATACGATTGCGTCAACAACTATGTAATGGGAAGGATGGTTTACAAGGTTGTACCTTGTCCTAGAGCAAGTCTAGTGACTATTCCCTCATTGCAGTATGTGGCTTTCTCCATGTCACACTCGAACATGTCTGAGCAGCTCCTGGTTGATCACCACAGACAACAGTTTGATGTTGTCCTCTTGGCAAGAAAAGTTCCATGCCTCTACAGTAGTCCACATGGACCACCAGGAACTCATGTTGTTCTATTAGAATAACTAGGATGGAGTTGTCCCTATATGTTGGTGTGCTAGCACTGACTTGCTCTCCAACAATTGCTCCCCCTTGTTATCCCTCCCTCTAGTGGGTAGGACTTACTCAGGTTATCTCGGTTACCACAACTAGAGAAGACAAACAATTGACTAAGGCAATTGAGTTGTGTTTTAAGAAGCCCCTAATATCCCTTTGTTTATAGGAGGGTTAGGGTTAGGGTTCCCAGTCTGAGTGGGAGTGAAGGGATTGAAATTTCACAAATTCTTATAACATGCAAGTGGCAAAATGGTCAGTTCATAGGTGAACCAATCGGTTGGCATGTGAGTCGATCAGTTCAACCCTCGAACCGGTCGTTTCATCATGTTTCCTGATTTCAACTGTATTGGAAATTAATATCCAATTTAATTCACAACATGATGTTAGGACAAATCCTCACCAACCGCTCAATTCATAAGTTGATCTGGTCCATTCATGGACCTGAGACGATCATTTCACCTCCTAAACTGATCAGTTTACTATCAAGAATTTCCAAAGTTCGTTCAACTGACATGACATACAAAAATGGCTGATTCAACACTTGAACTGATTGGTTCACTATTCAATCAGTCAATATTCAACCAATGTTGTTTAAATTGAATACCTAAATCTTTATTAATAAAGTGTAAACCATGATCATGAATGAACTCCTATTCTAAGTGTATCCTATGTGTGTGGCCCTATAGGTTCCAAGTTCAATTGGTAGTGAATGTCCATAACCAACTTATGTCATCACAAGCAAAGAGCAGTGTCTAGTAAATATCATTTCTACCCAAGTTATTGAAAAGTTGAAGAACAACTTCAACCTACAGTTTGTAATTGGTGTTGATTGTCTAATTCCTTTGTCTTTGATATTCGAACTGAACTCGAGGTATGGAATCATCATCCTCTCAATGTTTAATCCATGTTCCTTGAACTAGAGCAGGCTGTCTAAGATATATGTGACCTCAATGTTGTATATTGATTCACATGTGCATGTGCATGATTTTCTCAGTCTCACTTATCAAGTGGCCAGGATATCAAACTCCCATAGGAGGGACAAATCCCATCTACATCACTCACTGTCATCCCTATGTGTCACAGTGCATCCGATCATCACCTTCATGGAAATCCTTATTCAAGGTCATGATGTCAAAGTACAAGGAACGATATGTGATGAGTGTAGTGATTTCACGTCTAAGAACCACAATCACCACATTCACTATGAGAAATGAATATGAGCACCAATTATGGTTTCCATGTGTCACTCTCAAGGTGGTTTGTCCAATACACTATTCACAAACAAGTATCTATGTGCTTGGTTTGATATCACATATCATGACTGATGAGATTTTGTCATCAACCAACACACACTCTGGTCTTATGTGTTATTGTTGTCTATTAGCCTTCCATAATAATCCGACCAGGGACATAACAAGAATGTACATACTCTTGACATATGTATGATCTCATTGTTCAGGTCATCAACCCAAAGACATATATCATTGAGTTATATCATTCTTTAGAGAGTCGTTATGTTTCCTCATTATCTCATAACTAAGTGAAATAGAATAAATCAGAAGATTGCCTTTATTATTAATCAAATCCTTTATAAGATATGCCACCACAATCATCATATGATTGGCTCTCTGGGCATACATACCAACAGAATCCCACTTGCACTTAGAGACAACCACCCACAAATCTTATTTTTAGTGATGTAAACATGTCCAGCATGTTTCTTGTGCATAAGTGCTAATCCAGCGGGTTATCAACATTTTTCCTTTAGTCGGTATATTGCATGTTTCACATCTCTTTTCTATATGACATCTCGTATAAGATGGAATCAACATAGTATGCTATATGATATTCCTTGCATAACTAGTATCTCCATCATTGTCATAGTATTTCTACTAAGTCATAAATGGTTGGAACATGTCATAAGTTCATCTACATGGACTTCTAGATCCATACAGTTTAACTCTTGTCTTCATAACACCAAGACATATAGCTTCTATTAAAGAAATAAAATAATGTTATGTCGGAGCCCTTTCCAACTCACAACTCTTGTTTTAGTATTAAACACAGTTTTATATTGTGATCATTCTCTTTCATTTTGGAAGCTTGCATCGGTGTAACCCTTTACACCCAACTCTTCCTTATCAAATTAGTGCAAGAATTGATCCTTTAAAGCTTCTCAAGTATTGATGGATGTTCTTTATGGTATTCCAATGAACTTCATTGAAATTTGACTAATATCGTCTTGTCATGTCCAATACATACAAGATAATAGGATGAGTACATTATATTGCATACACGATAGATCCAAATGTGAATGCATATCGCATCTCTTCCATTCTTTACAAGGATTGGAACATTGGGTTCTTGGAAGACTAATCCCATGTATCATGGATAGGTTCTCTCTTATTAAATCCTTCATGTTGAACCCTTTGAGCATCTTGCCAATATATGTGCTCATACTTAGGTTAAGAAACTTTCCAGCACTATCTCTATAGATCTCAATTCCTATCACATAGGATGTTTCTCCTAATCCTTCATGTTGAACATGATTTCCATGCTAGGTTTCAATACTCATAGTATTGAGATGTTATTCTCCATCAATATGTGGAATATTCATATATACTCCAACTAAATCTTTTATAATCACACATTTAATCTTTTACCTTGATTCAAGTCAAACTCTTTGACTATCATGTCAAAATAAAGATTCCAGCTCTGAGGTGATTGTTTCAATCTCTAGATTGATCTTTGTAGCTTATAGACTTTATTTGCATTAATGAAGTTATAAAACCTTCTGGTTGTGTCACGTACACATCCTCTTAAATATTCCTTTTCATGAATATGGTTTTAATCTTCATATGAAAAATCTTATAGTCTTAATAAGTTGCACCAACAAGCATGATAATTCATGAAGGAATTTCATCATGTTCAACACTTTGAACATGTTTGAAAACCTTTGCAACCAATCTGTCTTCTTAGGTTATCTATGTTGGTTTTCTACTTGAAAATCCAACTACGCCCTATGGATCTCACCCCTTTAGGTGGTACTACCAAGTTCACACCTTGTTAATGTATGTGGACTTCATAATGGCCTCAAGACGTTTACCAAACTCTCGTCCCTCAATAGTTCTGAGTTGATTGTTGGCTCATCATCTTATGATCAACTCACAATTTATCTGAGTTATAGGATTCTCAATCTTTTAATCTCACATATGTTCTACTAAAATCACGAGTTTTTTTGTGTTAGAGAGGGAACTTGAGATTCCACAACAATTTGTGATTCTTCTTATCCTCATTATACCTTCTTGTTGTCCTCAAACTTTTTGAGTTCTACTTTACTCCCACTAATTCTTTTGGATCCCAGTTATCCTAGTGACAAACATTTTGTTTTTAGATTGGGATTAAAGGTAGTTTTGAACAAATTTACATTTTGTGATTTGTGGATTAACCTTTTCAAGAAACTACTTTTTTATATAAGTTTCAATCTTTAAGACATATCCGGACTTTACCCATACCATATCTTATATGGTGTCTTGCAAACCATTTAAAAAGGTATATTGTTTTAGTGTGAAGCATGTGTCTATAAGGAAATAAGAAGATTATATTAAATGTCAATCACATCATGATTCATCAATATGTTACTCCTTCTTTATGATACATCATCATGTTTTAGGTGGAATTGATTGTGATACACTATCACAGTCTTTCCAGAAGTCCTTAAACAATTGATGTGAAGTATTTCAACATTTGATCATATCAAAGTTTCATAATACTTTTATTAAATTTATTTGTGTACTTTGCTCATGAACCTCTTGAACACTTCTAGATATTCATGTTTGTATTTCACCAAATAGAAATCCCATATCTACTGAGATCATCAGTAAATATCATGAAGTACAAATAACTACCTTTAGCATTTATTCTAAAAGATCTTCATACACCAATATGTATAAGTCCTATTAGAATGCTTATTCTCCCACTACACCTAGTGAGAGGTGGTTTGTCATGTTTATCATATATAAGACTTACATGTTTCTTATTGGTTCAATAACCAATAAGAGTCTAGATAAACATCATCAAGTATTTTAGAAATGCATTTTGCATATGTGTGATCTAGATGACAATGTTATAGATTGTTTGAGTTATCAGTTGTAATCCTTTAGATATTTACATTATAAACATTCATCTTTAGATCCTTTCATATGAATATCATGAGACATGTGGGGTGGTGCGCTCCCGCCAATGGTGTTACACTCTACTCAATTACAGTTTTGAATAGATGCAACCCCGCATACGGAAGCATGTGGTGGATTCACTTTTGATATTTATAAAACCTAACTTAAAGAATACTTGTCCTCAAGTATGCTCCAACTCAATCTCGCTACAAATGTTACACAGTCAAGACATGACAAATGCAATGAAAAAGGTAATTTTTGCTGAATGGGATCAAAAATGACTGAGTACATGCATTTCACCTCTCTCCTCTCCTACTTTCACAATCTAATCATGAAAAATTACAAAGCATATGAACTTCAAATATAGCACATAGAATGCACAAGTTATCCATATTTCTTCCATAAAGTTCTGAGCAAAATAGGTAAAGTAGTGAAAAAAAGGGTAGGTTTTGTGAGTAGCACGGGCGTGGTGGGTCATCACGGTCGTTCTGGGTAGGGGTGAGCACAGCCGTGGTGGTGTACAATGGTCATGTCAATTAAAATGGTAGAGATCACATGGAGATATACATGGATGGCCACGGTCGTAGGGGGTCACCACGGTCGTAGGGGGGACCTTTTACCACGGGCATAACACTCACCACGACCGTTTTGGCCATATTCATCAAATTCTGGAAGTTACCATGATTTTTTGTGATTGGGGCATGTCCATCACGGCCGTGGTGGAGTACCACATCCATTTTGGTGTCCCTCCCATGCATTTGAGCATTGAACTTGATCATCCATGGAGGGTATTGCTTCAAAACATTCTTTAACCAGTTGGGATAGGTTGGGAGTAATTTTGGCCTCATTTTGGGCTCCTCCAAGTCTAAGGAAACTCTAGATTGGACCAAATTCTTTCCATGACATCAAGTAGTGGACAAAGTACCTATAAAACATGCAAAAAACCTCCATAAGTGCATTTGATAGAAATATACATATTGAGGGAAATAACATGTAATCTAACAGGTATAGATGTGATTAAAGTGCACAATGACACAAGATGAAGCCCTAAAATAGGGCTGAATCACCACCCCAAACTTAAAACATACTTCTCCTCAAGTATGCTCCAACTCAATCTCTCTACAAACTTTTCACAGCCAAGACATGACAAATGCAATGAAAAAGGTAATTATTGCCTAATGGGATCAGAGATGACTGAGTACATGCATTTCACCTCTCTCCTCTCCTACATTCACAATCCAATCATGAAAAAATTACAAAGCATATGAACTTCAAATATAGCACATAGAATACACAAGTTATCCATATTTCTTCCATAAATTTTTGTTAATCAAGGACGACTACGAATATTGTTTCACATTCATGCATTTAATCTTTTGTTTCAAATCACACCAAATGACCCACATGGCTGCGGAAAGGAGCAAAATGAGCTAGGTTTGATGTTTCCTAGCTCAATGGGTACAAAAGTGGAAGAAAAGGGTTGCGGTAAGATTTTTTGGAGTGCTATCACATAGAGCACTCATCTTTTCTTTATTTGAATGCTCTTAAATAGGAGCATCCTTTTATTTTCTTTTTGCATTTTTTTCTTTTCTTTTTTTCTTTGCCCTTGGAGTATGTAGGGCATATGGTGGATAGAGTGAAGTGGGGAGATGGAGATGTGGCCACCCCAAACTTTTGGAGGTGGCCACGGCTGATATGTGCACTTTGGCATCCTTTGATGAGGTGGAGGGGTAAGAATATGGTGAGTGAAAAGTCAGGTCAAAGAGGGGTCATAGGTATGATTCTCCACATAAGACATCCTGCATGAAAATTAATCCAATACTTCATCCTAGATAGCACACCACATGAATGAACAAGATGAAATTGATATATCAATCAAGTGATTCCACAAACACTAAGCATTCAAAACTTGCTCAACTTCACAACTCAACCAAATCAATCACCATCATAAGAGAGGTGATGCACATGTAAAAAGTCAAACATTGATACCACTTAGCAATAAAGCATGACATTTCACTTGCATTTGTCAAAGGTCGTCATTTTTACTCAAAACAGTAGAGATTGGGTCAAAACACACTTTCTAGGCAAGAAATCTCAAATTTTGACAAAATTAGCCAAAATGGTGCCAATTTGCCTTCAATCACGTCTAAACCTACATTATTGAACTTAAAGCAGTAAAGCAGTCAAGTCCTAGCTAAAACATGCAAAAAATACCAAAAATATGCATGATATGCAATGCATGGCAAGAAGAACATTTTTTTTTAAAATTACACAAAAATTTCAAGAAAGTAAACTACATGACATGCAAGTATGCAAAGAAATAAATATGACTAGGGTAGATAGCAAAAACAAGAAAACAAAAGTGGATGTAGCAGGTGAAATGCAAAGTGAAACTAGGGCATACATGCCCAACCACCCCAAACTTTTGAATCATGCTATCCTCAGCATGATCCTAGAGTTTAGGATGATAGGGTAGACGATCATGGCTCTCTCGAGGCTCCGGCGATGTTCCTCCTTGTGGTGGAGGATATGCGTATTAGCTGCCCCACTAATCAGCCTTAAGTGGTTGAAATTAATATGCATCACGGCTGTGTTGCACAACACATTCGTGGTGGCTTCAGGTTGCATGGTCGTGCTGCATGGCACGGCCGTGGTGCAGTACTTTGGAAGTTTTTCTCAATTTTTCTTCTGAATCTAGGGACTTGGTGTGTTTTTCATGCAAATGACCACGGTCGTATTGATGTGCCACAGACGTGGTGGTCCCTGTAGCTACTACTCTCAAAATGAGGAACATTAAACACTCAAAAACTTGACCCAAAGTGATTTTTCTTAGAATCCTTCTCTCAATTGTACTCAAATTTCCTTCATTTCACCATGTTATTACCTGCACATCTTCAAACTAGACAAAAACTATTAAACACAAGTGTGTGTGTCTTCCTGGAAAGTGTAAAAACAAAGCAAAAGTATCAAAAAGTGAAGGTTGGGTCAAAATTTTCCAAACCTATGTGGGTTGCCTCCCACAAGTGCTAAGTTTCATGCCTTCAGCCAGGCTTCTTGTTCTTTCACCATCAACCATTGTCCAAAAACAAAATGTTTGCAACCCCATCATAGACAATCCTCTCAAATGCTTTCCTTGATTAATCTTCCTCCTAAGGGTCATGCGAGCTTCTTGAGTGCTTCTCAGTAGTTTTATCTCCTTGGGGATCATCATCATAGATCTTAATCAGCCTTAAGACCTTCAACAATCTCATGCCATAGTTTCTCTCTCTATTGCGAAATGGGTCTTCATAGGCACCAAAGAGGGGGGTTTCAATCATATGGGACACTTGCAAACAAGGACTTTCTAGCAAGGGCTCTTCGTTAAGATCTTTGTCAAATTACTTCCCTCCCTTGTTAAGCTTCTCAACAACCATGACACACCCCATGATCGAAACCATATCCATTTGCTCATAGGAAGTAGGGGGAGCATGTGATAGTTGTGGTGGTGGCATTGTTGTTAATGTCCTTTGGAATTGATGTGGAGGAGGGATTTGAGGTTGGAAGGTGAAATGGTAGGAAGGTTGTGGCGATGGAGATGGTGGGGGTGTGTAAGGCTTAGGATAGTCTTGCAGGTAGGGCGGTGGAGGAAATGGATGGGTTCGTGCATCTTGGCATTCCATGTTGTCTTCCTCAAATGGTTTATCACATGCACAAAGCACAACCAAACAAAAGAGAACAAGTTAGTAAACCAATATACACAAAGAATGAAAAGAATGATGAATAAAGAATAGCAATGATGAGGGCAGTAGAAAAAGTCAAAGCAAAAATAACTAGCTTGGTCGAGCGTCTCTAATCCCCAGCAATGGCACCAGAAAGCTTGGTGCGCTCCCGCCAATGGTGTTACATACTACTCAATTGCAGTTTTGAATAGATGCAACCCCGCGGATGGAAGCACACGGTGGATTCACTTTGGATATTTATAAAACCTAACTTAACACCTACTCACACTAAAACAACTACACCTGCAAGCGTAGGCGGTCGTGTCATAGTATAGGAAGGTGACAAGTATAGGGTCAATACACAGGGAGAAGAGGGGGTGCTAGATCTAGGTTTAGTTTTACTAGGTTCCTACTACAGAGACTAGGGTTAAGGGTTTGAAGGTTGTTTTGATTGTTAAACTATTATGAACAAACAAGCAATTAAAGGCAAGGATGAAATCTAAGTTAACTCTAGGCTAGTGTAAGGATAAACAGACAAGAGAGGATTAAGCTAGGTATGAAATGGGCAAATTACTCTAAGGCAAGCAAGAGAGAAGCAAAAGAGAAATTAAAGAGCTAAACAAACATGAACAAGGTAAGAACAAAGCAAGAAGCTAACTAAGCTAAGAAAGCACAAAACTAGGGTTTAAAGAAATAAAGAGAGGTATGGGTTGTTTAGAGGTATGAACTTATCACTTAAGTTTGGGGTGACATATGAACATTATGGTTCCATTTAGATTATCCAAACCAAACAACAAGTTAGAGTCTAATGAATTAACCTAAGCTACTAATTGGCCATGGATATGCTAGGTTGTGTATAGGGGAACTAGTCCCTAACACCCCCTACTACCCTTACGAGGCTCAACTGGGTTAGGGATTAGGTTCAATTCAATTAGAGTCTAATCAAGTCTAGGTTTTTAGATTAGGCATTCCTAGGGCAATTAGGGGCCAAGGGTAGTAATGGGGAGGTGAAATTAGGGTTTTAGACCCCAATTCCCCCACATTCTAGCCTTGAGAAGGCTCCATGATAATTGCACTATAATTATCTAATCTAGCTACTTAGATCTCACGCTTAGGTTTAGGGAGATTTATTATGATGTAGGAATATGGGCGGCAACCTAGGGATCCAAGAATTGGACCTAGGGGAAAATCCCAAAATTCACACATATAAGCAATTTGCCTAAATTCCTAGGTGATTTCACACACAAACCCACAAGCAATTCATGGAGAATGAGATGCAAATATAATATAATCATTAACAAATGGAATTACAAAGTTTACATGTCATTGTCCCCCAACATGGTATCAAAGTAACATAATTTCCCCCAAACAGCCCACCCAAGGGGGCCTAGCTACTCATGGAAATGGAAAATACAAAAAGAAAGGAGAAAGAGTCAGAAGAAGCCATGGAGCTCAATGTAGATGAAGGAATCCTCCTCTCCAGTTGCTGCAAGATGACCTCCTCTCCCATCCAATGTGCAAGGGTGGAATGAAGGGGATTATGGGCAGGAACTAGTATAAACTAGTGTTTTGGTGGTGGAAATGGAGGAATGGAGTGGAATGGAGGTGGAATGGAGTGGAATGGCTAAGGGGAGAAAATGGGGGCTAGGAGGTGGTGGAAGGTAGCTCAGGGTGGCCAGCCTCGTGCCCCATCCACCACCTAGGTATATATAGGTGTGGGGGAAGCACTAGGTCAAGTAGGGGCAAAATAGGTAAAGCAGTGAAAAAATGGTAGGTTTTGTGAGTAGCACGGCCGTGGTGGGTCACCACAGCCGTAGTGGGTAGGGGTGATCATGGTTGTGGTGGTGTACAATGGTCATGTCAATTGAAATGGTGGAGATCACAGGGAGATGTACAAGGGGGTCACCACGGCCGTGGTGGGGACCTTTTACCATGGGCATAACACTCACCACGATCATTTTGGCCATATTCATCAAATTCTAGAAGTTATCGTGATTTTTTGTGGTTGGGGCATGTCCACCACAGCCGTGGTGGAGTACCACGGCCGTTTTGGTGTCCCTCCCATGCACTTGGACCATCTTCTTTCCATGTCATTAATTAGTGGACAAAGTACCTATAAAATATGCAAAAAAACCTCCATAAGTGCATTTGATAGAAATATGCATATTGAGGGAAATAACATGTAATCTAACAGGTACAGATGTGATTAAAGTGCACAATGACACAAGATGAAGCCCTAAAATAGGGCTGAATCATGTGGCATTGCCATACAAAATTACATCTTTCAAATAGAACCATTAACAACTCTTTATTCAATATCATCCTTCTTTCAAATAGAACCATTAACAACTCTTTATTCAATATCATCCTTGTCCATACAAGAAGCATAAAGTAAAATGTTTCTATTACTGGCATAATGAAATAGAAGTTCATCTAACTCTATTACATGCCCTATGGGGTAAGATAAATTCTAAATGTAGATTGAAGTTGCAACAATTTTGGCTTCGCACAGTCCATCATTTCCCTTTTGTAAAGGCTTACTTCTTATAAGATCATGCATCAAACAAATGTCAGATCTACATCCGGTATCATATACCCAAGATGAAGAAGTATGAAGATTTATCTTATATGTATATACCTGAGGCAGAGTTCTCTATCCCCACCTTCTTCTTCTTTAGTTCCTACAGGTAGAGAGGGAAATTCCCCTTCTAGTGTCTAGACTGGTGATAGTAGTGAAAATTGCCTCCCTTATTTACTCCTCCCTTTTCCTTGACAACTGAACACTTGGGCTTCTGTCCAACTTTGGAACTCTTCTTAGCTTTGCCTTTACCTTGAGACTTTCCCTTTGGTTTGTTGATCATCATCACATATATGGGCCTGTCTTTCTTCATTTGTGCATTAGCTGTTCTCAGCATGCCAAGTAACTCTGTCAATGACTTGTCAAAGTCATTCATGTTGTAGTTCATGACAAACTGATGGTATGATTCTAGTAGAGACGGCTGATCACATCAGTGGCCAACTCTTGACCCAAGGGGAATCCCAATCAAGAAAGGTTCTCCACATACCCAATGCTCTTGAGTACATAAGGACCTACTGGATCTCCGTCTGTCATGTTACATTTAAATATCACCTTAGAGACATCATATCTCTTATGTCTTGTCTAATCTTAGAACATGATCTTAAGATGTGTGACCATCTCAATGACATCCATGTTCTCATGTTGTCTCTCCAACTCATAGTTCATGTAGCACAGTATTAGGCACTTGACATCAGTGGCATCTTATGTGTGCTTCTCGTAAGCATCCCTGTCAGCCTTAGGTGCAATTGCAAGAGGTTCATCTGGCTCTAGTTATTCCAGGACATAGATCTTATGCTCCTGTGTGAGAACAATTCTCAGCATCCTGAACCAGTCATGGAAGTTATTCCCATTTAGCTTATCCTTCTCAAGGACTGATCGCAAAGAAAATGTGTTGTTGTGTGTTGCCATTTCATTCTACAAGAGAAATTTGCAATTTTATCGAAAATTCATTTTTTATTTGGTTTGATTTGTGTAAGTTTTATGATGTTCAATGAGGTCTTTAAATGAACTATCCCTCTCATTATTTTGTTTAAATTGATAACCCTAAATTATCAATTCAAAGATTGTAGTGCACAAACTTGTAATGAGACAAGATCTAAAATAATTTAGTTATTACCCATCCAACTCCATCATCGGTAATCAATCATTAAGGTAGGCAACGTTTGCCAATTGTATCTTATGCAATTCTTAGATAGATGGTGTAACAACCCCGCCTCCCGGTAACCCCCAATTAAGGGAGACACAAAGGTTAGAGTCATTATCCCGATTAATAGGATCAAAGGTTCGACAAATACTCAATAATAATTATGAAATTCTACCAACTAAACTAAAATCTGGTATAAAATAAAACTTTGCATACCTTTTAAAAATTTTGGTAATCTACTATTATCCACAGCTTGGATCTATTCTATCTAATCCTCCTTGTACTTTATTTCTTATTTCCACAATGTGTCATTTTATCGTTTGTTCTTTCCAATGGTTGTACCTAAAACGCCGACAAAACGTCAGTCAGCATATAAGAATATGTTGGTATGTGGGAACAACCAAAATTTTCACAAATATGGCTAACAATCTAAATATCACAATCAAGTTAATTACCAAGCCAATTTACGCTTTCAATGTGACATTCTCCACTGCTTATGCCCTAACCCTGGCATACCCACCTTAGGGTTTCTCTTTTGCCAATGACTTAAAGCCACCTTCTCAATTACGAGCTTGGTGCCTGGGGTTACCTCTCATGGTGTCCATTAGTCATGCAATAAAGACCACCTTCTCAATCCTGAGCTTGGTGTCTGGGGTCACCACTCATGGTGCCCATGGGTCTTCCCTCCTTGGCTTGACCTTTTGGCATCATCCATTAGGGTGGCATGTAGGTGCGAGAATACACACTTCTATTATTATTGTGATAATCATAGTGACTTTATGATTTGCAAGTATGAACATCCAAACTGATAGGTTGCATTCAATGTGATGAATCATCTGGGAAACCTTCGGGAAACTAATGTGATTAACCATAATTAACCACATACCTGTTAGACTGACTTGAGTGTAGAAATAATCCAACTAAGCAAGAAATCTAGTAAACAAGCAAGCACACAAGATGATCCTGAAATATGCATCCAATTTTTCTATCATTGATCATGCCATCAAGATCTATTAAACCTAGATTGCTTCCTAGGGTTTCTAATCTACTTTTAGGGTTTTCATTGCAATTAGGGTTTTTCTTTCACTTTAATTACATTTAGTGATCCCTTAGTTCACAAATCCTAATTTCAACATCATAAGCTCAATTAAAGTTTATTATTTCTCTTTTATACCAAAACTACCATCTTTATCCTTTTAAGTTATTTCAAGATCATTAGACTCAATTATCACCTTCAGTTTCTTTCGAATTGACCAGTCATATTTCTTTATGATCTAATTCATCTATGGATTCCATTTATTACTAATTCCACATTTATCCATCAGAAAACCCTAATTACCATATTTTAGGTATTTATCCACAATTAAGAACTTTTATACTCGAAATAGCTTAGAACCATCATATCTTAGCTTTATTCATGAATTTGAACAATTAAAGTCATTAAGAGTCATAATTACTAACATTAGGGTTTCAAGGCCCATTAAAGCATATTCATGTACATGGAACCCTAAATTAATCCAATTACATGTAAAGTTCATCCTTTTAGATCTTAATGTGTCTTTTTATAATCAGCGGGTTAATATCAACTTTAAACGTCCATATAACCCTTCCCAAATCATTAATCAATAAACATTAGGGTTTTTCATTAGATAAACCATTAAGGATAGCATATTTGCATACTTATTTAATTGTAAGAAGAATTAGGCTTCAATTATATTTTTATTGCATTCCTTGCATTTTTTTTGATCAATTTTCATGTATGACATGTCTTATTCTGAGCATCCTATCAATTTCTATAATTTTTGAAATATTAAATTACTTGAGCCAATTAGGGCTTGACAAATCAGTGGCTCTTCTATACTTTGGGTGCCCTTTTTAATTCACAAAAGGACTCTAGTGCCCTCAGGTGTCATACACACATAGAGGGGTATATGAGTCATTTGACTCTATCCCCATCCCCTTCTGCGTGCCCGCGTCTCTGTGCGTACAGCGCTGCATCGTGCGTCATCATCTTCGGGCGACGAGCTGCTTCCCCCGCACCAACCTTCCTTTCTCCTTTGTCTCTCTCTCTGGCCGCACAACCTATAGGCAGTGTCAATCCCCTCCATCAGCATGCCCGACTCCTTTGGGTCCTATGGGGTGGCTGGTGCAGGGCTTGTGGCTGCGGCTCCCTGATGGCAGTCTACTCAGGTTCATCGTCGTGCAGGTGGCCATTGCTTCCTTCCCAGCACAAGATGGTGATCGCACCCTTTTAAGGATGATAGCAATACCAAGAAAGACAGAGAAGGCTCGCTGAAGCTTGTCTCTGGTCAGGTGCTATGCCACAATCTGCTATGACTGAGTTGCAGGTCTATCTGGGGCTTCTTAATGTCGAACGATGGGAGAATCTGAGGCTCATGGATTCTCATGGTTCCACCTTGGGCCACTATGGATAGGGCCATGTATTTTTGTGGCAAGAGGCTGACCTGGTGTTCCAATATATATACATGCACCTAAGGAAACCCTAGGGATCGTCCTTGAAGAGACGAAGAGAGGCCTTAAAGCCTAGACCTATTCATTCTTGGTCGTGAGACCCACATGGGAGGGAGATACATATATGTATTTCATGTTTCACAAAAAAGAAAAAGGAAAATGCCCAAGGGGACTAATCATCATGCCTTATTCTCTAAAAGCATGTCATTGTATATAGATTCTAGAAAATCATTACATATTCCCTATTCCTTTCTAATTTGGAATACTTACATAATGGAAAATCCAAAAATTATTACTTTTACTCTCTTTATGTTTGGCTTTTAATCCATTGGCCACGAAGTTTTACTTTCTTTAAGAAAATAATATCTCTTTTTGTTATTATCAAAAAGTCATTAATGATGTATCACATTATCCTCTTATTTTGTATTATTTGCCTTTTCTTTTTCTTTTTCTCCATTGGGACTCCTTGGATCCCAAGAAATCCTTATATTTCAAAATTCCTTTTTAAGGATGCTTATTATCCTTCTAGATGCATCTACATCCTTCATTTTTCATTATCTTGCTTATTTCTTTATTAAGATATTCTTTTGCAAGGATTTCTCATTATCTTTCATCTCCTTTTTCCCTCTTTTCATATTTCTTTTATTAGAAATCATATGCAAACGAATTGTACTCAATTTTGGCCATTAATGCCACTTTCTAGATATTTCCAAGTATTTCCCATAAATATTTTTGCTTAATATCCATTATCTTGAACTTTTCTTCTTTTTTCTCTTTTACATTCATAATTTCTCATATTTTATCATTATTTTCAATTTCTTTCTTAGTAAGGAAATATTTAATTGAACTTTACTTTTCTTGTTGCATTATCTTTGCAACTTTGGACTCCTTTGTAACCCAAGAGGCATGAAATCCATCTTTGGATAACATTCCTTTTCCTTCTAGAGGTTTCTACATCTTTCTTTTCTCCATTTCTTATTTACTCATTTAATAATGGAGTTTCTTTTGTCTTTTCCTTGTTATTGGGCCCAATAGCCAATACAGCCTACAAAACAACCAACAAGGCTCTTTTAAACGAAATACATTTATTCAAAACAAATTATATCATTATTTGTTCAAATATATTTAATAGGAGAAATTACATTTCTCACCAAAAGAACCCAAAAAAATCAGGGTTGTAACATCCTTCCCCTCTTATAGGAATTTTGCCCCCAAAATTCCACCAGGCACACAAACAAACAGGATAAGCCTTTCTCATGTCCATCATGGCTCCCATGTGGCCTCACCCTTTCCATGGTGCTTCCCAATAACCTTCATCATCTCATATTCTTTCATTTGAGTTCTCTCTCAGCTTGGTATATCGTACCCTCTTAGGTGACTTAGGACATTTCAGCCTCTCATAAAGTTGAATAGGTTCAGGGCTCAGCACATGGCTTGGGTACCTCATATAGTGCTCTAGATTAGACTCATGGAACACATTATACATCATGTTATCCTGAGGGGTAAGCCTAAACACAACCATTTCCACCAATCCATCTCAAATGGACCCAGGTATCGGGGACTCAACTCTCTTAGCTATAACTTAGAGGGGTCAGATTTTCTCATCACATACTCTCCCATAGTGAATTGCATGTCAGTCTACTTTGCATCAACTCACGACTCATGTCACCCCTAGGCTCTCTTTCTGCCATTGCACGATCAAAGCGGCCTCATCTGCACACACTGTGGCCCTTTTCTGACCTTTGTGAGGTCCCTTCACCAACATCATCTCAATGAAGTGGTGACCGACACAACCTCCTTTATAGAGCTTCTTTACATCTCGGTACTGGCTATGGGGGTTATCATCACATCTTACAGAGGATAAGAATTGTCTCTATGTATCACCCTGAATGAGCACACATGCTCTCATCCGACCTTCTAGTCTGGATCATACTAACCATTAGTTAGGGGTGATAAACTATACTAACATCGAGTTCTTCATCTATCCACTTCCTCTGCATGGAAGTGAATATTTAAGTTATACTCAAGAACCTTTGAACACGCATCATGGTGTAGTTGAACCATCTCTCTCTCATATGTAGTTCAACTGAATCCGTCCCTTGACAATATTCTTTCTTTCTCATGTCATCTAGGTAAAGCGATCTACCATAACCCATATTGCATCTTGACCTTCCTTAGTCTAGGGGAGACTTACCACAACATCCATAGTGATGAATTCCCATTCCCTCTTGGGGACTCCTTATCGTCTATATCAATACACCGGGTTACTGGTGTTCGTTCTTCACCTCCTAGCTTGCATGGCCACATGCCACATGCAACTTCATATTAAGCATCCAAAGTACTACTGTCACTTACTATCTTCATAGTACGGTGTATGGTGATCTTAAAATCATGATATCCTATACGATTGATTCCTTAGAAACCCTAAAACACTCTAGTCAGGGTTTCATCACCTTCTTTTCCAGAGAAGTGCATCTGAGGTTCTACAACCATCCTTCAATCACAACAAGCCCTAGGCTGGCTAACCAAATAATTACTAACTTTTTCAACAGATCTTGTTACATCTGAGTGTTAGCCAAACATATCTCTTTTTCAAACTTAGGGCTAACCTAACAACCTCTTCTAACCTCTAGCTAAACTAGGCAACTGCATCTCAACCAGAGCATCCATTACCACTGCACATCCTTAGGTGTTAGGTAATATTGAAGACATACACCTCCATGTATTCCACTTATTATCTCATCTCAAACTCTAAGTCTATTTTCATCAAGAAAACCCTGAGCTCATTCTCTTGGTTCTCGAACTCAACCTTGTATAACTCATAGCTCATGATAAAAACATCCTCATAAGATGACTACCTTATTTCTCTTAGTGTTTCTAAACCATCCAGGTATCGTTCACTCCACAAGGGTATGTTATCATCTCTGTCCTCATACCGCATAGCAATGTTCGAACTCCCATCATCTTTTATCCTTGGTGTATGGCATTCGTACTGTCCTATCTCTCACTCCCATAACAAGAGGAAATAAGCATTTGGTTGCAGTCGAAATACAGAGTTCTTCCCATTCCAAGAGTAGAGATGGTACATCCCACCTTGCCAGTACACCTTCAAATCTAAGTTGAAATGTGCAACTTTTGTCTCAGCATCACAATCATCTTGATATCAAAGTTACTTCCATGGAAAATTGGTCTTGAACCTACTTGGGTCACCACACAATCCTTGGTCATCTCCTCTCAGTCTGTAGGGTGCCGACACTTTTTGGGGTCATCCCTCTTCCCTTATGCATCCAGAGAGTGCCCTACTCATCTGCCCTTTGGGTCCCATGAGTTCATGATGGTGATCAATCTCCTAACCCATGGCCCTTAGACAATGATAGTTGTTACCTCCTGACCCTGTGGTCATGTGCAACTAGGGAATTAGGCAACTCCTACTTCCATCGGTCTTATCCCTACCTGACCCTAGGATAGACTTAGGATTCTAACATAGTACATGTCCAACTTAGAACCTTACCCAAGTCTCCATCATCTTTCTCTGCATTCCTGGGCTGACTTTCATCCTTTCTTAGGGGTCATGGCGACCTGCTTACCTTGGTCAGGCCCCATACCAGTTACCTCCATGGTAACACACCCACATTCACTTAGAGATGGTTATATGTGGGTCTACAAGTTCATTCTCTTACTATGTACTTTTCACTTATCTTCACAAGATCCTATGAGACCTCTTTAGGTTACTTCAAAACTGGCCGAAACTGGTATACACCCTACAAAAGGGTCCCTCTCCCAGGATGGGAGGAAACTACACCTTGATAACAAAGGTCACAAACGTGCTTATGTATAGGTTTTGCATCCCCATGAGCATGCTTAACCCTAGAAAGCTACTAAGGTACAAGCAGACTACCTACTAAACCTTACTAGGTCATACTTGTTCTCATTCCTCAACATTGGACCAAGAACAAACCTTCCCATGTCACCAACTTAGTTGTGAGGGGTTCATCAAACATAGCTTAAACTTAAGGGGTTTCCCTTTCCTCTAAACATGAGGAGTACCATGCTCAAATCTATAAAAACTCAAATCTCATCATGGGCATTAGGTACACCACTTCCCCTCTTAGGCCTAGGAACCCTAGGTTCACTTATCTGATGTCCAACTGCCTGCTCAACTTTTAACCACGAACCAAGCATGTACAAGGTATGACATGCACTTCCCATTATCATTCCACTTGAACAACACTTTAGAGTGGAGTCCTCCTCAAGGACAACCAACATGGTATAAGGCCTCACAACCTGTTATTAACCCTCTTCAGGGTCTAAGGAACTCTTCTTCTTAACCCTAGAAGGTAAACACCTATACCATAGGCACAGAGGTACCAGCAGTCTCGTCTTCTCTCTAGGGTTTGGTGCCTCTAAAGGCAACCAAGATACCATCAACCTCTAGGAAACATGCATGAGGCAACCTATGACGTCCCCGGATTTTAACCTTCTCAAAACCCCATGGAGATGAGAAGACAAAATCCAAAAACATTAGCAATCATATCAGAAAGCGATGCGGAAGCATAATACGCGCATACATGAACATACAACCATAACAATCTCAACATTCAACATATTTATATTACAACATGAATTAAAAATTGCAACTTACATTTACATAATTTGAAGAAAAGTTTACAAGTCTATGAACATGTATGCTAACAGGATCTTAACACAATAGGTACAACCTGGACAACTGCTCACTTCCCGTCTTTTATCCCAAGCTAGCTCTGAACCTAAAACATATGTGAAACAACAAATCAACACACAAGGTGTTGTGCACATGGGCAGAAAGATACATATATTTATGGCTTTCATAATTTTTGAAAAAGATTTGCAGAAGGAAATAAAATCATAGAAAACACTTCTTTATGAAGCGAAATACTCCAATTTAATCCATTTTCCTAGATGAATTGCATTATCAAGGTGGACTAGTACCAAAACATAAATATTGGGCCCATCCCCGTGTACCAACTACTCTAGGGAAACTCCCCGTACACCGTGTGCTCTAGGGAGGTGTACTAGCCAACATTAATCCATTCCCTCATAAGGGGGATAATGAACACCTTAAATAACTACAAAACATCTACTCATAATTTATGTTTTCAAGTGACAAAACAACGAGTACTACATAGCAATACTACATCCAATATTTGCAAATAGAAGAGAGCATACATACATATCATGATTGCAAGCAAGAAAACCATAGTCATATAATTAAATAAAACCCACGTACCTAAGTTCAGAGATTTCTAACTTATCCTTGATCATCTAGAAGTCTGGTCATCACCTGATTAAGACAAGACCACATACCATCATTAGATTCTCATCATCATTAACCCTATTTATATCCATTTTAGGGTTTTCCTATCTCATTCTAATATCCTCATGATTACTTGTATTCTTGCCTTATATTTATCTTACTAATGTCATTTTCCGGGTTATGATTCATTATCTGAATATTAGGTTCCATATCCTTTTTGTGCACAAATTAACCTTGGTTTATAGCCTATTAGGGTTACAACCCATGTATTATGGGTCATCTTCATATAACATGAATTCTATGCATGTAACTGATCTCAGATTTATATATTATATTCCAGTTAAAGATATGAGGGTTTTATGAAAATCTCATCATTTATTGAGCACGTATGCATTTAATACATTATCTTTAGTGTTATTACCCCTAATTATCCATATTAATCAAATTATATACTTTCGTGCATCATCATGACCATATCTGACATCATATGCATTATAAACATTATTATAGACTTACTGACATGTTATCATAATTTTATAACATCGTTTGATATTTATTATCCATAAAATAAGCTTTACACATCTAACGTGATATCACTAATATTAGTGCATCAAAAGTATAATATTATGCTTTCACATTGTTCTACACATTTTTCTGACAATTTTGGTATATTATTTCTATTTTTCTGATAAGCGAGGTATTTTCTATGTATTATATAAGATCTGAGATTATTACCTCTTAGGGCCAATTGGTGGGTGCCACGTGGCTCTGAGGAATCACGGCTCCTGCTTGAGCCTTACTCATGTCCAACCGGTTCACGAGTTTGCGCTCGGTTCAGTGTTAGGCCGATCAACGCCCTTCTCATTCTCACGCAGGTCTGTTTCTCACAGCGTGACCCTGTTCTTCCATGAAGTACTAGCGCCGCCGCCTCTCCAGATCTCCGGCGAGAAGAACGGTCCTCCTACAACCAGCGATCGGTAGCACCCTCTCCTCCTCAGACGAAGCTGACACTGCGAGGCTGGTCTCTGGTGAAAGATCAGTGCCGCTCCATCGTGGCTGGGTCTGCTCCGATCCGTTGTGCTCGATGCCAGCCTGCATGAGATCGGCTTCCAGATCTTCCTTCACAAACAGATGGGATCTCCGGTGAGAGATCAATGTTTGTCCCCTCGTCTCGCGTCGCGTGACCCCATCCATCAAGGTTTTGTTGGCGGTTTCCTCCGATCATCACCCGCTGCAGTGAGTTTGACTGCTCCTGGTCCGACCTCCCTCCTTTCTCCTTCGCAACCCCATCACCCGATCAAGCTCTCCACGTGGCGGCTGCATATGTCCAACACCACCGCAGACAAGAGATCTGGCGAGAAAGGATCGACTCCTTTCATCATTTCACATCTGCCTATTCCATCTTTCCAGCGTCGACGTCGTCGTCGTCCCCTCCGACTCATGAGAACGTGCACGATGCTTCTAGCTATGAACTGCCATCGTGTGGTTCTATTGGGACTGAGTCCTACAGGGCGCCGCCGCAAACTTGGTCTCTGACAAGGAGGAACGGTCACCCACTGTGGTCGACGCCTCTGTTTTCGGCATGTGCAGGAACCACCGCCTGGCTCTCCTCCAGTGAAGGATCTGCCTCCATCGCCTAAAACTTGGACTCGTCCAGTAGATATCAACCATACGAAACCAACAATGTGCATGGAATCAACTAACATCCCTCAAGAATCGGAGGAGAAGTGGGTAAAAAAATCTATAGCTACTGTCCACGAAATACGGGGGAAGAAGACAAGGTCTTCATCATTGGATCTAATGTGGACAGTCTAGATTAGGCCACACCTCAGCACTGTAGAGGCATTACAACTAAACCAGCGTACCCAAAGTCATAGCCGCATGACATATCAATGTCATGCCTATCATTATTTCCTAGCAACCATAGTCTTGAATGCATAGATTATCTAAACGTAAATAACTTATCATAAAAGTGAAATTTCTTCATTTAAATTTCATAATTGGTTTATCATCACTTAGTCCACCCTCTAGCAAATATTTACACAAAACTCCAATATTTAACTGCATGTTTTGGTCCTTCCAAAAAGGCTCATGTATAGGTGTATCACCTCCAATGCATATCGAATGACTCCTATTACTACAAAGTCACACTTCAAGCTCCATTTTTTTTTTGGAGTCATAAAAGGCATTGATTGAAAGCCTAACTTGTAAGTACCCACATGTACATTATTAAGTCATATTGATCATCACTATAAGTGTTGTCCATCTTAGTCAAATGCACTATCTTGTATTAGACATTCGACCTTATTCCTCTTATACAAGTAAATTAATTTTTTGTTGGGATAAATCATTCAAATCATATTAATGAACTTCGAATACCATATCTAGTATTGAAACCCTAAAATTATGGGTTGTCACATTCACCCCACCTAATAAGGAATTTCATCCTCGAAATTCAAAAGTTTCATACTTTAGGTGATTTTAAGGAGTCTCCACATTCTCTAGGTCACCATTTTTTTAAGGTGGCAGGGCTGCCTTGTCATCTTAGGATTTAGAGCATTTATGGTGTACCCACCCCATATTATATAGATGGAATCATCATTTTCTGTATTAGTCATAGAATGACACATTCTTTTGGGTTAAGATTTGCATTCCCTATTTTCCTAAGAATAGGGATTTATTCATAGATATAATTTAAGAAGGTACTATTCAAGTTTCATCTTTTACCCTAGCAGCTCAAACTAGATGATGTCAAGACTTCATGATGTTATTTACCATAATTATCAATGAATATGTTATACGATAACATCATACCGAGGTTGCATTACTTGAGAAGGGCTTACATCACATGCTTTAATATAGGGCTTCACCCTCTTATCTGTGAGCTGCTACCACATTAGAAGCTTAGATTTAGAAGGGTTGAGGTTAGAGACTACATTTTGTGATGATGCAATATGTTCCATAGATATTTGTATTTCAATCTCATGATTTCAAACTTATATTTTTTTTGTATCATGAGAGGGGGAAGAAGATACACTAACCAATCTAATCATGATTTCGAACTTTCCTATTTGATCTATGATATGATGAGAAAGAGTGTATATTAAATCAATCTTATCATATTTTCAAACTTGGACATCACATGTATGATATAGGAAGAGAATATATAATAGGTCAAGCTTCTATGAGTGAATCCTCATATATAAATCATCTATATAGCTCAAGTGAGGCTTCTAGCATCATGTATTAAGAAGGAGGAGTGAAGGGAACAACATTTATGTGTATCTTATGCACAAGGCATTTTACTCTCAGAACCATAATTTCATATATCACCTCACTTGCAGCTATTGATGGGTTTCACATCATACATCACTCAATCTAGGACCTCACTTAGTCAAAGGATTGAATTTATCATCATAAGATTCTACCCATCATTTTTTTCCAACTCTCACATATAGGATTGAATAATGCAAAATGACTCAACTCGTCTACTTAGGAGTAAACTAGCTTAGGACATATTATTTCACATATATCTCAGGGTAGGTCCTATGACCCTCTCTTTGTGGGTCTCACTCTCTCTGGAGTTCACCACATATCTTGTCCTAACAATAGAGGTCCTCCTTTGTAAAAGAGCTTGAGGCTCATGCATATTCAACTTTATCATAAATTAGCTTATCTTAAATAAGAAAACAATATGTACTTTCATCACCTCGACTTGTCTTAGATTATCCAAAATTAGACTCAGGCCTCATATACAACTTAAACCAATATGACACAACATATATCATCAATGTCAAACTTATATTAATCATCCTTTCTTATAGCATCTATCACTATATCATCTACTATAACTTTCAAACATCTGATAAGGCTCTAGACATCTAATATAGACTACTCTCTCTTCTAGACTGATGTCATTCCCTTTCACTTAGGTTGCATGAACACTAACTACTCTCCAATGTGAGGGACACATTTTTATAGTTACACTTATATAATAAAATATTATATAGTTTTTCTCTGAGAAAGAAGATGTCAGAGAAAATTGTCGAGGCTCGAGCCGATTGGAAAAAAAAAAACCAAATCAGCAAAATCGAGTGTCCCGCACACAGAAGATAGTCTAGTGCTATGCCACCTAGTGAAATGGTGAGAACGAGATGTAGACTAGTGTAGCTACCCAATACATATGAGCTCTATATGGAAAGGGTTTCACACACTTGTCTAAACCTAGTTCTCGAACATCTGGGTTCTAACTTAGAGGCTAAGTCAAACCTTATTCCTATAGAACAACTTACTAAGTTTCTAAGGTTTTAAAGTGAAAGGTGAGATTTAGGTTTAATGTTTCATGGTGAGCAATTGTTAGTTGTAGCTACTGTTCATGCTCTAATACCAACTATGACGTCCCCAGATTTTAACCTTCTCAAAACCCCATGGAGATGAGAAGACAAAATCCAAAAACATTAGCAATCATATCAGAAAGCGATGTGGAAGCATAATACGTGCATACATGAACATACAACCATAACAATCTCAACATTCAACATATTTATATTACAACATGAATTAAAAATTGCAACTTACATTTACATAATTTGAAGAAAAGTTTACAAGTCTATGAACATGTATGCTAACAGGATCTTAACACAATAGGTACAACATGGACAACTGCTCACTTCCCGTCTTTTATCCCAAGCTAGCTCTGAACCTAAAACATATGTGAAACAACGAATCAACACACAAGGTGTTGTGCACGTGGGCAGAAAGATACATATATTTATGGCTTTCATAATTTTTGAAAAAGATTTGCATAAGGAAATAAAATCATAGAAAACACTTCTTTATGAAGCGAAATACTCCAATTTAATCCATTTTCCTAGATGAATTGCATTATCAAGGTGGACTAGTACCAAAACATAAATATTGGGCCCATCCCCGTGTACCAACTACTCTAGGGAAACTCCCCGTACACCGTGTGCTCTAGGGAGGTGTACTAGCCAACATTAATCCATTCCCTCGTAAGGGGGATAATGAACACCTTAAATAACTACAAAACATCTACTCATAATTTATGTTTTCAAGTGACAAAACAACGAGTACTACATAGCAATACTACATCCAATATTTGCAAATAGAAGAGAGCATACATACATATCATGATTGCAAGCAATAAAACCATAGTCATATAATTAAATAAAACCCACGTACCTAAGTTCAGAGATTTCTAACTTATCCTTGATCATCTAGAAGTCTGGTCATCACCTGATTAAGACAAAACCACATACCATCATCAGATTCTCATCATCATTAACCCTATTTATATCCATTTTAGGGTTTTCCTATCTCATTCTGATATCCTCATGATTACTTGTATTCTTGCCTTATATTTATCTTACTAATGTCATTTTCCGGGTTATGATTCATTATCTGAATATTAGGTTACATATCCTTTTTGTGCACAAATTAACCCTGGTTTATAACCCATTAGGGTTACAACCCATGTATTATGGGTCATCTTCATATAACATGAATTCTATGCATGTAACTGATCTCAGATTTATATATTATATTCCAGTTAAAGATATGAGGGTTTTATGAAAATCTCATCATTTATTGAGCACGTATGCATTTAATACATTTTCTTTAGTGTTATTATCCCTAATTATCCATATTAATCAAATTATATACTTTCATGCATCATCATGACCATATCTGACATCATATGCATTATAAACATTATTATAGACTTACTGACATGTTATCATAATTTTAGAACATCATTTGATATTTATTATCCATAAAATAAGCCTTACACATCTAACGTGATATCACTGATATTAGTGCATCAAAAGTATAATATTATGCTTCCGCATCACTTTCTGATATGATTGCTAATGTTTTTGGATTTTGTCTTCTCATCTCCATGGGGTTTTGAGAAGGTGAAAATCCGGGGACGTCACACAACCGCAACCATCCACTTAGGTCACATCATCCTCAGCTCCCCACTATTCCTCATATCTCAGAGTCTAAGCTTCCAACCTTCTTGCTTGGGTCCTGCTCTCTCTCTCTCTCTCTAGAGCTAACCCTACAAACAACCTTACTATTTGAGGTCCTCTCTCCATGAAGGATCAAGCTCACAAGCATACCCCTACATGCGTGAAGCCTATGTTCAAACTTATGTTCACTCAAGATTATCCATATCTCTTTATGCTTATCTCCAAAGCTATTCCTCATACTCTCCTAGCCAGGGTTTTAGCCTACTATCAGCACTACTGACGTACTCTGGGTGCATACTATGACATGCTCATATAAGCCCATAGGGTTTCTATAGGTTCTTCACTAACCTCATCATTGAAGGAGCTCTCCTTCACTCTAACATGCATGACCCTTCCCAGGGTTGGGTCGCCAAAGGCACTAGGTCATACCTCATATGTCTCATATCATCATGGGCATCCAAAAGCATGTGCACCCACACACCTGGTCTATCATGACATCTAACTCATCGTGTCCTCTCTTTCTCTAACCACCACTTAGGGTTAGGGTTAGCATCATCCTCATAGGATGTGTCAGGTCTCTACTTATAATGGAGGTCCCCACCTCCAAGACTAACTTCCTCTACTCATCCTCTTTGACAAGGAGGTCTAGACTCAGGTCTCTCCTGAGGGCATGACAACATATGTCATACGACCTAAGCATGTATCTATTCTTTATTTTATGCTTAAACTATTAAGCTTATGTCCATGACATCTTATTTACATGTTTTTCATTAATTTGGTGGAGGATTCCTTAAACCTTATCAACTTCACCCATACCTTAAGAGGGTGAGGAAAAGAGAGAAAACTCTAATCCTTAAGGTCCTTAATAGCATTTGAGTTGAGAAGGGATGAACAAGATGAGAGAAACCTAAAGGTATCTTATTTCGAGTCAAATTCTGAGACATTGGTCAGGCAATCACACTAATCTAGGAGTCTTCGTATTCGGACTAGTGGTGCGGAGGAAAATCTTGCCAGCCCCCAGACGTGATCCTTTTCTAGACACCTCTGTCTTTCAGAAAATCATCTAATAACTCCCTTGGGTTCTACAAAGTTTTTAAAATTTAATAGTTATTATATATTAAATGAGGAACCTATGCTCTAATACCAAATGTAATGACTCTGCCTCTCGGTAACCCCAATTAAGGGAGACCCAAAGGTCAGAGTCATTATCCCAATAACAGGATCAAAGGTTTGAAAAATAATCAATAATAATTATGAAATTATACCAACTAAACTAAAATCTGGTATAAAATAAAACTTTGCATACCTTTTAAAAACTTTGGTAATCTACTTCTATCCACAGCTTGGATCTATTCTATCTAATCCTCCTTGCACTTTATTTCTTATTTCCACAATGTGTCATTTTACTGTTTGTTCTTTCCAATGGTTGTACTGAAAATGCCGACAAACAAAACGTTGGTCGGCATATAAGAATATGCCGGTATGTGGGGACAACCAAAATTTTCACAAATATGGCTAACAATCTAAATATCACAATCAAGTTAATTAACAAGCCAATTTACACTTTCAATGTGACATTCTCCACCGCTTCTGCCCTAACCCTGCATACCCACCTTAGGGTTTCTCTTTTGCCAATGACTTAAGGCCACCTTCTCAATCCCAAGCTTGGTTCTCGTTAGTGATGCAATAAAGACCACCTTCTCAATCCCGAGCTTGGTGTCTGGGGTCACCACTCATGGTGCCCATGGGTCTTCCCTCCTGGGCTTGACCTTTTGGCATCGTCCATCAGGGTGGCATGTAGGTGCGAGAATACACACTTCTATTATTATTTTGCTAATCATAGTGACTTTATGATTTGCAAGTATGAACATCCAAACTGATAGGTTGCATTCAATGTGATGAACCATCTAGAAAACCTTTGGGAAACTAATGTGATTAACCATAATTAACCGCATACATGTCAGGCTGACTTGAGTGCATAAATAATCCAACTAAGCAAGAAATCCAGTAAACAAGCAAGCGCAGAAGATGATCCTGAAATATGCATCCAATTTTCCTATCATTGATCATGCCATCAAAATCTATTAAACCTAGCTCGCTTCCTAGGGTTTCTAATCCACTTTTAGGGTTTTCATTGCAATTAGGGTTTTTCTTTAAATTTATTACATTTTATGATCCCTTAGTTTACAAACCCTAATTTCAACATCATAAGCTCAATTAAAGTCTATTATTTCTCTTTTATACCAAAACTACCATCTTTATCCTTTCAAGTTATTTCAAGATCATTAGACTCAATTATCACCTTTAGTTTCTTTCGAATTGACCACTCATATTTCATTATGATCTAATTCATCTATGGATTCCTTTTATTACTAATTCCACATTTATCCATCAGAAAACCCTAATTACCATATTAAAGTTATTTATCCACAATTAAGAACTTTTATACTCGAAATAGCTTAGAACCATCATATCTCAACTTTATTCATGAATTTGAACAATTAAAGCCATTAAGAGTCATAATTACTAACATTAGGGTTTCAAGGCCCATTAAAGCATATTCATGTACATGGAACCCTAAATTAATCCAATTACATGTAAAGTTCATCCTTTTAGATCTTGATGTGTCTTTTAATAATCAACAAGTTAATATCAACTTTAAACGTCCATATAACCCTTCCCAAATCATTAATCAATAAAGATTAGGGTTTTTCGTTAGATAAACCATTAAAGATAGAATATTTGCATATTTTTAATTGTAAACATAATTAGGATTCAATTATATTTTTATTGCATTCCTTGCATTTTTCTGATCAATTTTCATGTATGACATGTCCTATTCTAAGCATCCTATCAATTTCTATACTTTTTGAAAGATTAAATTACCTGAGCCAATTAGGGCTTGACACGTCAGCGGCTCTTCTATACTTTGGGTGCCCTTTTTAATTCACGAAAGGACTCTAGTGCCCTCAGGTGTCATATGCACACAGAGGGGTATATGAGTCATTTGACTCTATCCTCTTCCCCTTCTGCGCGCCCGCGTCTCTGTGCGCACAGCGCTGCGTCGAGCGTCGTCGTCTCCAGGTGATGAGTTGCTTCCCCCGCACCAACCTTTCTTTCTCCTCTGTCTCTCTCTCTCTGGCCGTGCAACCTATAGGAAGTGTCATTCCCCTCCATCAGAATACCTGACTCCTTTGGGTCCTCTGGGGTGGCCGGCGCAGGGCCTGCAGCTGTGGCTCCCTGATGGCAGTCTGCCCAGGTTCCTCATCGTGCAGGTGACCGTTGCTTCCTTCCCAGCACAAGATGGTGATCGCACCCTTTTAAGGATGATAGCAATACCAAGAAAGACGGAGAAGGCTCACTGAAGCTTGTCTCTGGTCAGGTGCTATGCAACGATCTGTTGTGACTGAGTTGCAGGTCTGTATGGGGCTTCTTAATGTCGAACGACGAGAGAATCTGAGGCTCATGGATTCGCATGGTTCCATATTGGGCCACTACGGATAGGGCCATGTATTCTGGTGGCAAGAGGCTGACCTGGGGTTCCCATATATATACACACACCTAAGGAAACCCCTAGGGATCGTCCTTGAAGAGACGAAGAGAGGCCTCAAAGCCTAGACCTATTCATTCTTGGTAGCGAGACCCACATGGGAGGGAGATACATATTTGTATTTCGTGTTTCACAAAAAAATAAAAAGGAAAATGCCTAAGGGAGCTAATCATCATGCCTTATTCTCTAAAAGCATGTCCTTGTATATAGATTCCAGAAAATCATTACATACTCCCTATTCCTTTCTATTTTGGAATACTTACATAATGGAAAATCTAAAAATTATTACTTTTACTCTCTTTATGTTTGGCTTTTAATCCATTAGCCACGAAGTTTTACTTTCTTAAAGCAAATAATATCTCTTTTTGTTATTATCAAAAAGTCATTAATGATGTATCACATTATCCTGTTATTTTGTATTATTTGCCTTTTCTTTTTCTTTTTCTTTTTCTCCATTGGGACTCCTTGGATCCCAAGAAATCCTTATATTTCAAAATTCTTTTTTAAGGATGCTTATTATCCTTCTATATGTATCTACATCCTTCATTTTTCATTATCTTACTTATTTCTTTATTAAGATATTCTTTTGTAAGGATTTCTCATTATCTTTCATCTCCTTTTTCCCTCTTTTCATATTTCTTTTATTAGAAATCATATGTAAACAAATTTTACTCAATTGTGGACATTAATGCCACTTTCTAGATATTTCCAAGTATTTCCCATAAATACTTATGCTTAATATCCATTATCTTGAACTTTTCTTCTTTTCTTCTCTTTTACATTCATAATTTCTCATATTTTATCTTTGTTTTCAATTTCTTTCTTAGTAAGGAAATATTTAATTGATCTTTTCTTTTCTTGTTGCATTATCTTTGCAACTTTGGACTCCTTTAGAACCCAAGGAACCCAAGAGGCACAAAATCCATCTTTGGATAACATTCCTTTGCCTTCTAGAGGTTTCTACATCTTTCTTTTCTCCATTTTCTTATTTACTCATTTAATAATGGAGTTTCTTTTGTCTTTTCCTTGTTATTGGGCCCAATAGCCAATAAATCCCACAAAACAACCAACAAGTCTCTTGTAAACGAAATCCATTTATTCAAAACAAATTATATCATTATTTGTTCAAATATCTTTAATAGGAGAAATTACATTTCTCACCAAAAGAACCCAAAAAAATTGGGGTTGTAACATATGGTATGTACAACTCCTTGCCATAGTCATATGCATGCTTCTAGGTGCTTAATCTCATTAAGGACACCCAGTTAAGCCTGACCCAAAAGCCAAGACAATAGAAATGCACCCCTCTTGGCAGGCCCACACAACTACCATCACACTTCCATGAGATAGATAGTGCACTATGCTTGGCATGCCTACGGATAATCGATCAAGATTTTCATGTGTGCTTCTAATGGAAAGCATATTAGACTTAATATGTTTGATTGAGGGATTTTATATATACTAATATATATATATATATATATATATATATATATATATATATATATATGTATTCAATCACCACATATTATAGTATGTATCATATACATGATATATCACATTAAAGTAAACATGCAATATAAAACATTAGTGATGGTTATGGCCATACTAATGTCATTCCTTGGAGCCATAAGTAATTACAACCACCTAGGTCTACAATTCTTGCATGAACTTATTGTTGGTGTAGATCAGTGCTTGAACCAATCTAGGTTGATCGGTTCAAACCTTGAACCGATCGGCTCGCCTCTTGGTCAGTCGGATGGTCTAAAGAATGATCGTCCGGCTTCCAATCCAACTGACATCTAGATACCTCCAAAAGATATATATATATATATATATATATATATATATATATGTATATATATATATGTATATATATGGATATATATGTATATATATGTGGATATATATGTATATATATGTATATATATGTGGGATTGTATGTGGTCCTTAATCAGATATGGACATTAGTCATTTTAAATATTTTCATGTATGAAAAAAGTAAAAAGCAAAAAATAAAATCTTATCATATTGATTAAATCCTAAAATATAGTAAATTGGTGTGTCTTTGATACCATTGTTAGGAAAATATGACATTAGATAGGTGGCAGAAACAAAAAACACCTGTCGTATTCTCCATTATTAGATGATCACATCAACAACTACGTAATGGTAAGGATGGTTTATGAGGTCATACATGGTCCTGGAGCAAGTCCGGTGACTATTTCCTCATTGCAGTATGTGGATTTCTTCAAGTCACACTCGAACACGTCTGAACAACTCTTGGTTGATCACAAGGAAAAGCTCCATGCCTCTACAGTAGTCCACATGGACCACCAAGAAGTCATGTTGTTCGAGAAGAACAACTAGGAAGGAGTTGTCCCTCCCTGTTGGTGTACTAGCAAGAACTTGCTCTCCCACAATTGTTCTCCCTTGCTATCCCTCCCTCCAATAGGTAGGACTTTCTCAGGTTCTCTTGGTTACCACAACCATAGAAGACAAACAATTGTCAATGACAATTGAGTTGTGTTCTGAGAAGTCCCCCACCATCCCTCTATTTATAGGAGGGTCAGGGTCAAGGTTCCCAGTCTGAGTGGGAGAGGAAGGGACTAGAATTTCATAAATTTTTGAAACCTTGCGAGCAGAAAAATGGTCAGTTCACAGGTAAACTGATCAATTGGCATGTGAGTCAATTAGTTCAACCCTTTAACCAGTGATTTCATCATGTTTCCCAAACACAATTGTATTGGCAATTAATATCTGATTTAATACACAACATGATGTTAGCACAAATCTTTGTATCAATCGAATTGATCCACCAACCACTCGCTTAACAATCTGAGCCAGTCGGTTCATGGACCTAAGTTGATCGGTTCACTTCTTGAAGCGATTGGTTCACTGTCCAGAATTTCCAAAGTTGGTTCAACTGACCTGACTTATTCAAGCAGTCGGTTCGTTGTTCGGTTAGTCAATATTCAACCAATGTTGTTTAAATTGAATACCTAACTCTTTAGTTATCAAGTTTAAACCATATTCATGAATGAACTCCTATTCCAATTATATCATATATGTGACCCTATGTGTTCCAAGTTATGTTGATAGTGAATGTCCATAACCAACATATGACATTACAAGCAAAGAGCGGTGTCTAGTAACACATCATTGCTACCCAGGTAATTAGAAAGTTGGAGAACAACTTCAACCTACAATTTTTGATTGGTGTTATAGTGATTGTCTAATTCCTTTGTCTCTAATATCCAAATTAAACTCGAGGAATGGAATCGTCATCCTCTCAATGTTCTATCCATGTTCCCTGAACTAGAGCAGATTGTCTGAGATATATGTGACCTCAATATCAAATATTGATTCACATGTGCATGAGAATTTTTTTCTCAATCTCTCTTATCAGGTGGCCATAATATCGAACTCATATAGGAGGGACAAATCCCATCTACATCACTCACAGTCAACCCCATGCATCACACTGTATCCGATCATCACCTTTATGGCAACCCTTATTCAAGGCCACAGGGATGATGTCAAAGTACACTGAACGACATGTGATGAGTGTAGGGATTTCAAGTTTAAGAACCACAATCACCATGTTCACTATGAGAGATGATTTTGACCACCAATAATGGTCTTCATGTGTCATTCTCAAGGGGGGTCGGTCTGATACATTATTCACCAACAAGTATCTATGTGCTTGGTTTGATATCACATATCAAGACTGATGAGATTTTGTCATCAACCAACACACACTCTAGTCTTATGTGTTACTGCTATCTATTAGCCTTCCACAATAACATCTTACTAGGGATATAATAATAATGTACATACTCTTGACATCTGTATGATCTCATTGTTCAGGTCATCAACACAAAGGCATATGTCATTGAGTTATGTCATTTGTTAGACATTCATTATGTTTCCTCATTATCTGATAACTAAGTGAAATAGAATAATCATAAGACTATCTTTATTATTAATTAAATCCTTTCAAAGATATGCCATCACAATCATCATATGATTGTCTCTATGGGAATACCTACCACCAATTGGCCCCATCAAAAGTTTGTTGTACCAATTTAAACTACATCTCTTTATTTTATCTCAGTCTAGCCCCTCATTGTAGTTCTCATTTTCATCATGTTAATCCACTACATTGATATCTATGCAATCATGTCTAAATAAATTTCTTCTATAAAAATAAATTTATCAGAACTCACAATTATTTGGTATTCTCATTCAAATAATATTGGCTTTTATATCAACTAAAACAATAAATTTGTTTAATAAGGATAATTGGTAATTATGGAGATAAATTAGTCATGTGTACTATAGCATCATTTTGAAGAAACAATATTTCTAGAGTTTACTTTAAATTAATTAACCATGTGGTCAAATGTTTCATAGAAATAACTTGATAACATAGGAATTGCTAGAAATTTGTTTTTGACCATGCACGTTTACATGTGTTTGAGTGAGTTTTCATTAATGCCTAAATTTATCCGATGTTGAACTCTTAATGTGTATTCTCCTCACTATTTCACTCAATTCTTATTTTGTTAGATTCACTCCTTATACCTAATGGGAACCATGTCATTACCTAGATTCATGTAAGTTGTCAACAATTCTAGCAATATTTTTCTTTTTCTTTTTAGCAGACTTAAGAGAGGCACAAGTAGCATGAATAGTTGCAATTAAATATTTTTTATCTAAAGAGTTTTTTACCTCATTTGAATCTTCATTTGAACTTTCCGTGATAGCAAAATGGCATTCTCCATCTTCATTAGAGCTTGAGCTAGATCCTCCACTAGATTCTTCACTTGAGCTTGAGTTGGAGGACTCAATAGAGCTTTTGTGAGCTTGAGTTAGAGGACTCACTAGAGCTTTTGTGCCATTTCTCCTTCTTATTGTGCTTCTCTACCCTTCTTTTGTGATGATGGGTCTTTTGCCTTATGGGTAATCTCCCTTGAAGTGACTCTTCTTTCCACATTTGAAGCACCGGGTGGAGGAGGAAGGCTTTCCTTTATGAAATCTACCTTTAAAGTACATAGCATCTTCTTCAAATTAGAGGATGAAGAGGCTTGACCAACAATAGCTCCAATTCAGGCTTTGATTTCAACCTTCTTCATTCTCTTGAGATCTTTCTCTTCTTCTCTTTCTTATTCCTCTTACTTGTCAAATTTAACTTCATGGGCTTGTAGATTTCCTATGAGCTCTTCAATAGGAATATCACCACGAGACTTTGCTTCTTCAATGGAAGTGACCTTTGATTCCCACCATTTAGGAAGATACCTAAGGATATTTGAATTTATCTTTCCTTGATCCATAGGATGACTTAGGATGATAATACCATTTATAATGGTGTTGAGCCTAGGGTACATTGAGCATGTAGACTCTACTTTCCTTTACCTACTTTGTCCCCTCATAAGTAACACATAGATTTCTCCATACCTGATAGGGCTATCACACAAGAAGAAATTTGGTTGAATGTGGTGGGGTAATAAGAGGCATACAGAATTTTTATGGCTCTAGCATTCAAGGTTGCTTTCTTCAAAGTAGCTTCATCCCATTCTTCTACCTTTGTCTCTGGTAGCTTGTATGGAAGATCCACCATTCTTCATAACTCAATACTTAATCCTTAGATGTAGAATTTTAACCTTCTCTTCCAATAGAGGAAGTTTCTCCCATCAAATATTAGAATGTTGATGAGGTATCTCACACCTTCATAATCACCCATCTTCTCCTACTTGTGGAAGTATTGCTTGGAGAAGACCCACTCTGATACCAAATGTTGATCAATGATAAACTTTAGAGGGGGTGAATAGATCCAAAAATACTTAAGCCAAATTCATTAGACCTTTAAAGTATATCACAAAATAAGGTTACTTATATGAAATTTGAGTGCATCTAAACATACATAGAAAGGATGAGAGAGATTGAACAAGCACAAGTAACACAAGATATGTATAGTGGTTCCAAACTCCAAATTAGGAGATGTACATCCACTACCTAGTGAGGTCAGCCTCTAGGATATTTCAACCATTTCTCACTCCTTATATTCCATTATAAGAGTAACAACATATGACCTTCCTTTTCCAAGACAAGAATATCTATCCTTTCTTTTGAGGACAAGGGACTCAATAACCTTACAAAAGACTTACCTATCCATGACCAAGAGTCTTCTACCTTACCAGGGACATACCCACTTTTACAACGAGTCTTCCACCTTGTCTAAGGACTTACCCACTCTTGCAACAAATCTTCCACCTTTAAGGAATTACCCACTCTTGACTTGGATCTCCCACCTTTAACTTCACCTTGACCAAGGAGAAACTTTCGTCAAGGGATTCCTTCCCTTCTTCTTCTTCGCCTCACTTAGCTAAAAGAGAGAATCTTCAACTTCAGGTAGAAAGAGAGATTGGGAGGTGGAGGAAGTGAGTGCCTCACAAGGTATACATGTATGACTATCTCTCTTACAAATATTCCACTCACTCTAATGGATGTAGCAAGTGATTCAGCTTAAGAGTGGAAGGAGGCACTCAACTATAATATAGGGACCTTGATAGTGTCTAAATAACCATGGGATGAAGCTCAAGGGGTCCTATTTATAGTTGAGGATGCCTACGAGCCATTAGAGACATCTTAGGAACGAATTCTAGCCATTTGGGGTGACACAACAAATATATTTTTGAATTTTGCAACACTCCAATGGTTAGAAACACTTTTCTTGCACATTTTGTACAGGGTGGTCGGTCAAGTTTCAATAAAGGTAACTCAATCAAAGACACTATGCGACAAAGTAATTTTGAGTTGTCAGTTGAGTTTATCCTAGATGAAACTTGGCTGATAGCTTAAAATTGATTTTCCTGTGGTGGGGTGTTGGTAGAGTTTGTCCTGGGAAAACTTGGTCGACCTTGGCAGTTACCAAGACCCATACAGGGTTGTGGGTCGAGTTTCATGTGAGTGAAACTCGGCCGATAAAAGTGTTTGTGATGGATTTTGTAAATTGCCATAAAAGTGATATTCGATTTAAGTGCTTTTAGTTTTTTTAAGCTTAATTACATGTCATACAATCATTACAAGTGATTTACAACATGATTCTAATGGATTTAAGGCTTTTTCCACAAAAGTGCACTTGCAATGATTCTGACTTGTCTTTCTCCATGTTAGGATGCACAAGTTTAGGCATTTGGATTGTGTCTATACCTAATATAAAATCACTCAAGTAGAAGCATTAGACCCAAATGAGTGGAATGGTTAGTCATCATCAAAACAAGGGTTTGGTCAACTAGACTTTCACTCAACATGGGTATGTTGTGGCATGGTGCTATAGGTACAACATGACAGAGGGAGGGGGATCCACAACCAATGATCCCTAAAATCTCATTACCCTAGAGAGGGGAGTGATGGATCCCTAACTCAGTAAAGTCAAAATTCAAACTAATTTGCGTTTTTGTTTCTTTAACAATATTTCAAAATTCATAAGATTTAAAATGTAATTTTGATTGAGGTGAAATTTTCACCATTGATTCAAAAAAAATTTCTACTTATTTTAAAAAACGTTTTAATCTAAGATGGTGACATTCTATGGCACTCAATAATTGAATTGCAAGTTCAAAAGTGTAGTTATACACTCAACTTTAGTCATATAAGCTCAATGTGTCCTTTAATCAAATGTAATTCATCAATTGAGCATAATGTGAATCAAAGTCATTCAATGATGGTGAGGGAGTTTGTTGAATGCAAATGGACATTTTATGGTCCAGATATGCATAAATTGAAGAGAGAGAAAATCTAGGATGTTATAACCCAACTTCGAGTAGGCAAACTTGAATGCAAGCCCTGTCTTCAATAGGAAAACATGCATTTAAGACCTGCCATGAGTATACAGTTCAATTTTTACCTCATTTTCATTTATGACCTACCATGACTAGGCACTTCACATCATATCAATTCTTGTCCTTGATAGACACTTTACATATCAAAATCTCTATCTTATATAGGTGAATCCCTCATTTTACCAATTCAGTGTTACAACTCTAACTCTTAGTTGGGTCACCAACATTTTGCATCCATTAGGTCTATGTGATTGATCAAATACACTTAGTGATATAAGAAATTTAGATAGAGATAATAATATTTTAAAAAACATGCACTTCACAAATATTTTACATTTAGACTCATGCTTATCAGAACATTGCTTGACGAGCCTCGCCTTTTGACCCTTCATAACAAAAATTTGGGTTAGACTTAACTCAATCATGTAGTTTTCACTTGTATATTGAACCTTGTCTTCACATGGATAAATTGTTGACACCCCAATTTTTACCACTTATTTAGTGATCACAATTAGATCATCTTTCTAACAAATGATATAGTTTATCTAATGAATATCACATTTCCATAGTTTCATCTATTTATTCCACTCATTTACCCATTTCCACTTTTTGAGGGTTCATAGATAGAAAGTATCATTTCTCTGGACTTAAGTGCATGTTGGACTTTGGTTGAGATTTTTACAACCTTTTTCTTACAATAAATTTCCCAATTGAATTATCTGTGAATATAACATTCAATTCCAATCCTTATTGGAAATTCAATTGTCTAAAATATTTAATTATGTTCCATAATTTTTTATTGATAAGAAGGAGAAAAGGGAAGACATATCATCAAGTTTTTGTCTAACCAAATTCTCAAGATACAGTCTCGCAAACAAAAACAAATCTCCAATTCAGTATTCATCTAGAAATTTCTAGAAATTTGAAAGTCGGATAGGAAGACATAGCCTATAGCCCATGAACGATCCTTTTTTATTGCCTTATTAAGCCAGAGTGCCACACATCATTCCTTCAGTGGTCCCTCCTCATGTAACAAAGCAATCAATGGAAAGTAAATACATTAAATATGTCACATATGTTTCCTCAGCTAACTAATATGCATATAATCACTAAAATATGTCTAATAAGAGGCATAGTGTGCTTTGCAATAACAATTGGTGTTTCCATGTCCAAAAATATGAATAATATCCCATTATATAAATAAATATTGGATTAATGTACTTAAGATGCTAAATAAAAAAGTATGGAAAATCATGCCTAATAATATAAGAACACTCTTTTGGCAACAATGAACATAATGGGACTCTAATTGAAAATTATCAACAAAAAAGACGATATATAATAATATATATGAAGGTAAATAGCCTAAACCATAATTGTGTTGTAACTCATAAAACGAATTTCTAAAACCCAAATCTAATGTGAAAATCATGATTCTTGGGTCTTTATTGGCTTGGGTGCCAAGTTTTACTTTATTTGAACAATTGTAACTACCCTAATTTCATTAAGAAAGGAAAACATGATATAAGGCCAAAAATATTAAATAAATTATTGAAAATTCTAAAGGTGAATATGAATTCAAAAATTCATATTACACATACCATAATTAGTCTATGTGTGAAGTTTGACATTATTTGAACCATCCTAACTATCTTGATTTCATTTAGAAAGTAAAATATGAGATAAGGCCAAAAATATTAAATAAATTATTAAATCTCTTAAAAAGTGGAAAAAAGCATCAAATTTGTAATTCTCATGTCCTAATTAGCCTACGACCCAAATTTGGTATGAGTGGGAACATGTTTGAACCCACAGATGAATTAGGAAAGAGAAATGAATATCAGTTAAATGAAATTAGACACATATGCAATTAGTGACACGGATTTGGCTAAGTCTACAATTTATTTTGTAATGTTGGATTTTCCTAATCACATAGTCAGGTCCATGATTGTTGTGAGACGTCCAATGTCAAATCCTAGAATTCCACTTTCATCTTCTACCTTGGTCCCAAATAAGAAACCATCTAAACAATACCAGCTTATTTTGTGTTGGATTTTCTCCCTCCCCAGTTAATGATTTCTCCTAGTTTCCTTCCTTAGATTCATGAGGCTTTCCCCTTTCAATTGAACCCTAAATAAAGGCTCAAGGTGCAATATAAAGCTTTCTCCTAAATTTCCTTTCGAGATTTCTTTCAACCTCTTGTTCAGAGGTTAGTGAACCATGTCTAGCCTACCAACAATGAGTTCCCGAGCATCTTCGACCCCGATCCCCTACTTTTCCACCACTAATTTGATTGCACGGTCTCCATATCTCTTCTCCTAAACTAATGTCTTTGTCATAGGTATAGATCTAGAGAACTTGCTTCGGTTCTTGTGAGAGCAATCCCTTTGCAATCCACCATCCAAGGGGAAGATTAGGGCCAGAGAAGGTGTCATCTCACTGCATGAGGGCCTCTTCTACCTCCCCCCCCCCCCAGATCAGACTTCTACTGCTTGCTGAAGCTTCATCGATAGATTAGGGTGGTTTTCATCTAGGAACATGGATGGGTCTCGGGTATTCATGGATATCATCTAAAGCTTCACATACCTTTAGTTGCCACATTCCCTAACAAAATTCCCACAACCCATATCCCTTCTTATTTCAAAAAGCCACTTCTGGTTCTGGTCTATTTCTCCATGATTTTGTATTCTTCCTATTTCTCTGACTTCAAGATGAACAACTAGTTTTGCAATTCCACTTTCCTCACTTATTGCCAATATATTCTGATCTCCACCATCCTGGAGCAAATCTAGCAGCCCATGGGTGTTGCTTGCCTCGCCTGACATTGTAGACTCACGAGGTGGAAGACGGGTATGACTTTTGTACTTAAAACCTCCTAAACACCCTTGCTTCTATTTTGGTTTTTGATCTCACCATGAGGGTCAAAGTAGACTTTTCACATCTTCTTTTGACCCCTCATTGTTGAAGGTGTGCGTCTGGATGAGCCAATTGGCTAACACTGATTGGACCATGTCATTTTGGGTTTTAAACGAATAATATAAGTATATGTGGCTTTATGCATTTTTCTGATTGGTCAGTTCCCTAAAGTTCATAATTAATTATTTACAACTCAAGATTTAAATGAAGTATGATTTGGAATCAAAAATTTATAATTTATTCATTGATGCAAATTTCATCATTCTAACTCCAATATAATAAATATATGATTTTTATGGATTTATCTAATTTGTTAGATTTTTTTAAATTCATAAATAATAATCAATATGTCACAAAAAATGTGATATGAACTCAAAAAAAATAATCTATTATATGGTATGGTTTGCATAAGCTAATTTAGTAATGATAAAAAGATGATTTTTACGGTTTAACTAATTAATGTGAAAGTTAACCCTAATTCCATAAATGCATGTAATAGGTGGCTTGTGACTTGGATGTGGAACTAGAACAAACTCTGGATATATCTAGACTCTATATAAGATATGTTGCATGTATTATTATCATGTTGAACAATCATCCATATTAATCTTTCTCTCTTGGTCCTTTGTGAGATACTACCATATGCACATTCTCTCTCATCTGAGAGGTTGACCTTGTGATCATCTTGTTTTGTTGAATATGCTTGTTGGGTCTTAAAATATATCTTGCTCATATGATTCATGTGAAAACACTAACTTTGAAGTGATGACTTTTGTGGTCTTAAGATGAATCTAAATTTTGTATATGAACTATTTTACCCACTTTTTTGGTGTATGTTTCATATTATCCATTTATGTGATTGAAGTATCATTAATTCTATTTATATGATTGAACTTTCACTTACCTCTACATTTATGCATGACTTGTGATTCAGTAGTCCTAGATTAATATAAGACTTCGGTTTTTGGGCTTTATTCCCCTGGGGTATTGTTCTCCTTTGTGATATTATTAGGCATTTAGGTTTTAGTCATCCTGCCATGCATCGAGTTTTTCGTCCCGCCGTGCATCGAGTTTTTAGTCCTCATGTACTTTTATATATTGGGATGGAGGATCGCATGCCCCTTTTTTCACTTCCATTCCTCTTATATGATCAAGGGGCGGAGAAGACCACTCTATCAAACCCTAACTTGTATGCTAAGGGAGTTTGGTTATGTGCCATTCTTTGTCAAGTTTTTAGTTATCTGCCCTAACCACCATTGACTTTTTATTTTCACTAGTGCTATGCTTATCTCACTTGCATGTCGGTTGATTATTATTGCTGATGGGTTATGTGCCCGAAAATCTTTATGTATGCTTTGGTGGCACATCTTATTTTTTATTAATGGCAAGTGCAACTAGTGTATTATCATCTTATTGGAATTCATATTCTCTTTGATATCCACTTTTTTTTGGTAAGAAAGCTCCTTTGTATTACTAATTTTGAGTCTTGGTATGGACATTGCTCGGGTATATCTGTGCAAGAGAGAGATAGGGACCCTCAACAGGAAAAATAAAACATGTACAAACATCAATCTCAATCGTGAGACAAACAGAGCCTCTCTGAACTTGCACAAACCAAGTATAGAATGTAACCAGAAGAACCCAAGACCAATATGTGGCTATTTCTTTTATCAGCAGAAGCACAACCAAACTACAAGCCAAAGGTAAGCAAGCCTTCAAGGAAAGATAACTCCATCATAAGATATTATATAGACCTGAACATCAGAAGCAACCCCCCAAAGCTGAGAGAAGCATCTCAATCTGCTAGAACACAAAAACCATAATAAATCAGATCCCACAGCTTGGACTGACTAACTTCCAGATTCTCGTAGACTCTCTTATCCCTTTCTCTCCAAATCCAGTAAAGCACACACATAGCAAGACAATGACTTCTTCTACTAGTGTAGTCTGTTAAGTCTTGCAATTTAGAAGGATTGTGAAGGCTAGTGACTTTGGAATCTTCATTTCAAATTCTAACTGAATAAGAACAAGTGAAAATATAGTGAACAAGAATTTCTTCACTATTCTTGCATAAAAAGCAGTAAGAGGGAGTAATGATGCCCATCCTTCTCAAATTATCAGTAGTGGGAAGTTTGTTATGCCATATTTTCCATGCATGGATATGAAAGCATTTAGGAACACTATATTTCCAAACCCAATCAAAACCTTCATGAGAATCCCCTTTTTTTTAATCAGATCCTAGATGTCTCTTATTTTAACAACAGCATTTCCATTAGAACATATACAATCTTCCTCATTCTTCTGTTTTCCATATCATCAAGAGAGTTTTGAGTTCCTTATGAAGTCTGTCATATTCAACCATCCATTCTCCTTCAAAAACAGAATGGCTAACCATGCAATCAAGAGAAACACTGAATCTAATCATGCTCTGGTTACCAAGAACTTATTTGACAAAGTAATTCCCTAGAATTCAAGGATCACCCCAAAAGGATGTCTTCTTGCCATCACTAATAGCAAAGACAATATAATTCTTCAAGGAGTCTGTTTCTCTAATGATCCTATTTAGATTCCATGAAAACACATTGTTCTCATTGGACATCCAAAAGGAGGTTTTAGTGAAGTACATTTTGTGAATCCACTTAATCCATAGAGAATCAAATTTCTTAGCAATGTTCTAAGCTTGGAAAATCAAAGCAGCACAATTCATCTCTCTTATGGGTTTTAGACCAATTCCACCTTCTTTTTTGGTTTGGGAATTTTATCCCACTTAATAAGATGAATAGATTCCTCATCCCCTGATGCCCCCAAATAAAGTTTCTTGTGACCCTCACAATTTCTTCGATAATAGAACAATGTAGAGGAAAGGTGAATGTCCAATAAAGGTGAGTCATGGACAAGATTGAATGAACCAGTTCAATTCTTCCTGCCATAAATAATTTCTTAGATTTCGATCCCTCCAATCTAATCTTAATTTTATCAATGAGAGGACTGCAATACTTCCTAGAGTGATTCCCAAAAAAAGAGGAATTCCAAGGTATTTTTTACCAATCTCTCCCTCTTCAATACCCAAAATTCCACAAACCATAGCCTTGTTTGCACCATTATTGAATAACACAGAGCTCTTCTCAATATTTGTTTTCAAACCAGTAATGATGTAAAACTCATCCAAAATCTTCTGAAGACTGCAAGCACTCCTCTCATTTGCCTCAAGAAAGACCATAAGGTCATCCATAAAGATAAGACGAGAGATGACAAGGTCATTCGATGCTTTTAAGGGATTTAACTCTTCATTCCTAACAGCCTTGTCTATGAATTGAGTAAAAACATGCATAACTAAAACAAAGAGATAGGAACCAATGGGTCACCTTACTTGTAACGACCTCGCCTCCTGGTAACCCCCAATTAAGGGAGACCAAGAGGTCATAGCCATTATCCCAATTAACAGGCCAAAGGTTCGACAAATAATCAATAATAATTATCAAATTTTACCAACTAAACTGAAAACTGGTATAAAATAAAACCTTGCATACCTTTTAAAACATTGGTAAGCTACTATATCCAAAGACTGGATACATTCTATCTAATCCTCCTTGCACTTTATTTCTTATTCCCACAATGTGTCACTTTACTGTTTGTTCTTTCAATTGTTGTACCTAAAACGCCGACAAACAAAACTTCAGTCAGCATATCGGAATATGCTGGTATGTGGGAACAACCAAAATTTCACAAATATGGCTAACAATTTAATTATCACAATCAGGGTAATTAGCAAACCAAATTACATTTTCAATGTGTCATTCTCCATCGCTTTTGCCCTAACCCTGGAATACCCCTCTAGGGTTTCTCTTTTGCCACTGACTTAAGGCCACCTTCTCAATCCCGAGCTTGGTGCCTGGGGGTCACCTCTCATGGTTCCCCATAGTCATGCAACATAGACCACCTTCTCATTCCCAAACTTGGTGTCTGGGGTCACCTCTCATAGTGCCCATTGGTCTACCCTCTTGGGCCTGACCTTTATGGCATCTTCCATCAAGGTGGCATGTCGGTGCGAGAATACACATGTATTTATATTTGTGATAACCATAGGGACTTTATAATTGCAGTATGAACATTCAAACTGTTTAGTTTGAATCAATGCGATTAACCATCCGGGAAACCTTCGGGAAAACTAATGTGATTACTCATAATTAACCACATACCTCACAACTTGCTACTTAAACCTCCTCAGGGTCTAAGGCACTCTTTGTCTCATCTCAGCAGGTAAACTCCTATACCATAGGCACATAGGTTCCAGAAGCATCATCCTCTCTTTAGGGTTTGGTTCCTCTAAAGGCCACCAAGATATCATCAATCTCCAGGGATCAAACACAAGGCAACCACTATCATCCACTTAGGTCGCATCATCCTCAACTCCCCACTGTTCCTCATGTCTCAGAATCTAAGCTCCCATCCTCCTTGCTTGGGTCCTTCTTTCTCTCTCTAGATTTAACTCCTCATCTAGCCTTACTACTAGAGGTCCTCTCTTCATGAAGGATCAAGCTCACAAGCACACCTCTATGTGGGTGAAGCCTATGTTCAAACTTACATTTGCGCGAGGTTACTCATAGCTCTTCATGCTTATTTCATAAGCCATCCATCATACTTACAGGCTAGGTTTCAACCTACTACTGCACCACTGACGTACTCTGGGTGCATACTATGCCATGCTCACATAAGCTTATGGGGTTCTTATAGGTTCTTCTCTAACCTCATCAAAGAAGGTGTTAACGCCCCTTTCCAGGGTTGGGTCGCCAAAGGCACTCTTGTCATCCAACTTCTCATGGCTCGTATGGCATCCAAGGAATGTCTATCCAAACACCTGATCTACCATGTCATCTAACTCATCATGTCATCTCCCTCTCTAACCTTCACTTAGGGTTAGGGTTAACATCATCTGTAAAGGATGTGCCAGGTCTCTACTTTTAATGGAGATCTCTACCTCCAAGACTAACTCTCTCTTTACTTATCCTCCTGACAAGAAGGTCTAGCCTCAGGTCTCTCCTGAGGGCATGACAACTTATGTCATACGACCTAAGCATGTATCTATTCCTTTACGCTTAATCTATTAAGCTTATGTCCATGACATCTTATTTACATACTTTTTATTAATTTGGTGGAGGATTCCTTAAACCTTATCAACCTTACCCATACCTCAAGAGGGTGAGGGAAAAGAGAGAAAACCCTAATACTTATAATCCTTAACAGCATTTGAGGTGAGAAGGGATGAATAAGATGAGAGAGTCCTACAGGTATCTTATTTTGAGTCAAATCCTAAGACATCAGCCAAGCAGTCACAGTAATCTGGGAGTCCTCATATTCTGACTAGTGATGCGGAGGAAAATCTTGATAGCCCCCAGATGTGATCCTTTTCTAGACACCTCTGTCTTTAGGAAATTCCTCTAATAACTCCCTTGGGTTCTATAGAGTTTGTAAAATTTAATCATTATTAAAGATTAAATGAGGAACCTATTCTCTGATATCAAATGTAACGACCCCACCTCCTGGTAACCCCCAATTAAGGGAGACCAAGAGGTCAGAGCCATTATCTCAATTAACAAGATCAAAGGTTCAACAAATAATCAATAACAATTATCAAATTTTACCAACTAAACTGAAAACTGGTATAAAATAAAACCTTGCATACCTTTTAAAACTTTGGTAAGCTACTCTATCCACAGTCTGGATACATTCTATCTAATCCTCCTTGCACTTTATTTCTTATTCCCATAATGTGTCACTTTACTATTTGTTCTTTCAATTGTTGTACCTAAAATCCCGACAAACAAAACGTCGGTCAGTATATCAGAATATGTTGGTATGTGGGAACAACCAAAATTTCACAAATATGGCTAACAATTTAATTATCACAATCAGGGTAATTAGCAAACCAATTTACATTTTCAATGTTTCATTCTCCACCGCTTTTGCCCTAACCCTGGAATAACCCTCTAGGGTTTCTCTTTTGCCACTGACTTAAGGCCACCTTCTCAATCCCGAGCTTGGTGCCTGGGGGTCACCTCTCATGGTGCCCCATAGTCATGCAACATAGACCACCTTCTCATTCCCGAGCTTGGTGTCTGGGGTCACCTCTCATGGTACCCATTGGTCTATCCTCTTGGCCCTGACCTTTATGGCATCTTCCATCAGGGTGGCATGTAGGTGCGAGAATACACATGTATTTCTATTTTTGATAACCATAGGGACTTTATAATTGCAGTATGAACATTCAAACTATTTAGGTTCAATCAATGCGACTAACCATCTGGGAAACCTTCAGGAAAACTATTGTGATTACTCATAATTAACCACATACCTATTAGGCTGAATTGAGATAGAATAGTCCAATCAATCAAGACATCCAATCAAGCAAGTACAAGAGTCCTGAAATTACATCCAATTCCTTTTTAATAAAATCTATTCAACCATCTTGCTACTTAAGGTTTCTATTCCTTTTTAGGATTTCTTCCTCTTTTTAGGGTTTACTTTGCACTTAGGATTTTACTTCATCTTACTCTTTTAAACCCTAATTTTCTCATCTATCCTTCACAAAAGTTATTAAGGTTACCTTTTAACAACACATAACCTTATTTTTAGATTAAAGCACAATTAATCATCAAATAAGTCCATTAAGCCTCGTTTCCATTAAAGCTACCATTTTTATCCTTTTAATCCATGACAAAGTCATTACGCTCATTTATCATCAATTTGTAGTTCATTATGGTCTAATTCACATATGAACGTTATTTATCATTAATTCTACCTTTATTCATTAGAAAGAAAAAAAAACCTAATTATCATATTAAGGATATTTATCCACAATTAAGAACTTCTATAGTTGAAATAGCTTAAAATCATCATCTCTTAACTTTATTCACGATTTTGAATAATTAAAGCCATTAAGAGTCACATTTACTAATATTAGGGTTTTAAGGCCCATTAAAGTATATTCATGCACATGAAATTCTAACTTAAACCAATTACATGCAAAGTTCATCCTTTTTGTTCCTAATGTTCCTTTTCATCATTAACAGGTTAATACCAACTTTAATCATCCATTAAACCCTATTAAATAGATTAATCATCTCAAAATAGGGTTTCTTACTTTTTAATTCATCAAATTTGATAACTTATACTACTTTTCGAATTGCAAGAGGAATTAGATTCTATATGTATTTTTATTGGATTCCTCTCATATTTTTGAGCAATTTTCATATTTTATATGTGCTAATTCGAGCTACGAATAATTAACTACGAATTTTACAAAATCCACTTACTTTGGCCAATAGGGAGGCGCCACGTAGCCTTTATCATGCAACGTTGCTTGACTTGTTCAGAAACATTTCAAAAAGACCAAAATGCCCACAGTTAAGTGATTGGCTTCTTTAGTACACGGAGGGCAGAAACATCCAAAGCATCTCTACTCTTCTTCAACCTCGAACAGGTTGAATGCAGCCGCCCTAGCCGCCGATCTGCAGCCTAGTGTGGACCGTTCCTCCCTCCCTGGGCCAAGATTCTTGCCGTTAAAAGCTTCCTTGCCTCCGTCGTGCCCTAGAGCACCTGGTGCACCTTTAGTTCTCAACCAAGGTGGTCATTTTCCCGCTCGCCAAATCATGTACAGCGGCCATCACTGCAGCCTTGGTGCTGCTGCTGCACGTGCTCTAAGACACGGCTTTGATGGTGAAATGGCTCCTTGACACTGTGGTTCACCAGGCTCCCCTCTTGTCCCCCTTGTTGCGTCTTGCTCATGATGCTACATAGGGTTAGGGTTTGAAGAAGAAAACAAAGAAGAATAGAGAGGACTACATGGGATCTCTCTTCCCTTCGAACCGGGGCTCTGCCCTTTTTATAGGGGTGGATATCCACGCCCTAAGACATTCATCAAGAGGAATCAAGTCCCTATCCTAATAGGAAACATATTCCTTAACTAAGAAGAAATCTTCTCTCTCCTCATTACCTTCTTAGATATTCCTTTCTCTTTAGGTATTAGGAATTCAAAAATCCTCTCACTTATTCTCTTCATTGCTTGACTTTTAACTCATTGGCACAAAATTCTATTTTCATTTAATAGAAAATACTTCCTTTTTAGAAATGCTACAAAAACATCCAGTATGCATCATATTATCTTCTTTATTTCTTATTAAAATATCTCTTTTGAGTATTTCTCTTTTTATTTCTTTTTATTTTCCTCATTGGAATTCCTTTGAACATAAGAAACCTCATGGATACGAAAATCCATCAAAGATAACTCAATTATACCTCTTTTCACTTATTTTCCACATTTTACCATTGGTTTCATTTTCTTTCTTAATAAAGAAATATTTAATTGATATTTTCTTTTCTTTTTGCATTATTTTTGCAACTTTGGACTCCTTGGGACCTAAGGAATCCAAGAGGCACGAAATCCAACTTTGGATTATATTCTTTTGCCTTCTAGAGGTTTCCACATCTTTCTTTTCTCTAATTCTCAATTATTCATTTACTAATCGAATTTCCTTGTTATTGGGCCCAATAGCCAATCAAGCCCACAAATCAATCAACAAGGCTATTGTAAACGGAATCCATTTATTCAAAACAAATTATATCATTATTTGTTCAAATATCTTAAATATGAGAAATTACATTTCTCACCAAATGAACCCAAAAATTGGGGTTGTAACATCCTTCCCCTCTTATAAGAATTTTGCCCCCAAAATTCCATCAAGCAAACAAACAAATCAGGATAAGCCTTTCTTATGTCCATCAGGGCTCTCACATGGCTTCACCCTTTCCATGGTGTTTCCCAAGAACCTTCATCATCTCATATTCTTCCATCTGAGTTCTTTTTTACCTTGGTATATCGTACCCTCATAGGTGACTCAGGACATTTCAGCCTCGCAAAAGTTGAATTGGTTTAGGGCTCAGCACATGCCTTGGGTACCTCACATAGAGCTCTAGATTGAACTCATGGAACACATTATACTTCATGTTATCCTGAGGGGTAAGGCTAAGCACAACCATATCCACCAATCCATCTCAAATGGACCCATATATCGGGGACTCAGCTTTCTCAGATGTAGCTTAGAGGGGTCGGATTTTCACCGCACATACTCTCCCACAGTGAACTACATGTCAATCTGCTTTGCATCAGCTCATGACTCATGCACCTCTGGCTCCCTCTCAGCCATTGCACGATCAAAGCGACTTCATCTCAACACACTGTGGTTCTTTTCTGACCTTTGTGAGGCCTCCTTCACCAACACCATCTTCATGAAGTGGTGACCAACACAACCTCCTTATAGAACTTCTTGCATCCCGATAAAGGCTATGGTGGTTATCATCACATCTTAAGAATTGTCTCTATGTATCACCCTGAATGAGCACACATGCTCTCATCAGACCCTCTAGTCTGGATCATACTGACCATTAGTATGGGGTGATAAACTGTACTAACATCGAGTTCTTCATGTATCTACTTCCACCTTACGGAAGTGTATCTTTAGGTTATACCCAAGAACTTTTGAACTCGCATCCTGGTGTAGTTGAACCATTTCTCTCATATGTGGTTCAACTGGATCTGTCCCTTGATAGTACTCTTTCTTTCTCATGTCATCTAGGTAAGGCAATCTACCATAACCCATCTTGCATCTTGACATTCCTTGGTCTAGGGGAGACTTACCACAACATCCATGGTGATGAACTCCCATTCCCTCTCAGGGACTCTTTTATCCTCTATATTGATACACTGGATTACTGGTGTTCGTCCTTCACCTCCTGGCTTGCATGGCAACATGCCACATGCAACTTCATATCAAGCATCCAAAGTGCTACTATCACTTACTATCTTTGTAGTATCATGGTGTATGGTGATCTTAAAACCATGATCTCCTATATGTCATGATTCCTCAAGATCGATTCCTCAGAATCCCTAAACCACTCTCATCAGGGTTTTATTACCTTCCTATCCAAAGAAGTGTATCTGAGGTTCTACCACCATCCTTCCATTGCATCAAAGACTAGGCTGGCTAACCAAATAACCATATACTTGATCAATCGGTATCATTGCATCTGAGGGTTATCCTAGCTTCTTTCCATGCTTAGGGTTAGCCTAACAACCTCTTCTAGTCTCTAGCCAAACTAGGTAGCTATATCTCAACCAGATCATCCATTACCACTTCACATCCTTAGGTATTAGGTAATGTTGAATACATACACTTCCATGTATTCCACTTATCATCTCGTCTCAAACTCTAAGTCTATCTTCATCAGAACACTCTGAGCTCATCCTCTTGGTTCAACCTTGTATCACTTGCAAATTCTACATAGCTCATGATAAAACATTCTCACAAGATGATTACCTTAATACTCTTATCGTTTGTACATATCGTTCACTTTGCAAGGGTATGTTATCGTCTATCTCCTCATACCTCATAGAAACATTCCAACTCACATCATCTTTATCCTTGGTGTAAGGCATGTGTACTGTCCTATCTCTCACTCCCATAACAAGAGGAAATAAGCACTTGGCGGCTGTCCAAATACAGAGTTATTCTTGTTCCAAGAGTAGAGATGGTACATCCCACCTTGCCAATACACCTTCAAATCTAAGTTGAAACGTGCAACTTATGTCTCTTCATCACAAACATCATGATATCAAAAATTACTTCCATGGAAAACTGGTCTCGAACCTACTTGGGTCCACACACATTCCTTAGTCATCTCCTCTAGGTCTATAGGGTGTCGACACTTTTGGAGTCATCCCTCTTCCCTTATGCATCCATAGAATGCCCTGCTCATCTACCATTTGGGTCCCATGAGTTCATGAAGGTGATCAATCTCCTAACCCATGGCCCTCAAACAATGATAGTTGTTACCTCCCGACCCTATGGTCGTGTGCAACTAGGGAATTAGGAAACTCCTACTTCCATCAGTCTTATCCCTACATGACCCTAGGTTAGACTTAGGATTCTATTATAGTACATGTCAACTTGGAACCTTACCCGAGCCTTCACCATCTCTCTCTCTGCATTCATGGGTTGACTTCCATTCTTTCATAGGGTCATGGCAACCTACCTACCATGGTCAGGCCCCATACTAGTTACCTCCATGGTAACACATCCACATGCACATAGAGATGGTTATCTATGGGTCTACAGGGTCATTCTCATACCATGTATTTTTCACTTAGCTTCTCACCATCCTATGAGACCTCTTCAGGTTTCCACACAACCCACAAACTGATACACACCCTATCAAAGGGTTCCTCTCCCAGGATGGGAGGAAACTACAACTCCAGACAACAAGGTCACAAACGTCCTTAGGGTTTACATCCATATGAGCATGCTCAACCCAACAGCTACCAAGGTACAAGCAGACCACCTACTAAAACATGTTAGGTCATACTTATTCTCTTTCCTCAATGCCAGATTAAGATCATACCTTCCCATGTTATCAACTTCACTGTGAGGGGTTCATCAAGCATACCTTAACTAAGGGGTTTCTCTTTCCTTTAAACATGAGAAGTACCATGCTCGAATCTATTGAAACTAAAACCTCGCCATGAGAATCAGGTACATCACTTCCCCTCTTAGGCCTAGGAACCCTAGGTTCACCTTTGGGTATTCAACTGCATGATCAATCTCTTAACCATGCATCCAGAATGTCTAAGGTATGTCATGTACTCCCATGATCCTTTTATTCGATCCGCACCTTAGAGTTGAGTCTTCCTCAAGAGCAACCAACAAGGTACAAGGCCTCACAACTTGCTACTTAAACCTCCTCAGGGTCTAAGGCACTCTTTGTCTCATCTCAGCAGGTAAACTCCTATACCATAGGCACATAGGTTCCAGAAGCATCATCCTCTCTTTAGGGTTTGGTTCCTCTAAAGGCCACCAAGATATCATCAATCTCCAGGGATCAAACACAAGGCAACCACTATCATCCACTTAGGTCGCATCATCCTCAACTCCCCACTGTTCCTCATGTCTCAGAATCTAAGCTCCCATCCTCCTTGCTTGGGTCCTTCTTTCTCTCTCTAGATTTAACTCCTCATCTAGCCTTACTACTAGAGGTCCTCTCTTCATGAAGGATCAAGCTCACAAGCACACCTCTATGTGGGTGAAGCCTATGTTCAAACTTACATTTGCGCGAGGTTACTCATAGCTCTTCATGCTTATTTCATAAGCCATCCATCATACTTACAGGCTAGGTTTCAACCTACTACTGCACCACTGACGTACTCTGGGTGCATACTATGCCATGCTCACATAAGCTTATGGGGTTCTTATAGGTTCTTCTCTAACCTCATCAAAGAAGGTGTTAACGCCCCTTTCCAGGGTTGGGTCGCCAAAGGCACTCTTGTCATCCAACTTCTCATGGCTCATATGGCATCCAAGGAATGTCTATCCAAACACCTGATCTACCATGTCATCTAACTCATCATGTCATCTCCCTCTCTAACCTTCACTTAGGGTTAGGGTTAACATCATCTGTAAAGGATGTGCCAGGTCTCTACTTTTAATGGAGATCTCTACCTCCAAGACTAACTCTCTCTTTACTTATCCTCCTGACAAGAAGGTCTAGCCTCAGGTCTCTCCTGAGGGCATGACAACTTATGTCATACGACCTAAGCATGTATCTATTCCTTTACGCTTAATCTATTAAGCTTATGTCCATGACATCTTATTTACATACTTTTTATTAATTTGGTGGAGGATTCCTTAAACCTTATCAACCTTACCCATACCTCAAGAGGGTGAGGGAAAAGAGAGAAAACCCTAATACTTATAATCCTTAACAGCATTTGAGGTGAGAAGGGATGAATAAGATGAGAGAGTCCTACAGGTATCTTATTTTGAGTCAAATCCTAAGACATCAGCCAAGCAGTCACAGTAATCTGGGAGTCCTCATATTCTGACTAGTGATGCGGAGGAAAATCTTGATAGCCCCCAGATGTGATCCTTTTCTAGACACCTCTGTCTTTAGGAAATTCCTCTAATAACTCCCTTGGGTTCTATAGAGTTTGTAAAATTTAATAATTATTAAAGATTAAATGAGGAACCTATTCTCTGATATCAAATGTAACGACCCCGCCTCCTGGTAACCCCCAATTAAGGGAGACCAAGAGGTCAGAGCCATTATCTCAATTAACAAGATCAAAGGTTCAACAAATAATCAATAACAATTATCAAATTTTACCAACTAAACTGAAAACTGGTATAAAATAAAACCTTGCATACCTTTTAAAACTTTGGTAAGCTACTCTATCCACAGTCTGGATACATTCTATCTAATCCTCCTTGCACTTTATTTCTTATTCCCACAATGTGTCACTTTACTATTTGTTCTTTCAATTGTTGTACCTAAAATCCCGACAAACAAAACATCGGTCAGTATATCAGAATATGTTGGTATGTGGGAACAACCAAAATTTCACAAATATGGCTAACAATTTAATTATCACAATCAGGGTAATTAGCAAACCAATTTACATTTTCAATGTTTCATTCTCCACCGTTTTTGCCCTAACCCTGGAATAACCCTCTAGGGTTTCTCTTTTGCCACTGACTTAAGGCCACCTTCTCAATCCCGAGCTTGGTGCCTGGGGGTCACCTCTCATGGTGCCCCATAGTCATGCAACATAGACCACCTTCTCATTCCCGAGCTTGGTGTCTGGGGTCGCCTCTCATGGTACCCATTGGTCTATCCTCTTGGCCCTGACCTTTATGGCATCTTCCATCAGGGTGGCATGTAGGTGCGAGAATACACATGTATTTCTATTTTTGATAACCATAGGGACTTTATAATTGCAGTATGAACATTCAAACTATTTAGGTTCAATCAATGCGACTAACCATCTGGGAAACCTTCAGGAAAACTATTGTGATTACTCATAATTAACCACATACCTATTAGGCTGAATTGAGATAGAATAGTCCAATCAATCAAGACATCCAATCAAGCAAGTACAAGAGTCCTCAATTTACATCCAATTCCTTTTTATCAAAATCTATTCAACCATACTACTACTTAAGGTTTCTATTCCTTTTTATGGTTTCTTCCTCTTTTTAGGTTTTACTTTATATTTAGGATTTTACTTCATCTTACTCTTTTAAACCCTAATTTTCTCATCTATCCTTCACAAAAGTTATTAAGGTTACCTTTTAACAACACATAACCTTAATTTCATATTAAAGCACAATTAATCATCAAATAAGTCCATTAAGCCTCTTTTCCATTAAAGCTACCATTTTTATCCTTTTAATCTATGACAAAGTCATTACGCTCATTTATCATCAATTTGTAGTTTATTATGGTCTAATTCACATATGAACATTATTTATCATTAATTTTAGCTTTATTCATTAGAAAAAAAACTAATTATCATATTAATGGTATTTATCCACAATTAAGAACTTCTATACTCAAAATAGCTTAAAAACATCATCTCTTAACTTTATTCACAGTTTTAAATAATTAAAGCCATTAAGAGTCGCATTTACCAATATTAGGGTTTTAAGGCCCATTAAAGTATATTCATGCACATGAAATTCTAACTTAAACCAATTATGTGCAAAGTTCATCCTTTTTGTTCCTAATGTTCCTTTTCATCATTAACAGGTTAATACCAACTTTAATCATCCATCAAACCCTATTAAATATATTAATCATCTAAAAATAGGGTTTCTTACTCTTTAATTCATCAAAGTTGATAACTTATTCTACTTTTTGTTTTGTCAGAGGAATTAGCTTCAATATGTATTTTTATTGGATTCCTCTCATTTTTTTGAGCAATTTTTATATTTTATACGTGCTAATCTGAGCTACAAATAATTAACTACGAATTTTACAAAATCCACTTACTTTGGCCAATAGGGAGGTGCCACGTAGCCTTTATCATGCAATGTTGCTTGACTTGTTTAGAAACATTTCAAAAAGACCAAAATGCCCTCGGTTAAATGATTGGATTCTTTAGTATGTGGAGGGTAGAAATGTCCAAAGCATCTCTACTATTCGTCAACCTCGAGCAGGTTGAATGCAGCCGCCCTAGCCACCGATTTGCAGCCTAGTGCGGGCCATTCCTCCCTCCCTGGGCCATGATTCTCACCGGTAAAAGCTTCCTTGTCTCCGCCATGCCCTAGTGCACCTAGTGCGCCTTCAGTTCTCGGGCAAGGTGGTCATTTTCTCGCTCGCCAAACCATGCACAGTGGTCATCACTGCAGACTTGGTGCCACTGTTGTGCATGCTCTAGGACACGGCTTCGATGGCGAAACGGCTCCTTGACACTGTGGTACATCAGGCTTCCATCGCAACCCCTCTGGTCCCCCTTGTTGCGTCATGCTCATGATGCTACTTGGGGTTAGGGTTTGAATAAGAAAACAAAGAAGAAGAATAAGAATAATAGAGAGGACTACGTGGGGTCTCTCTTCCCTTTGAACCGGGGCTCTGCCCTTTTTATAGGGGTGGATATCCACACCCCAAGACATTCATCAAGAGGAAGCACGTCCCTATCCTAATAGGAAACATATTCCTTAACTAATAAGAAATCTTCTCTCTCATCATTACCTTCTTAGATATTCCTTGCTCTTTAGGTATTAGGAATTCAAAAATCCTCTCACTTATTCTCTTTATTACTTGACTTTTAACTCATTGGCACGAATTCTATTTTCATTTAATAGAAAATACTTCCTTTTTAGCAATGCTATAAAAAGATCCATTATGCATCATTTTATCTTCTTTATTTCTTATTAAAATATCTCTTTTTGAGGATTTCTCTATTTCTTTCTTTTTATTTTCCTCATTGGAAATCCTTTTAACATAAGGAACCTCGTGGATACGAAAATCCATCAAAGATAACTCAATTATACCTCTTTTCATTTATTTTCCACATTTTATCAGTGTTTTCAATTTCTTTCTTAATAAAGAAATTTTTAATTGTTCTTTTCTTTTCTTTTTGCATTATTTTTGCAACTTTGGACTCCTTGGGACCCAAGGAATCCAAGAGGCATGAAATCCAACTTTGGATTATATTCTTTTGCCTTTTAGAGGTTTCGGCGTCTTTCTTTTCTCTAATTCTCAATTATTCATTTACTAATCAAATTTCCTTGTTATTGGGCCCAATAGCCAATCAAGCCCACAAATCAATCAACGAGGCTATTGTAAACGAAATCCATTTATTCAAAACAAATTATATCATTATTTGTTCAAATATCTTTAATATGAGAAATTACATTTGTCACCAAATGAACCCAAAAATTGGGGTTGTGACATTACTTGACCCCATTTCTTAGTTTAATAGCATCATGTGGTTCTCCATTAATAAGGATCTCATAAGAAGTGTGAAAAATCTCTCTTAACCAGACACTCCAGCACACAGGAAAGCCCATGATTAATGGTTTTGAAAAGAGCCTCCCAAGAAACTAAGTCATATGCTTTGGAAATATCTAGTTTAATGCACATTCTATGTTTTCCTCCCCTCAAATTGAAATCATGGATAAGTTCATTAGACAACGGGATGGCATCATGAATGTTTCTTCCTTGTGTAAAAGCACATTGATTGTGACTAATAATAGATAGAATGACATATTTCTATCTATTGCAAAGAATCTTTATAATGACTTTTAGAATCACATTACATAGAGCAATGGGCCTCCAACTATTCAAGAGATGAGAGTCCTTAGACTTCGGCATAAGAACAATGAAGGTCATGTCGGCCTCATGTAGTAATATTCCACTATTGAAGAAATGAAGAATCCCATCAGTCACGTCCTCCTTGATATACTCCCAATTTTTCTTGAAAAATTAACCATTGAACCCATGAGGGCCAGGACATTTGTCTATATTAAGAGATTTGATAACATCTTTCACTTCCCCCACAGAAACTGTGACACCCTTTACCACACAAAGTAAGATTACTCAAAACTTAAATCGTGATTAACCATTAATAGTGGATTATCAAAAATCACAGGATATTAAAAATGATTTGTAACAAGCACCGTGAGTTGAGATTTATTCCACAAGAATTAACACTTGCATTTCATAACATATATTCAAGGTGCTACAAAGCTTTCCAATCTACATATTACATAAGATAATCGTTCCACATGTATATACATACCACCAACGGTACACAAGCCAAAAACCACATGTCGATCATCAAGTCATCAAAACACATGGAGAACACCTCCAAGGACCTGAGTGTATAGGGATGACACATAGTTTGACACCCTTTGCCACACAAAAGTGAGATTACTCAAAACAAAACACAGAAGAGAGATTAACAAATAGATTACTAGAAAATACTAAAAAAATAAAACTATTTTCATAAAATGATCAAACAGCAAGAACATTTACATACGAGTACTTTCATGCCTCAAAGCACTTACTGTGTGTGCCATCTACCTGTTACTAGTGAACCTATTCTAAATCATATATATATACATATGTCCACTACCTCTGTACACAAAAGGGCACACAAGCCAACCATATAAAAATTGCATCCACAAAACATCCCCAAAGACCCGAGTGTATAGGGACGACTCTAGGACTCCAACCACAGAAGACATCTAGCAGCACTTCCAACCTAGTCATCTATTATCCTTCTTGTTGCTACTCAACCTCCATTGCATGACCTCTGCCTCCTCATGCATGACCACCTAAAAAGGGTGGGGGAAATCCACAGGGTGAGATTCCAAATCTCAGTGGGAGATATAACTCTCCGCCAACTCTATTATTATCATAGATAAGATATATTATACGGCTGATTACGTATTTTATTGTGCCCTGAGGATTTGAGTTGTACCACCCAAATCCAACTGACCATTGCTAAGTCGAAATCAGTGCCATACAAGGTCTAGTGGACCTGGTTGATGACCTCAGAAGCACCATGGAAAAATGGATAGGGCTGAACATATCTATGGTGGGGCGTCTGGTCCTTTGTAACACTGTTCTTATGGAGAAAATTTGGCTTCTAGACGACGCAGGAGGAGCTACCTTTGTTCATTGTTGACAAAGCTTGTAGCCTTTTTGGTGGGTTCTTGTGGGGTGTCAAGCCTCACGGTGTCGCCTGGGATGCTATCACCAAAGAGAAAGACCAGGGGGTCTGGGAGTTGCTGATCCTTGCGCTATGGCTGTAAGATGTACCTGGAAGTGTATATACAACTTCCTCATCGACCAGGGGTCCCCTTGGTCCTCTTGGATGCAGCAGGGGTATGGCTCTTCCATGGATGTGGGAGCGGTGTGGGGCTTCTCCCTGACCTGGAGACGGATGACGCAGTAGTGGAACCAGGTGAAGGCTGATTTTGTTGTTGATGAGCAGGGTGTTTGGGGTTGTGCGGTGGTGCAGCCATGGATCAAACCTTAGTGAGGGCCGCCAGTTCCTTGGGCTGAGATCTTGTGGAATAGGTGGCACACTCCAAAATGGAGTTGTTGTCTGTATAGGTCCATTCTTGGGCGGTTGCCTACCATGGATAGACTGCTTGGCTGGGGAATCAACGTGAATGAAAGATGCTTACTATGTAGGGCTGGACCTGAATCACACGGGCATCTTTTCTTCACGTGTGATTTCTCCATCTATATGGTGATAAGGTGGGCCCTAAAAAATGGTTGGGGTGGCGCCACCCCGCACAACATTGATGACTGCCTGCAGTGGATCTATTTGAAATCTAAGAGGGACAATGGCATGATGGCTTTTACTGGTCTAAGTCTTGCTGCTATTGTCTACCTCATTTGGAGTGAAAGAAATTTAAGGCTTCATGGCGGTTTGGACAAAGACAAATTCTACCTTTTTGATGTTTTAGTGGATATGCTTACCTTGTTGTGTAAGGTCAAACATGATATTTGTAAAGGTTTAGACTTGATTGTTAGAAGTCAGTGGGGCTTTTGTAGCTAACACGCCCCAGTACAGTATAGGTTTCCCCTATACGGTTTTTGATGAACAATATATTACCTTATCCAAAAAAAGGAAGAGTCAAATCCTATGACCTCACCCCCTCAGTCATACCTGTGAACATGCAGTGACATCATCAGACACACTACTATCAGCAACATATAGTCTAGTTGTACAATTCTAGCCTGCCTTGGTACAGGTCACAATTCTAGTAAAATTGAGCTACGACCACAGGCACACTCTTATCAGGGTATGATCGCAGCCAATCTTGTATCACATATCACTGAGCTACGACCGCACTCGCGCTCTTATTAGGGTATGACTGCATCCAATCTTGTATAACCTGGATGTAAGGGGATATTCGTCCTCACCCCTGCATATTCAAAAACATGTGTTCCGAGTTAAACTCATTTCACCATTCAGCAATTGTTGACACTGAATGGATCTGTGACACAGGGAAATCTACATGATTGGGTTCCACTTGATTTATTAGACCAATTAAAGTGTCTTTTAGCATTAATCAAGTTATAATGTGCAAACCATTAACAAATTCTACAAAAGTAAGGCATAACACATTACCATAAGGTAATTGAGCATTTAAGGTGTGATCTCATCACATTATTCATTGATGTTTGTCATTCTCCATATTTCTTATCACAAGGACCACAAACTTTGGGGTAGCAACCCCTCATATCATTTCACTGAGGAAATTATCATCTCATATAAGGCAATAAGCCATCATTAGGTCATAATACCATTTCCTTCCTCTTTCAATGATACCAACACCTCACATGCCTCATAAGGCTCATTCAAACATATCATAAGTAACATAGCTCATACTTGGCTATGTTTATCAACTGGTATCACATGCATGGTTAGAGATTTGTAACAAAAAGAATAATACATCATCATCACTACCGTCTCAAAAGATTTATGCCATTCACATTACATTATTAAGGTTAGGGTTTCTACTAATCAATTAGGGTTTACAAGGTTGGATCAACAGCCACCCTTAGATCATTGCTTCCATCATCATTATATGGTATGCTATGAAATAAAGATTATAGAAAATATAACTCTTGTTATTATTCAAATAACCACATCATATGATATCACATCATACAATGTAACCATGTCATCAACATGATGTAACATAACCATCCAAGCATGTCACGTTAACCCTTCATAAGGTGTGTCGGGCAACACACAAAGGGTGTATCAATTTAGATCAACTTGATGTATCAGTTGAGAACTTCAAGGTGTTGGGCTAACCTCATCAGACATGTATCGGTTTGACACTATAGGGGAGTGTGACGAGCACACCAATGCCCAAGCTATGATGGGCAATGTCGAGGTGCGTCGGGCAGCAACATAGTGTGACGGCCATTAGGGTTAGGGATTAGCTAGGTGTCACAGGTTAGGGTGTATCGGTAAGCATCACCTCTAAGGTGTGTCAGCCTCCACTCGTCCAAGGCATCATGATCAAACCTTCATAACGGACCATATCCACAAGGTACACCCATAGCCATGATGGGATAACACTTCCAGGGCGTATCAGTTTGAACAACACCATATCTCTTAAGGTACTTCAAAATCATGATGACCAACACCTTCCATGCATATCAGTTTAATCAACACATATCAGTTTATGTGTTTATAGGGCATGATGACTTGACACATAGGGTATTGGGTTGTTACACTACAAGCCATGATGACCTATCCTCCACATGGTGCATGTGTGTGTGGACTTGTTGTCTTCAACCTTAGAAAGGTCAGCCATTAGCCCATCTACTAACTCATAGCAAGAAGGTGCAAGACATGAACATCAAACCAACGAGATTTTGTCATCAAAACAAGTATAAAGCTGTTAGCAAATACTATCATACAAGAGATGAACAACCTCAAGATGAAGAACGAACATTAGCATATGAATAGTGATAATAACAAAGGAGGTTAAGAGTTATATAACCCTCCTCAAGATCACCACCAAGATCCAAGATCCAAGGTCAAGCTTCAAGCTCACGAGCTCAAGATAGAAGAAGATCCACCAACTCAGTCACCACCACACCTCCAAGGAAGAAGATGATACCAAGGTTAAGATGGTTCAAGATGGAAAGAAGGTATCCAAGATCCATGGCAGAGAAGAAGAAGGATAATAAGAAAAGAGAGATAGGAAACATAGATCACCAAGGTAGAAGATGAAGGATAATCATAGAACACCACAACTTGTAACTCATCCACCAAGCTCTAAGAGAGATCCTCTAGCTCCTTAAACTTCTCAACGGCGTCCACCAAGGGAAAGAAAACATGGTTAAAAGGATCCTCTTGCATGGAGAGAAAGGAGTATATATACAAGAGGGATGAGAGAGGGAGCATGGGAGAGGTGTCACCACCTAAGGATCTTAGGTGCCACTTGTCCATGAAAAAGAGACACATGCACAACATCATGCAAGACATGGTGATAAGGTCTAGGTTAGGTCTCACCCACTTGGTCTCCCACCAAGGGCATGCCCAATACCACATTGCCATACATCCACAAACTAATAGGGTGCAACTCCACACACTCACAAACCGATAGGGCGCAACCCCACACACCCACAAACCAATAGGGAACCTCTCTAGGGTTCTTTAGCTCGAGACAACATATCTAGGTGCAAGGCACACCTCAAACATGTATCCAAAATATCACCAAAGAAGTCACCACACAACCAAGGCCTAAACAAGGTGCCCATCTCTCTCTCTCCTCTAAATGGTTCTAAGAGAGAGAATGAACACTCTAGAGATGGCAAAGTTGCATATCAACCCTTGCTCTGGGTGAATTGCAATTTGCACCAAAACCTCACCACAAAACACAAGCATAATCTAAACAAGCTCAAACAAGAAACTTAGGAATACTATAAGCCCTAATTACATCTCAGATGATTAGAGCAAGGTTCTAAAAAATATACTTAGGCAAAACAAATAGGGTTATCCCAAAACATGGGTCAGGGTCCTTACAAGCCATAAACCCCTAACAAGGATTTCACCCCCAAAATCCTAAGAGAAAAGGGAGGGTTACTTCCTCCTCATCTCTTCTTCAAGCTCCCACGTGGCTTCCTCAATACCATGATGATGCCAAATAACCTTCACAAGCACAAGGTCCTTTCTCTTCATCTTCTTCACTCATTGGTTAAGGATCAACACCGGGCCTTCCACATAGGTCATATCCTCATCCAGCTCCACCTCCATAGGTTGTAACACCAGCTCTGTATCCAGATGGCACTTCCTAAACATACTCATATGAAATACTAGATGCAACCTATGCAGATCAGGTGGCAACTCCAACCTATAGTCCACCTTCCCAACTTGTGCCACCACTGGATTAGGTCCCATAAATCTGGGGGCCAACTTACCCTTCTTTCCAAACCTCAGGACACCTTTCCAAGGAGAGACTTTCAAGTATACCTTGTCTTTCACTTGGAACTCCAAGGGTCTATGATGGTTATCTACATACGACTTATGTTTGTCCTGTGTTGCCTTCAACTATTGTTGGATACCTTGATTGTCAGGACCCACTCTTTTGATCAGCATAAATACCAACCATTAGAGATAATCCCAAACCTAAACCCAGATTATGAAATAAAACAATGAATTCTCGATAAAGGCGATTAAACAACATATGAAAAACACATATAATTTTTTCCTTTTTCTTTCTTCACAACCCATAAATCAATGTCACATCAAGGACATCACATTCAGATATCACAAATCATATTCAAATCCATTAAATCTAGAATCAAATCTTGTTCTCATATGCGGTTTAGTTTACATCAGATACATGTACATTGATGAACAAACTTAATCTACAACCCATCCCGGGAAAGAGAGAGTACAAGGACATTCTAATCTATCTAGATTATACTATTTATATCTTCTTTGTCATGACCTCTCCGCTGGATAGCATTATACCTAAAAACATTTGAAACAACCTCATGAGACTCATATAGAGCCCCAGTGAGTGGATACCTCCCACTCAAGCTAGGTACATGCATCAGCATCAGATTAAGTATAAAACTTAAAATAAACATGCAGATATTGGAAAGTATAGCAAATAGTTATATAATGAGTCAAATATATCTTGCAATGGTAATCTAATCCAACAGATAAGGCAATCACTTGAACCAATTATAACCTTGAAACATCTTTTAGAGCATGTATATGAACAAATCAGTAGATACTTCTCAGTTTAGATTAAGAGCCCTACTGCATGTGAAATAAGATAGGTTCTAAGCATTTTTGAATCAATACATAACAATAACATTACCCTTGTGACACTCCACCAGTTGGACATGAACAAATTAGCATATACTTCTAGTTCAGATTAAGAATCTTACTACATGAGTAATAAGTCAAGTTCTAAGCATTTTGAACCAATACATAACAATAACATTATATTTGTGACACTCCACTAGCCGGACCAGGAACACATCCTGTAGTCCTGAAGCTGAAGTACACATAAAACATTTTGACCAAACAATACTATCAAATAGCAAGCAATCCAACTCATATTCAAAATGGATATAAATCCCATCATTTATAACTTGTCAGCATGACATATCATAATATGAAATAGAAAATATCCATATCAACATGATTACTTTCCTCAACAAGAAGCATAATCAACAGTAACAAATCATCAAGTAGCAATACAAAGAATGTAACAACCATTCAAATCATGTTCTACACGACTTATCATCTTTTATTCATTTTCCCTGAAACTACTTGGCTTGTACCACACCAAGTAGAAGTCGCCACGCCTGATTCTCGTGTCAACGACTCACCGTCACTATCTTAGGGTTTAGCCGGCCACCCTAAGATATCAACAACAGACCCTGGCCACCTCAGGGTTGCCTAAAGAGGCTCACGTCCTCATCTCAGGTACATGAGATAGGAACCAGCAAAACAGTATATCACATATCACAGTATTTCACATATTTTTCATTTCACATTTCACATATTTCATTTCAACATAGTCTATTCCATCTAGACATAGACTTTCACAGTAAGGATTTAGGGCCAGATCCACTCCAGATGACTCACTCCTAAATCCCGGTGGTCTAACCTTTAAGGTCTCGATCCACACTCCAGAAATCCTTCTCATAATTCATCGATTACTACAAGGAGATCTGTTTTGTTTCCCCAGTGTGGTCCTCGGGGAAAACTCACGGTGTTCAGGGCACCTAACTAGATGTTCCATCATTTCACTTATTATTAATCTCTTTTACTCATCTTACAAGAATTCAAAACATCATATATCATATCTGTGTATTCTCGTGTAACTATAATAACATGAAACAGATTAAGTTTATCAATAAGAGCAATGATCAAAGCAAGAAGCACAATAAGTCTATAGATTTCAACAAATATGATTATTTCTATCTTCTGCATCAACTCATAGCAATCATCAATAGTGGGCCTTCAACCCAAGACATAATCTTATTGTGCATCATTTACCCCATCAGGGTTTTATCATCATCACTGGGCCTTCAGCCCTAGACATAATCTCATTATGCAACATTTACCCTTCTTAGGGTTTCTTAATGTAAGGAGTGCACATTCAATTCAATTTCAACATAAATCTTATCAGCTCATTGTATATCATAGTTCTAAACAAATATTAGCAGGGGAATTAAAACTAGCAACAGTAAAAGCATATAGATATCATGAATCATTCCTCATACTCAAAATGGATTTATCATACAACATATGCATGTTCCATCCAATCTGAATAGATGCCAATAAATTTCATGCATATACATGCATACTCGACTTAGTTCTCTTCTTCTTTTATTTCATATTCTTCATATGGGGTTACTAGTCATCACATGTTCACTATCAATTGAAGTTTGTACTATTAGTCCATTCTCATAGTACAATTCACAATTCAAGAACACATTCTTATAAATCAATTCAAATACTTGACTTTCATCTTTTAGTTGAATTCAATTACAGTTATGTGCATCTCTTAATTCCCCATTTGATATTATCATTCACTAGCATCATCAAACTCATCATTTTAGGGTAAGAGTTACATTCTTAGAGTCATCTATTAATTCCTATCTTTTTCCATCATTTTATACTCAGTAGTCTCAAGTTCTTTCATTTCATGTTCATTACATTATCTGGACCAATCTTTCTTGATTCACTTTACATACAATGCTTCTCTTCTACATAACATTTATCAAAGTACAGTTCTTAGTATATTTTATTTAATTTGGGTTAATCCATATGTAATTAATTTAAAGATAAAATACTTCATCATACTATCTTCATTAGTTTCATATTTATCTTGCAATCACCATTAAGTACATCTTGTTCATATTGTCTCCTATATTCAGATAAGTGTACCTTGATGTTGACTACTAATGTCATTCTCATAATCAACAATGATCATTCTTTATTATACTAAAACAAATGCATTAGACTTAGATGATATAGTAAGACTCATCATATTCAATTGAAGTATTAATAATTTCAATTTCAGCATTTGATCACATTTCAAACATCATATACAAGTTCTAGGTTTATCACTCATAATTGTCTTAGTAATAAACTTTTTAGGGTTTTCAAGAAGTTGTTCCTTAGTTCAACATAACATAAGAATCATATCATTTAGTAATCCAATCATGACTCAAGGGTTCATTAGGGTTATTCACAAATATGGAAACCCTAGTTTCCATTTTCACACATTTCATTCATCAATCATAAGTATACATTGATTAATTGAATTATTTCATTCACTTCCTCAACACAAATCCTAATCAGGATATGTGGTCATTCAATTCCCTTAACATTCAACAATACACTTGTATCATACAATCTAGTACAATTCAAATATGACTTTACACATGTCAGTTCAATTCCAAGCATATCGGCCATTGGGCTGATTTTTAGGCAAAATTCACATGAAATACCATAGTCATATACCCATAGGAATACCCATGCATCCTCAATCAATATAACAAGAACTAATCAAGTTTCAATCAATGAGAAATAATCAAAATCAGTAAAATTGGATTGCCCAATATCTTTCCCAAATCAAATCCAATCACATACACATACAGACAAGGTTTCTGATTGTTTTAGCCGGATTGAATTAGGCTTTCAACATGAATACAAAGCTTAGGAGGGATAAAAACACTCACCTCAGGTGCCAAGCACCTTAAAAATGGAGGTCGACCTCTGAATTTTTTGAAACCCAAACAAACTCTCGCAAAAGAATCCAATTCTTTCTCCTCTCAACTCAGAAACCCTAGAAATGGGGATTAGAAGAGAAAGAGTGAGAAAAGGGGGATATTTGATGTGATTTCTAATCAAATCAAGGGAGGGACGGAATCTTGACATGTAAGATAAGATTCACCATGAAATGCTATGCAAAGAAGCTAAACTTACTTGATTTCATCATATCTTGGATAGAGAAACCCTAGGTCATCGTCTCCTCCACTTTCTCTACTCAAAACCCTAGCTCTCCTATCTCTCAAGAATTTCGTTTCTTTGATAGGAAGGACGAGTTATGAGAGCTGCTTGTGTGTTATTTTACTGATATAGTGAATTGAGGTGCTTAGAACATTTGCAAACAAGCCCCTCAAAGTATTTTTATTTTGCTCTGAGTGGTTGATCGGCTGAGTTATAAACTCGACCGAAACCACACGTTTCAGAACTCAAACCTCATCCAAAAATTATTAAACTTTAAAAAAACGTCTGAAATTTAGTTTTTAAGACACAGTAAAAATTTTAGATCATTTGGAAATACCAATAAATAATTAAACATCAAATATCACACTGCTATATTGCAGTCAGCAGCATGGTCGGTCGAGTTTGTCCTGCACAGAACTCGACCGAGACCCTCTCTGTAGAGATCAAAACTCCTCCAAAAATTACGCCAATTTAACAGGGCGTCTAAAATTATGTTTTTCAAGCAAAGTTAAAATTTGTGATCAATTGGATATGCCAATAAAAAGATAAAATTCAATTACTACACTGCTATATCAATCTGAAAATATGATCGGTTGAGTTTGAAACTAGACCGATAAACAGGTCATAACATTCTTCAAAAATTCTGATATTTTTCAATATTACTCACATTTTACATATACAAATCATAGCCAAATTTTATATAAATAAGAGTTACACATAAAATAATAAAAATCATTTAGTGAGGCACTATATTTATCAAATTCTGTATTCATGTCATCAAAACCCCAATTTGGGCCGATTAGGGTTTCTGAAATGTTAACCCTAATTATGTGAATCAAAGTATGATTAAAACTTATCATTATATTTAAAACATGAAAATTTAACTACCATCACTAATCAAGCTTTAAACAATGATCAACTTAATTAAGCATACAACTATCCAAGTAAACCCTAATCAGATGACTAATTTGAAAATGGGTCATTACATTGATCTTCTCTGTGGTATGCTGCACAAGCCAAGACCAAGAAGCTGATACTCATCTATCTCGTACCAACACAACGGTGACCTGCAATGCCTTCCATACAATGCCTCATAAGGTGTCATGTCAATGCTACTCTGATAGATATTGTTGTAGGTGAACTCTATCAAACTGAGGTGTACTTCCCAACTTCCTGAAAACTGAAGAACACAGGCCCTCAACAAATCCTCCAAGGTCTAAATGGTCCTTTCAGATTGACCATCTGTCTATGGGTGAAAAGCAGTGCTAAATTTTAACTGCATACCCAAAGCTATGTGTAGTCTCTCCCAAAAGTGACTCGTGAACTGTGGGCCTCTATCTGACACATTAGTTGTTGGAACACCATGCAAACACACTATCTCATCTACATAGATTTGGGCAAGCTTCTCTGATGTGAACATCATTTTCATAGGAAGGAAATGTGCTGACTTAGTCAACTTGTTAATGATTACCCAGATGGAATCATGGCCTTTGGCTGTCCTAGGCAGACCAACCACAAAGTCCATAGTCACATGATCCCACTTCCACTGTGGTATAGGTAATGGTTGCAACGTTCCTATCAAATTCTTATGCTCAGCTTTAACATGTTGACATACAACACATCTTGCAACGAACTCAATCACATCCTTCTTCAAGCATGGCCACCAATACATATCCTTCAAGTTATGATACATCTTGGTGCTACCTGGGTGCATAGTATACATAGACGAATGAGCCTCCTCCAATTCCATCCTCCTTAGGTCTTTAGCATTAGGAACCACTATCATGCCATGGTAACAAATTGTCCCATTATCTGACTCATGGAAGCCATCACGCTTCTCGTTGCCAAACTCTGATTGAATCTATTGTATCATAGTATTCGTCTATTGTGCCTCTTTTATCTGTTGTCTCAGTGTAGGCTTCAACTGTAGATGTACCAACAAACCTACTAGCAAGGAGACCTCCAACTTAACATTCATCTAATGCAAGGATACCAACATGTCTCACTTGTGGCACATCAAAGAACTCAATTGGGCTCTATCCATAGGGGAAGATGAAGACTTCCTGCTCAATGCATCTGCCAAGACATTCACCTTCCCTAGATGATAATCAATTGTGCAATTGTAGTCTTTGATCAACTCAATCCAAAGATGATGCCTCATATTCAACTCCTATTGTGAAAAGATGTACTTTAGGTTCTTGTGATCTGTGAAGATTTAACACTTCTCCCCATACAGGTAGTGCCTCCAGATCTTCAAAGCATGAACTACCACTTCTAACTCCAGTCTGTGGGTCAGGTAATTCTCCTCGTATTTCTTAAGTTGTCAAGAAGCAAAAGAAACCACTTGCTTGTCCTACATCAGCACACATCCCAAGCCATTCCTAGACGCATCACAAAAGACTATGTATCCTTTTCCTTGCTCAGGCAAGACCAGAACCGGTGCACTTGTCAACTTCTCCTTCAATGTCTAAAAAGCACATTGATATCTATCGTCCCAAACAAATGACACATCCTTCCTTATTAATTTAGTTAGGGATAAAGTGATAGCACTGAAATCCTTGATGAACCTCATGTAATAGCCTGCCAAACCTAGAAAATTGAACACTTTTTTCGGAATCTTAGGCTACACCCACTCCATCATAGACTCCACTTTCTTAGGATCCACACATACTCCCTCAGCAGATATAGCATGTCCCAAGAAAGCTACTCTTTTCAACCAAAACTTGCATTTGCTAAAGTTCGCATAAAGCTGGTGTTGTCTCAGCACAGTTAATGCCTGACAAAGGTGTTGTTCATGTTGTGGACTATCACGACTGTATATCAAGATGTCATCTATGAATACCACCACAAACTGATTAAGAAACGGTCAAAACACTATGTTTATCAAATCCATGAACGTTGTTGGTGCATTGGTCATCCCAAATGGCATAATCTCGAACTCATAGTGACCATACCTCTTCCTAAAGGCCGACTTAGGTATGTCATCCTCCTTGATCCTCAAATGGAGATATCCTTGCCTCAGGTCTATCTTTGAGAACACTGTCACACCACGCAACTGATCAAACATGTCCTCTATCCTCAGAAAACACTACAAAAATATGGTCTTTAACTACAAAAAAAATTATAGCAAAAACCCCAAAATTTTTAGCTAAAAGTTTTGGCTATATTTATCCTTACATTTATAATATATAGCTAATACCCATGTAGCTCATTATTTAGGCTACATTTTTTAAAGTTGTAGTTAGTTATTCGTCTGGCTACAAATTCATATGTAACCCTAATTATAGGTTAAAAATGTCCTTACAAATAAACATGTAGTTTCCATTGTAGCTAAATATATGACTACAATTCAATTTGTAGCTATGATATGTAGGGAGAGATGGCATTGGTTACAATTTGTATATGTAGTTCATGTATAGAAAAAATTAGCACTTACTACGCCTGTAATTATAGCTAGTGTGTAGTAAAAGACATCATGTACTATACATACATATGTAGTGAGAGACATTATGTATCCAGTCAGTCGCTTGCTAATATAGAGGGGTTTTTCAAAAAGAAGAAAAATTGAATAGTGATCAAGATCAAGTTTTGCTTATAATGTCAACAATGATACTTTTATTTATATTTGAACAATGAGTACACATGGGGAGGACATTAACCTGGCCCCTATTTTACAATATGCATGGAAAAAAGATACATGTATACAATATCTTCTTTTGACTGCCTCTATCCACTGCAAACTCTATATGCCACATGATCATGTGCATCTTCTTCAATCTTGATTTTTCTTTTGTAATAATTCCACCACTTGTATCATCAATGAATATGATATGTTTGATAAACTCATAAGAAGAGAAAGACTATTAAGGTATTGCTCATCTTGATTGAAAATAGAGAACTTCTCCATGCTCTGCTTCCGATTGGCCATAGGAAGCTCCTATAGTTGTATTGATATTCATGGAGATTCTTGAAAGACAAATCATTCTCATCAACAACTGGCAGTTCCACCCAGTCCCCAAGTTTGAGGTTTCCATATATCTCAGCACATATTTTGTGAATCTGAGACTATATATTGGATTATTCCTTTGTCCTCTCTTCCTTTTGTTGTGGTAGTTGTTCCTGTACAAGAGATATGGCAGTCAGCTATAACTTAACCTGTAGTAACATAATTTGTGTTATGCGGGTGAAATTAAAAGAGTATGGCACTAATTTTGAGAAAATAATGTGTAATGGAACAAACCAGTGAAATTATTGCATAGTTTACCTTTCACATGTACATGAACACCAGTCTATGGCACTCCCATCAAGGTTATGCAATGGGTTATTTTGTCTAGGATGAAGATGTAATACAAAGGCCTTCTCTACAATCATTCTTGGCATCAAATAACCTGACCTGCAAAAAAATGGAATCCAATGCTCAAATAACCTTACCTGCAAAAACAAGCATACCATATAATTGATGATGACTTTACACTAAATTAATAGTAATATGAGTAAAGACATGATAAACTGCAACAACTCACTGCTACCTGTAAACAAAGAAAACCAGGCATAATTGGTCAGGTATCTACTATAAAAGCTCAATCCTAACATAAAACAAAGAGTTGTACACAATTTAGGTATCTGGTCAAGCATAGCATGCATTTTGATATGTCGATTCAGGATGTCATTTGCTGTCAAACATAAGGATTCTAATTTTGGTGCGGAAATCCTTACAAACTGGATCCATTCTCTAGAACTCACATCCCTATGGACATGGAGTCAACTTTAAGGGGATTAGGCAGGAAGAATTGACATTATAAAAGGTATTACAAGGGGGAGCAGTAGATGGGTCAATATGTAGTGGCTAACATTTATAGAGTAATTTTAGCTAAGACAATGATCGATGGAATCTGTAAAGCAAGTAGAGGAAGATAATAACAACCTCATATTCAAGCTACCACTCACCAGGTTAGAGGGACTGTCACAGAACCATGTATTTTATGTATGTATCATACATGTGAAAACCCAAACAGTTATCATCCAAGCAATTACCACATTAAGAAACAATATCAAGTATAATCTGATCACTTAAGAAATTTGCATCAGTTTCGTTGTACATTAACACACTGATGCTTTAGGGCCTTTGGGGTAGCAATAAAGAAAGTTCTCCTCCCACTCAACAATGATATTTCAAGAGGCAGATAGTAAGCAAATGCAAAGAGAACGTACTTGATCTATGTTCAGATAAAGAAGCTCGATGGTCTTTCAAGGAAAACCTTATGAATTGCATAGAGGAGCCAAAGACAATTGAAGAATTCCAGTCAACTTGGAAGTTGTTTGTTCAAAACAATGACTGTTGATAAAGCAAGGCTGCATATACTGAATGGAATAACAAAATTGAGTCAGAATCTAAATCAGAAATGTAGTATATGCCACATCCCATCATTTTAGACAAACAATAGTTTCAATACAGTCGTGCAACCAATAGACAAACAGATAAACAGAACATTGAGATAGAACCCAGGAAGGCTGATAAAAACATAAAATAGTGGACCAGCATAACAGATCTAATATCACAAATTTAAATAACATACACAAGAAACCAATGAGAAACATCTTCATACACAGGCCATGAACAAGGCTAAGCAGGATCCCACTCAATAAAGGAACCCAACAATCGAGCAGCTGTAGCTATTGAAATTCCAAGGGAGTTCAAGATTATTTAACCCAGCAAAATCCTAATTTGAAGTTTGTAATTGACTCCCAAAGTACCAACAAAATACGTGCAAGAAAAAAAGCATCAACCAAACTTTTTAAATCCACCCATTCTCTATCAACCAACACAAGCTACCGTATATGTAATCACATAGAATCAGCCATTTAGCCATCATGTGCTATAGAGCGACATCCATGATCCTTGGCTGCACTTTCACAGATTTGCAAATTCACACATGGCCATTTAGCCATCATGTGATATGGAGCAACATCCATAGCTTGTTCTGATGATGTCCTTGTATGGCCTTCTGAGATGTTGGGCAGCTTGTTTATTGACAAACAAACATAAATGAAGTGACATTGAGTGAAGGCATGGACCTGAGATTAATTGTAACAGATCGGAAACTCCACTGGTTGGTTATTTCTTTTCATTTCCATATAAGATATCGTAAATAATATGCTTAATTTCAGCAATATCATGCATGGGGAAATAACACACACAAAATGGGTGTCAATTTAATAGGATGATAATCAAGTTGTCAATTGCCACTACATGAAGGTGTGTGAAAACAAAAATATGGAATTAGTTTATTGGTTTAATGGCTAAATAGAGCATCATGGTTAAGTCATGATACTTAGCCTAGGACACTTATACACACACTCCACCAAGTGTATGGCGTACATTCAATAAGCACATTGCCCAAGCTTACAAATAAATGGCACAACCAAATAAACCTTGTTATTTATTTGATAAAAGTAAAGATATTGGTATACATGACATGTTACTTATAGGGTTTTATTCATTTAAACTCTCTCTTCGATTCACATTTTTTAGCAACAAGAAGCACGCAATACTATAAACATTTCTTAGAAAGGCTACATAAAGATGATAGCAGTCAATAATTATATGCAAACTCCCAAACGCCTGTAAATGCTATGAAAGCAAGAGAGAATGATAATAATAGCCAAGCCACCTATCTTGTGAACCATAGTCTCAACTACTATAGAATAGGGTGAGGAAGGCCTATTTGAAGAACTGCAATTCCTATAAAACACAAGAGAAATCAATTATAAGATTTCATTTTTCTAGGAAAAGTGCACACACACATGAAAATTATTGCAACAAGAAAACTTTATAGCTAGAAACCACTGCAAGATTCTCTTGTAGTTGAGGAATTCTTTCAGCTAGTTGCAAATTAGGTTTTTTCACATTTTTCTTTGCCATATGTATGCTCCCATATTGATCTAGGGAGAACACACTTTTTAAGACAACATCCTGACTTTCATCAATCTTCATATCAGCCACTGGATCAACTTTCTTGAATTTTTTTTGGTTGTGTGCTTTGTTGATAATGTCCCTGCACTCAAATATATGGTAGTTTACGGTTAAGGCCTCACCATTATTTTCCCTTGATTGTAAATACTCCCACAACCAATTTCAAAATTGATGTAGTTGTGATCTAGAATATACAATATCAAGGGGCAATACAAAGTCCATGCCCTCTTAAAATCAATTTATTGAAACATTCATAGTTCATATGGAGTCATTTGACGAAATATGGAAAATATAAATAATCAGCATGATAAACTTTCAAGACAAGCTTTTCCAACTAAAACGTTGATCTTGACAATTACAAAAACTAAATTAATTATACCTAATTATGTAGGAAAATCTTTTCACTCTTCCTAGTAATTAACATCAAATGCTTGATGCAATGAGCTGACAAGTGTTTCAACCTATAAAGAGTCCTTTAGATAACAATAATGAAACAAATCCTTGGAATTTATGGTGTATGCATAGAATCTTTGAACATATTGTTTTAAAATCCTAAACAATGTCAAGAGCAAAGGTTGCCACACTCATGAAGGTCCCTAAAAATCATGAAGGTCCCTAAATTACAAATATATCACCCTTAGGCATCATAACACTATTGGAATATCCACTGCCTCTCTTAACTCCAACTGAGAGGACCAATTGTTACATTACAAATTCTAAAAGGCTAAGCATTGAGTTGATAACTTTGATATTGCCATGACATAAAACAAATATTGAAGACATTTTATATGTTCATGTCATAAATCATTGATGTTCTTAACTTTTAGCTTCATAAAACCAGTATTACACATTTATTCAAAATCTTAGATTCAAAAAGAATTCAAGGGATAAAAAAAGAACAGAATTTGAATGGAGGGTAGTTAAGCAATGTGTATATAAGGATTTCATTTTTTGATGAGTGTTGTGGTGCAGATTCTGCTAGAGGCGTACACACCAGCCAGCTAGGGTGGCTAGATGCACTCCACGAGGTCAGAATGCACGGGATGGGATCTTGCTTTCGAAATTTATGTTATCCCTAACTGAGTCAATCACTAAGACTGAAATAGGTCGCCCGCAAGCGTACGGGGTACTGTTGTAGTATAGGTGATTGGCAAGATAAGGGGTCGAACCACAGAGATAGAGGGGGCACTAGAGTTAGGTAGCATATGCTATGTTCCTATTGCGGAGATTAGGGTTTTAGGGTTTTAAAATGTTTTGTTGTTGATTAAGCTAATTGAACAAGTAATAAATTTAAGATGGAAACTAAGTTATGGAAGAGCAAGCAAATTAGTAAACTAAGTTAACAAACTAACTAAGCAAGAGCAAGAAGAGCTACACTACTCTAGCAAGCCAAGAAGCAATTAAGAACTAAACTAACCACTAGCAAGAGCAAGAGCCTAAGTTAACACTAAAGAGCAAAACTAAGCAATTAACTAGATTAAGCAAAAGTGACTAAACTAGACTAGCATGAACAAGCAAGTAGAGCAAGATGGGTTTTAAGCCGTTGATTAGGGTAGGTGGGCCATTTGGGGTATGTAACTTTGATATAAGTTGGGGGAGATCATTAAACATGCAAGGTTCTCATTTCATATCTAGATTACCAAACCAAACAACAAGGACAATGCCATTAGAATATACCCTATACTACTAGTAGAAGACTAGGGTTAGGTGTAATTCTAATAGGATTAGCCAAATCTAGGTTTCTAGGGTAAGTGATAGTGAGCAATTGAGGGTTGAGGGTAGAACTGGGAGTAGAGATGAGGGTATTTGACCTCATGCCACTAGCCACTCTAGCCTTTAGAAGGCCCAAGGCAATTGCATCAATCTCACTTACACCAGCTACTTAGATCTCATATTCATTTGTAGGAGGAGGGGTGTGAATGTAGGAACAAAGGGGCTAACTAGGGATCCACTATTTCGACCTAGGAGCCATTCCTAAGATTGCCACATACACTCCAATTCCTCCTAGAAGCTAAGTGTCATCAAACATCTCAAAGCAAGAAATTCATGTAAAAAGCACAAACCACATGCAATAAAATGGGAAATGATATAGAAGCAAGAGGCAATCATCATAGATATGAATTAATTTCATTACAAGCAACTTTCCCCCAACATGGTATCAAAGTCACATTTTAACCCCAAATGGCCCACCACTAGGGGCTTAGCTACACATAGTCAAAGAAACAAGAAAAGAAAGGGGTAGAAGAAGGGAAAACGACATGAAGCTTGATGTAGAAGTCTCCTCCTTCACCTCTGGGCTGTTGTGGACGTCCTTCCTCCTCTAAGGGTGCAGGGGCGCATGAAGATGTGGGGGTTTATGGATGGAAATCTAGGAAACTAGGATTCAATGGTGGAATGAGGGTGAAAATGGTGGATGGTGAGCCAAAATGCAAAGGGTTTGCACTCAAAGCTCAAGGAAGGAGAATGGAGCTTGGAGCAGCTGTAGGGGCATCTAACCTTCGTTCCCTAGCCGCCACCTATGTATATATAGGTGGTGGGGAGGCACTAGGGTAAGTGGGGGGTAGTTTAGGAAAATCAGTGTAAAGTAGGGTAGGGTCGGTGGATCACCACGGTCGTGGTGAGGGTAGTAGGGAACGGTCGTGGAGTGGTAAAAAGGCCATGGTTTGGAGGGAGTGGTGAAAAGACAAGTATGGTGGTGGCCACGGCCGTGGTGGGGTGCCACTGTCGTGGTGGGTGAGAGGCACCATGGTCGTTTTAGATAACACAACCGTTTTGGATGAGGGTGATGAGGTCGTGGCGCAGCAACACGGGCATTTTATTCTTCAGCGGCCACGGTCGTGGCAGAGGGCCATGGTCGTGGTGATTTGGGGTGACAACCGGTTGAATCTTCATGATAAACGCACGACCGTGGTGGGTGGCCACGGCCGTCTTTGACTCTTCTGGCCACGATCGTGTTTGATGGCCACGGTAGTGGCCGTTGGGTGCAAATTCCCTGTTGTCACTGTTGATTCTTGACAATAAACACATGACCTTGGGGGTATTCCCATGGCCGTGTTGTGGTCCTCTTCAGTTGATTGTCTTTCAAACTTCATCATTTGTGGATGTCTTTGCTTGATGACGACCCTTGTCCATTGGAGGTAGGTTGAGGGAGATTTTGGGGCCTTCTTTGGGTCCCTCCATGATTGGGGGAACCCTAGAACTCCTTCTTTCTCTCTCGTCCATCTAGGCATGGTCTGAGTACCTAAAAACAGTGCAAAGAACATCCATAACCATATTTACAATGATAACCATATTAGGGGGAAAAAGCTTGTAATCTACATGTTTAGATGTGATTTAAGTACAAAATGGCACAGGATGGAGCCCTAAAATAGGGCTACATCATGTTGCAACTTCAATTTTGACAACTATATGTATGTGTTTTTTTTCATAATCAAGACTATACCCAAACAAAACCTGGTTTTCCATGCATTCCCATCCCATTCTTTCAAACTAGGTGGATCGTATGTGCAGCGCATATTTCCCTTCTATGTATTGGATGGATGTCTAAACAAAAAGATACACATACCCACGTACCTTTAATCATGAGGTAGAGAAGGAACTCCCTCAGTGTAGCAGTTATGTTTTCCATGGAAATACTTTTGATACTCATCAGAAAAATAATAGAATCACACATGATTTAGGGAAAACAAAAACTCAAGAACCATTGGATTACATCCTTGGTGCAAAATCATGGAAGAATGATGAAATTGAAGTGAGAAACTAGCATAATATCCATCAAGAGCATAATAACTCCCTAGTTGAGAAATGTACATATAAAGACACTTTTACAAATCTATCAATCTTTGGATCCACATAAGCATCTTCATTTATAACATGGAGCTTATTAAAACTTGTTATCAACAAAGAAAGAAGAAACCTCCAAGGAAGATTGAAGACTGTCGTGTTTACCATTTCTCCTACTGGCATACATATAATGCAATAGAACAAACAATAGACACACAATTAAAAGCCTTTATTTTTTGAGCTTGGTTATCAAAATTAAACAACAGCAAAGGCACATGGATTTCTCTTTTGTAAAATAGCTTTGCCACTATCATGCAGTAAACAATTATTTGCAATTCAAATATCCTTGTCATGTATCACTCACTAGATAGATTAATGATGGATGATAGTTGAGCTTACCTTAGTGGTATTGGAACCCCTAACAACAGTTATGGAGGATAATTTACAGGATCTCATATGGCTGAGTGAATTGTGGTCTATGTAGTACAAAAGTAGGTGAGTTTACTGTCGATTTGGCCTCAACAAATTGTTCTACATGATAGCTATGAGTTTTTTCTAAAATGATGTTATTGACTGAGTAAAGCTCTAAATGAATTATAACACTCCATTGTATTCAGAAGCCTAACTTACATGGCACTTCCACATATCCTTCAAATTTGTGGAATGTCTTTGATCCGTCTATGGAAGCAAGACATGTTGAAGACATTTGCAGATAAGATGTTCCACATGAAGCTCCTCATTACACATTTCCTTGTAAGAAAATAGCTATACATATAATAGGCAATCAAGAAAATTCAAAAGTGATGTTTCACATTTTGAGGAAACAAATATCAGAACAATATTGAGTAACTACGAGAGCAGGGTAATCACTTGATGCATGGGAAATGGATAGTGAATGATCTATAAGAATTTTTCTTTGAAATTGCAACCAAGACAATGAAATAATGAATGGTACTACAATATGTGTGACATCCACATTTATTTAAAACCAACTAAATATAATAAAGAATGACTGACTTCTATTTTTACTAAATCCTATCAATTCATATGATATGTGAATCTCTATATTGATCAAATGAGTGCTACTCTTGGTTTCCACGTCTCCAAATGGTTCACCTACAATGATGAAGAAATATTTAAGAAGTACACTTCTAGTATTGAGATTAATTTATAAAATGTTACCTGACAATGAGTAATTTCTTTGGCCAAGCTATCACTGTCACAATTACATCCTCAATGACTTGGTGTTGACGAAAAGGCCTAATCAACTGCTCTTGAGATTGGATTGGTACAGTAATGGACACGGCAGTAAATGAGGAACCCAATAGTGCTCCTCCTATGACATAAGTTGGACTTGAAGAAGTAACGTGTCCTTGTGCTACAATTGATTTCCCATCCTCAAAACTTAACAAGGAAGCGACCTTTAAATTTATAAAGATTGTGCCAAACATTATTTATACTTAAAAATCAGATTGAAAAAATTAATCAATAAATGTGTGGATATAATAACTTGTCCTTCGGTAATGGGTGTTCCACTACTCGATTGATTTGGTCTGGGTAGTCTTTCATTGATGGTCCTTGTGATATTCTACAAAATAAATAGGTTACTATAAGAAAATCAATTTTATTATGATATCACAATATAAGAATTTGAAGATTTACCTCGTTCGGCTGAAACGAACCACTTAGGTTAGAATTTCTCAGCATCATAGCTTCAAGATTTTCAAAAAATTTCTTCATTCTAACAACTCCATTTGTTGAGCCTCGTATATCTGGGTATGAGCATCAACAACCAGTTCTAAGTCTTTGATTTGATTTTCATAAGAATTATGAGACACATGTATCGCATGTTTCACAGGAATCTTCTTTGGGCCCAAAATATGATCAAATATCTCATTTTCATCGAGATTTTCATCATTACTTGCAAGTGTCGCATTCATATTGTCCTACATTACAATATTAATGAGAATATTTTCATTAAATGAAAAATAAATGTGTTAAATGATTGCTTACAATCAATTCTGCAGATTTTGCATCCACAACAGTACCATCCTTCTTCGAATGGGTGGCCTTAAACAAGTCTAATCTACTAACATTGCCATCATTTTTCTTTTCTTGTAACTATTTGTAACAGTAGCAGCATATATGAGCATAGTAGTATGAAAGTGTAATGCACATTTCAACCAGACGATAGCTCACATTAGCATTCACACAAGCATACGGTGTTGATCTCGATGTATGTCTCATCATTACGAACTTTCTGCTCATAACATTTTTTGCACTCCTTAACTACATACAATGAATTGTAATATAATTATATACAATATACACTACTAAATTCTACAAAGTTAAAGAAGAAATTTTTTTACCTTTTCATCGTCAGAATCCCAAAAATTCACAACAAATTTCCATTGATCGGGATCAACACTTGAAGGGCAATCATTAATTTGGTCATATTTTTCTCTGTGCCGCATATAGTGGGTTTTTTTATATATGCTTTGAAGTTTCTCCAAAAATCCATCACTATTCGCAAAACTGAATTCTTCCCCTTTATGTCGATAACAAACTTGGTCTGTAACAAAAGAATCAATTCTTAACAAAAAAATCACAGCATTGTATTATATCTCAAAGACTAGAATTACTTCCACATATATCCATATAGCGGTTTTGTTTTCTACAGGTACTTGTCGTGAATCAAGATATTTTAATGGTGCAAGATCAAAATTTCTAGCAACAGTTCCAAAAAAGGAAGACAGATCATTCTGATGTGGTCTTATTGGATCTCCATTCTCATCCAAAGTAATAGGCAACTTTTTATCTCCTGTCTTACCCGATAATCGGATACACTTAGAATAGCCCCTTGTTTTTTTATTTATAGCTCCCCCTACAAAATCATGAATATGATGCAAGCATTTACAAGGATATACATATTATACACATATAAATAAGTAATAGTTTGTGAAAAATGTAATACATATGTCTATCAAAAAAATTCTTACCTTCACTCTACCCAGGATCAGCAGTAGGAGAATCAGCAATAGAATTTTGATCTTTATCTAAATTATCAATTTCAACCTCTTGATTGTTACTGAAATCATTTACCAAACGTTGCATACTTGCTCCTACAGGCACTCTGTGATGACTTCTTTTTTTAAGTGTCTTTTGGAATGACTTCCTTCTCTAGCATTATTTGAGATTGCCACCACATGACTTTTACCAATGGTACCAACTCCTTCATTTGACACAGAGGGATTTTTTCTTTTGAAAGATTCAAAGAAGAATTTATGTTTCTATTTGCAACTGATCCCGCCATGGTTTTACTGTTTCTAAATCCTTCTTTTACAATTGAATGCCCCCAATCAGCATTTATCAAACCAAGATATCCTCCTTTTGGTCTTTTAGAAATACCTGCAACTAAAATGATGAGATGAGCGGTTCTAAGAAAGATATCAAATGATGTAATTTGTGATTTTACCTATCATACTCCCATGAGTTAATCCTTCATTACAGACATCATCAATAAGTGGAGGCAATAGTTGACTGTGTCTTTTCATTCTACTAAAAAGATAATTGATATCAAAAATATTGAATTACAAACTGAAATCATGGCATACATTCTGTAATTGTGGTCCTCAAATAAAATTAAAAAAATTAATAATATTTATATGTTATTGATGAAGCCAACATCCAACAAGAAAACTCATTAAGCATATTAACCCAAAAGATAACATTTATGCAACAAATGTATAATCATGTAAAAGAATGCATGACCATTTTATAAATACAAGGATAACATGATTATTTTCACTATTTGACCCAACTAATAAAATCAAAAGAGTTACATAAGATCAATGACGGGGATCATGACCCCCTTCATAAAAGGTCACACCCTCCATGTCTTCTCTGACTAATTTAAAGTTATCACAAACGTCACTTAAGATATCTTCCAAATCACTTGAAGATTTATCTTCAGATAAGCAGGTTCCATCCATGAAATTATCATAAAGCTTCTCCTCCATGTCATAAGTATCACGAGGTGTAGTGTGAACAACAAAGCTCCAATTTTTTTGACTTATGTCTTTCACATAAAACACTTGTTGTGCGTGGGAGGCCAATGCAAATGGATGATCAGTTACAGCAATATGTTTTAAATTGACCATTGTGAAGTCATTTTCAGATTTTTTTGATGTCTCTGTTTGCATTGACCTAGTCACATTTGAACAATACAACTTTAAGTTGCTCATAATAACTGATCTCAAAAACGTCCCTTAACACCCCATAGTATGTAACTTGACCCATTATAGGATTTTTGTCCTTGGAGCTAACAAAACTTTTTGTCTGAGCGTTCACCATAATTCCACTATTTTGTATTTTTCTGCCGCATTCTCGATCCTTGGTGTGAAATATATAACCATTTGTTGCATATCCCACATATTGCATCGTCATCTGTTGCAGTCATCGAGCCAACACTAAAAGGTTTGGTGACACAGTTGTCGACTTTGCCTTCTCCTCAATCTAAAAATATTATGAATTTTATTATTTATATATTTTTGTTATTATGCTAATGGAAATAACTTATTTAAACTTACATGTTTCTTAAACCATTCATTGAAAGTGTTCATATGAAGATTACTGATTTCCCATTGTCGTGCATGTGGATTTATTTTCTTCAAGTATCGGATGTTCTCCTTGCTGACAAACATGTGTAGCACACCTAGACATAAATATGAAATTACATAATGGAAATTAAACAACAATCTTACTTCATGTATGGATCAACTGCATCACAGTTGGCTAAAATGTATTGATGCGCAGCTTTGAGCATTACACTATCAAGCGTAATAGGAGTATTCTTTCCTAAATGACGCCCTTTATGAAAAAATATAGACCACTCTTCATCATTATCAATATCATCATCTTCCACATCATTTCTAGACAATTTAGTAAACCTTGTCTCAACTCTTGAGAGATGTCTTGAACAGAATGTTAAGCATTCGTCTGCCAAGTAACCTTCTGCTATAGAAGCTTTTGGAGTAGTTTTATTTTGTAGATATCTTTTTAAAGTTTGTAAGTGTCTACAATAAGAAGAAGAAAAGATTTTGTAAGAACATCACATATGATCGGATGCAAAGTCTGAACAAATTTAATTGTTAGAAAGATTACCTCTCCACGTGGGTACATCCAATGATAGAATATCGGTCCAGCTGTCTTCGCTTCTCGTGGAAGATGAATGACCACATGCTCCATCACATCAAAGAATGATGATGGGAGAATCTTCTCTAGGTTACAAAGAGTCACTACTATTCTGGATTCCAACTTCTCAAAAGTATTTGGATTTATGATTTTAGAGCATAAGTCTTTAAAAAATTTAGACAACTCAATTACAACAGATCTAACATTTTTTTTGGGCAATGCTACTTGTAAAGCTAATGGGAGAAGTGGTTGCATCAATACATGATAATCATGATTCTTCAATGCCATCAGCTTTCTTTCTTTTATGTGTGCATTTCTAGCTATATTAGAAGAATACCCATCAGGAACTCGAGCAGACTTCAACAGCTTACAGAATAATTCTTTTTTCTCCTTCTTCAAAGTAAAACATGAAGGCGGGATGATATTTTTATTTCCATCCTTGATAACATGAAGTATATGCCTTATGCCCATCTCTTCGAGGTCATATCGAGAATTTTCAGTGTCCTTTGATTTCTCCATTCCTAGCAGTGTGTGAATCAAACTCTCACGTACATTCTTTTCTATGTGCATCACGTCAAGATTATGACATATAAGGTTATGCTTCCAGTATGGCAACTCAAAAAACATACTTCGCTTTCTCCAGTTATATAATAAATTATCTACATCCCTGGTTTGATCTAGAACTTGACTTCCAGACAGCATCTTAGGAGCACTTCTAAATTCTTCTTTTCCATCAAATGATGAAGCATCTTTACGAAATTTATGATCCATTGGGAGGAACCTTCTGTGACCCGTGAAACATGCTTTCTTACTATATGGTAGTCTCCATGACCACGTGTCTTTGTTGCAGAAAGGACATGCAAGATACCCACTAGTTTGTCGACCAGATAGATAACCATATGTAGGAAAGTTGCTTATCGTCCACAGTAAGGCAGCATGCAACTTGAATACCTCTTTACGATCAACATCATAAGTATCAACACCAGCTTCCCACAGTTCTTTTAACTCCTCAATAACGGTTGTAGGTAGACATCTATGTCCATTCCTGGTTGAGTTGGACTAGGAATAATCATCGACAGGATAAAATTGGGAGACTTCATGCACAACCATGGTGGCAAGTTGTACAAAATCAATACGATGGGCCAAATGCTATATGATAGACTCATGAGGCCAAAATGATTAAATCCATCATAATTTAATCCAAGGTGAACATTGTGAGAATCAGAAGCACACTCAGCATGCATATTATCAAACATCTTCCATGCTAGAGAATCTACTAGATGTCAAAGAATCACGTCTTGGGTATGGCTTTCATCGTGCCACCGCATTAGGGGTGACAGTTTCGAAGACATGAACAATCTCTTCAACCTAGGAGTTCAGGGAAAGTAGCGTAAGACTTTACAAGGAACTCCTTTCTTGTTCATACGAATATTTTCTACACCTGTTTCATTAATTTCGATTTCTTTATATCTAGAAGCACCACATTTTGGACATGAAGTCTTATCTGCAAAATCCTTTCGATACAAAATACAGTTATTTTTTCAAGCATCAATTTTATCATAGTCAAGTCCAAGGTCCCTGATTATTTTCTGGAATTCATAATAAGAGTCGGACAGCATCTCACCCTCTGGAAGCAATTCCTTTGAAAGCTCAAGCAGCTCAGAAAATGACTTATTACTCCAATTGTTGACACATTTTATGTGAAGTAACCTCACAATAGTGTACAATTTAGAGTACTTCCTACTTCCAGGGTACAATTCATGTGCAGAAACCTCTAACATTTTGTAAAATTGCTTAGCTTCTGCATCGTCAACAAATACAAATCGATGGTCGTTGACTTCCATATTCTCTCCATCCTGTGATAGTCCATACGCATCATGCAACATGTCTCTCATGTCATCTTTGGATGTGTCATTTTGTGTTTGTGAATCCTCAGAGCTATCAAATGAACCCTCACCGTAAAAAATCCAATTTGTGTAGGTGGTCAAGAATCCATTCCATAACAAGTGTTCAGTCGCGACTTGCCAATTTTGCCTATGCACATTTAAGCACTGCTTACAAGGACATAAGATAGTCCCATCCCTGCTGGATTTTGAAAATGTGTGCTCTAGAAATTTAACCACTCCAAGTAAATATGTTGTGCTTGTTCTATGTTCCTCATGGATCCAACTTTTATCTATCATAATGACCTATGACAATAAAAACAATATATATATATTAGAAAAATGTTACATAATATAGTTTCCATATAGTAGAATCAAAATACAGTCCATAACTTAGTCTTGATGTTAAAAAAGTTGAGACATGCTTGTATGTTGGGCACTTATCTCGATTTGGGGTGCCTCCGCAACCTAAGTGGGCACATGGGTGCCGAACTCCTTTTATTTTATTTTTTCTATTTTTTTCTTTGACAAATATTGAGTTCTTTTCAATAAAAAAATATTTTCAGCTCTGAACTTACTCCGTCAAAGGTTCTAATAGTATATTGATTCATGAATTTAAATGTTGTTTGGTACAACGTTTATGTAACGATCTAGTCAAATATGAAATATATATTTTTTAGGGAATTGTTAGACAATACAATAAGGGTGTGCAAAACTTAGTATATATGTGAGAGAGTCCATGTGTAAATTGTCATGTTGTACTCATCTTATATATATTAATACATAAAAATGGATGCGAACAAGACCAACTTCTTGATATTGCATTTGGAATACATATGTGTCTCCCTAATATATATTGTGGTCAAAGTTGTAAAAAATTACACAACAATAATAAAATGGTCATACTAGAATTGTATATTGCCATCAGTGTTGGTGCTCATAACAATAACAAAAAAATGCTCAATTTCTTATATGAATCTTTTCTAATTTAATCAATCTATTAAAAAGTATCTAAAGAGACTTTTATAATGTCATATTCATGTGTTAAATGTGCTTATATTATGAAATGCAATGATATCATGGAGATGTATATTGACATTAGGAAAGATATTATCTTCTACTAAAAATAGACTGAATCTACTCCTTCGAACAGCCTTAGGCAGATGGTGGTCGAGAGGGGAGGGGTTTCGGAGAGCCATTCATCGGTAGCAGGCAGAGTGCAAGCTATGAGGAGAGTAGGCGATCGGCTAGGAGGCGGAGCTTCCTTGGGCGGACGGTGGACGGTGGCCAGTGGCTGGGAGGCAGAGCTGCCTTGGGCGGACAGAGGCGCGAAGTAGAGCGCGGAGGGCATCGAGCAGATGGACGGAGGCGGAGCACAGAGAAGAGTGTGGAGGGCACCGATTGGGTGAGGGGGATCGTGAGGGGATCATTGTGCGATCGGGTGAGGGCGCCGCTGAGAGACCGGGTCGGGGCGGGGGTGACTGTCCCGTACACGGGAATAATAGGGAGAGAGCGGGACTTTTTCCCTCTATTTCCTTACATTTATTTTGGATACAATTAAAAGGAGTGAAAATTTGTAGCTACATCGTATTCAATGAGGTGGCTACAATCATTTAAGTTACATAAATATATTTTATAAGTAAAAATAGCTCTCGCTACATATAAATTAAATATAATTGAAGCAATCGTAGCTAAATCATCATTTTTTCGTAGTGAAAGGATACTTATTCTTTATCGTCACTTTATTCAACTGTCTGTAGTCTATGCACAACCTCATAGACCCGTCCTTCCTTTTTGCGAACAACACTGGAGCACCCCACGGTGGCGTACTCGACCTGATGAAACCTTTGTCAAGCAGTTTTTACAATTGTCTCTTCAACTCTGCAATCTCTATCGGAGCCATCTTGAACAGTGTCTAAGCTATCATTTGTGTGTGCAAGGAACTAGATTGATCTCTATATCAATCTCTCGGGGTGGGGGAACACCTAGAAACTCCTCAAGAAACAAATCCTTGAACTCTCTAACAACCGGCACCTCCTAAAAACTCAGACTCCTTGCCTCAATATTCATCACATGTGCCAAGAATGCCTCACAACCCAGTCTTAAAAGCTTTTTTCTGCCATGGATGACACCAGACACGTCGGAAGAATCTACCTATCTCCTTGGAAGATCCACGTCTCACTACCATCTATAAACATCGTATTCTTAGAACTACAATCCAAGACCACTCTATACTTCTCCAAGGTATCCATTCTAAGGATCACATCGAATCCAGGCATATCAAGTGGTACAAGATCCACTTGAACGTTGTGCCCTGAAAAGGAGAGGACACAGGAAGAACACACATCCTGCAGCACTACAGAATCGACTAATGGGGTTTCTAACATCAAGCTATTCTTCTTATGACTAACAGGCAAAAGACAACTACTAAGCGCTTCACGAGCAATCAAACAGTGTGTTGCACTCAGGTCAACCAAAACAGATACAAAGCAAGAAGAAGATTAATTAGAATGAAATAACTCCATCTGACCTATCACCACTCATGGGTTCACCACCACCTCCGGCTGACTCATAGTGTAAAATCTAGTCGTTGCCTGTTGTCTCCCCTATCATCTGTTTCCCTGAGCAGACGATCCGACCTGTGACGCTTGGCCATGTCCTCGTTCTCCTATGTTGTTTTTCTACTATCACTATGAGCCCTGTTGGCTCTGCCTCATTTTTTGGAACACCTCGTCATCCCTCATAGGACACTCCCACTTTAGATGTCCTATCTGCCCACACTTGTGGCAAGATCAGGTCTCAAACTGTGGCCTAGACGGCCCCGTCACTGATAATGATGTTTCACATTGGGCTCCTACAGATGGAATTATATAGCCTCTTCCTTTACTTGGTGACCATTGCGTCGGATCATTATACCTCTATGATATTGGCAGTGCGAAAACCTCAACTTCTTAAAGCCTCCTGACGATTGCCCCTGGAATTGTGCCAGCCTCTTCTTGGTGCTTGCCTCTCGTTTCTCCTTCAGAGATCATTCTATCCTCTGAACATAATCTACAAACACAACAAACCTCTCTCGATTCTTCAAAGTAGCTGATGGGGTAAACAACTCAACAATCAACCCCTTCTCAAAATGACAAATCTGCTTGTCATCTATAGCAGCCATGCGAGGACAGAACCTCAACAACTCCATAAACCTTGCTTCAAACTCATTGATCGTTATGGACCCCTATCGAATCCTCTCAAATTGGCTGATCTTCTCATCAAGATACATTTGAGGAAATTACTGACTAACGAACTCATGTCAAAACTCCTCCCAATCGATCACAATACTTGGCCTCTTCTCCTATTCTATGGCCCACCAATGGACAGAACTCCCCTTCACAAGGTACATCACATGCTTCACCTTCTCCTCCTCAGGGATACTAAGGATCTTAAAGGCTTTCTCAAGCTTGGTAAGCCATAGATCTGCATCTGTCGAGTCAGCTGTCCTAGCATACTCTAGCGCTCCAACATTGCAAAGCTGCTCAAAAATCTTCCCAGTACCCAAAGATTCAGTATGGGGAACCGGTGCCCTAGGCTGAGGTGCAGGCATCATGTCCACCATATGAGTCATAGTAGCCATAAACTATCCAAAAAGAGAATGAAAGGTAGGAATTTCAAGCATGGTTGGGTCAAACTGGGGGACTTCAGGCACCTGATCTTCTCATGTCTAGTTCTTTGCACCACCACCTGGTGCAACAACACTACTCTCGATAGCATGTTCTTCATGTTCTCCAGACATCATTAAGCTTTCACTTCTTCTGCATAAGAAGAAGTCACTATAAGACATACTGGAGGACACTAGAACAGACACAAACCCTAGTCCTAGGTCCCTATAGACTCAGCAAACCTAAAGCTCTGATACTGACCAAATGTGACACCCTTTGCCACACAAAAGTGAGATTAGTAAAAACAAAATGTGGAAGAGAAATTAACAAACATATTACCAAAAAATACTAAAAAATTAAAACCATTTTCATAAAATTTTCACACAGCAAGAACCTTTACATATGAGTACTTTCATGCCTCAAAGCACTTACTATGTGTGCCACTACCTTTATATACATAAGGAAACTTGTTCTAGATCATAGATATATACATATGTCCACTACCTCTGTATACAAAAGGGCACACAAGCCAACCATATGAAAACACATCCACTAAACATCTACAAAACATCCCCAAAGACTCGAGTGTACAGGGACGACTCTAGGACTCCAACCACAGAAGGCTTCTAGTAGCACTTCCAACCTGGTCAGCTACTCTCCTTCTTGCTGCTGCTCAACCTCCGTTGCACGACATCTGCCTCCTCGTACACGACCACCTAAAAGGGTGGGGGAAACCCATGGGGTGAGATTCCAAATCTTGACGGGAGATATAACTCTCCACCAACTCTATTATTATCACAGATAAGAAAAATAAAACAACAATAAAGTTACAACTATAAGAAGTTGATAATCATTATCAATGGGAAGAGGAATTATTGTTGAATTATGAAACATCTTAACAATTTAGAAGGAATATGAAGAACATGTATATTTTCTATCAATAACAAAATATCAAGCAAGGCCTCATCCAATGTTTCCATATTTGATCCTAAACAGATATACTATACGGCTGATTATGTATTTTTATTATGCCCTGAGGATTTGAGTCATACCACCCAAATCCAACTGACCACTGCTAAGTCAAAATCAATGCCATACAAGGTCTAGTGGAAGAGCCAGATTCCACAACATCACCCCCTCAGTCAGTACGAGTGAACTTATAGTGACATCATCAGTCAGACTGCTATCAACGACATATAGTCCAGTTGTACAATTCTGGCATGCCTTAGTATAGGTCAAGGTGCTAGTAAAACTAAACTACGACCGCATCTGCATTCTTATCAGGGTATGACTGCAACCAATCATGTATCACATTCACTGAGATATGACTGCAATCACACTCTTATCAGGGTATGACTGTAGCCAATCCTTTATAACCTGGACATAAGGGGATATTCATCCTCACCCTCGCATATTCAAAAATACACACTCCAAGTTAAACTTGTTTTACCATTCAGTAATTGTTGACACTGAATGGATCTATGGCACAGGGAAAACTACATGATTGGGTTCCACTTGATTAATTATACCAATTAAAGTGTCTTTTAGCATCAATCAAGTTATAATGTACAAACCATTAAAAAAATCTAGAAAAGTAAGACATAACACGTTACCAGAAGGTAATTGAGCATTTAGGGTGTGATCTCATCACATTATCACTTGATGTTTGTCATTTTCCATATTTCTTATCATAAGGACCACATACTTTAGGGTAGAAACCCCTCATATCATCACTGAGGAAATTATCATCTCATATAAGGCAATAAGCCATCATTAGGTCATGAGACCGTTTCCTTCCTCTTTCAATGATACCAACATCTCACATGCCTAATAAGGCCCATTCAAACATATCATAAGCAACATAGCTCATACCTAGCTATGTTTATCAAATGGTATCACCTGCATCATTAGAGGCTTGTAACAAAAAGAATTATACATCATCATCACTACCGCTTTAAAAGATTTATGCCATTCACATTACATTATTAATGATAGGGTTTCCACTAATCAATTAGGGTTTATAAGGTTGGATCAACAACCACCCTTAGATCATTGCTTCCATCATCATTATATGGTATGTTATTAAATAAAGATTATAGAAAACATAACTCTTGTTATTATTCACACAACCAATCCATACGATATCACATCATATAATGCAACCCTATCATCAACATGTTGTAACATAACCATCCAAGCATGTTGGGTTAACCCCTCATTAGGTGTGATGGGAAACAACATTGTGTCGGGAAACACACAAAGGGTGTATTGGTTCAGATCAGCTTGATGTATCGGTCGAGCACTTCAAGGTGTCGGGCTAACATCACCAGACATGTATCGATTTAACACCATAGGGGAGTGTGACGGTCAATACCTCAAAGGTGTGACGGGCATAGCAACGCCCAAGATGTGATAGGCAATGCCCAGGTGCGTCAGGCAGCAATAGAGTGTGATGGTCATTAGGGTTAGGGATTAGATAGGCCTCACAGGTTAGGGTGTATTGGGCAGCATCACTTCTAAGGTGTGTTGGCCTCCACTCGACCAAGGCGTCATGATCTAACCTTCATAACGGACCATCTCCACGAGGTACACCCATAGCCATGATAGGTGAACACTTCCAAGGCATATCAGTTTGAACAACACCTTATCTCTTAAGGTACTTCAAAAGCATGACGACCAATACCTTCCATGCATAACGATTTAACCAACACATATCAATTTAGGTGTTTCTAGGGCATGACAACTTGCCACGTAAGGTATCGGGTTGTTACACTACAAGCCATGATGACCTATCCTCCACATGGTGCATGTGTGTGTGGACTTGTTGTCTTCAACCTTAGAAAGGTCATCCATTAGTCCATCTACTAACTCATAGCAAGAAGGTGCAAGATATGAAGAGAAAACCAACAAGATTCCATCATCAAAATAGTTCTACAGCCATTAGCAACTACTAGCATATAAGAGATGAACAACCTCAAGATGAAGAATGAACATAATCATATGAAGAGTGATAATAACAAAGGAGGTTAAGAGTTATATAACCCGCCTCAAGATCACCACCAAGATCCAAGATCCAAGGTCAAGCTTCAAGCTCACAAGCTCAAGATAGAAGAAGATCCACCAACTCGATCACCACCACACCTCCAAGGAAGAAGATGATACCAAGGTTAAGATGGTTCAAGCTGGAAAGAAGGTATCCAAGATCCATGGTCGAGAAGAAGAAGGAGAAGAAAAGAGAGCTAGGAAACATAGCTTACTAAGGTAGAAGATGAAGGATGATCAAAGAACACCGCAACTTGTAACTCATCCACTAAGCTCCAAGAGAGATCATCTAGATCCTTAAACATCTCAAGGTCGTCCACCAAGTGAAAGCAAAGATGGACAAAAGGATCCTCTAGCATGGAGAGAAAGGAGTATATATATAAGAGGGATGAGAGAGGGATCATGGGAGAGGAGTCACCACCTAAGGATCTTAGATGCCACTTGTCCTCGAAAAAGAGCCACATGAACAACATCATACAAGACATGGTGATAAGGTCTAGGATAGGTATCGCCCATGTGGTCTCCCACCAAGGTCATGCCCGATGCCATATCTCCACACATCCACAAATTGATAGGGTGCAAATCCACACACTCACAAATCGATAGTACGCAACCCTACACACCCACATACCGATGGGAACCTCTCTAGGGTTATCTAGCTTGAGACAACATATGTAGGTGTAAGGCACACCTCAAACATGTGTCCAAAACATCACCAAAGATGTCACCACACAACCAAGGCCCAAATAAGGTGCCCATATTTCTCTCTCTTCTAGATGGTGCCAAGAGAGAGAAGGAACACTCTAGAGGTGGCAAACTTGCATATCAACCCTTGCTCTAGGTGAATTGCAATTTACATCAAAACATCACCACAAAACACAAGAATCATCCAAACAAGATCAAATAAGAAACTTAGGCTTCCTACAAGCCCTAATTACATCTCAGATGATTACATAAAGGTGTTAAGAAACATGTTTAGGCAAAACAAATAGGGTTATCCCAAAATGTGGGTTAGGGTCCTTACACATATGATTCTATTATTAGATACTATTCATATACCATGATCCACCAGGTGTAGTTTCTCCTCATATGATGTCCTCGGCTATCCAATCTTTAGCTTGGCATGCACGTCCACCTAAAAGGTATTTAACCGACAGGGTGAGATAAAAGTCCTAGTGATAGATATAACTCTCTGCTAACTCTATTATTATCACAAATAGCTAAGCAGAAAGGAATATTATTATAAGATGAGTAGATTTAGCAATTCTCTTGATAAGAGCAACTATCATTTGTTTAAGCAGTTTAGGCATCAACACTATACAGTAGATTATCTTTAAGTTTGAAAAGGAATATGAAGAATATTTATAACTATTACAAACTAAACAATATAAAATGAAAGCAAGGCCTCATCTGATGTTCTCGTATTTGATTCTAAACAAATACTTTGCACTGTTTTTTACGAGTTTATTATGCCCTAAGGATTTGAGTTGTACCACCCAAATCCAACCGACCACTACTAAGTCAAAATCGGTGTCATACAAGGTAAATGGAAGAGCTAGAATCCAAGACCTTCCCACACCTCGTGGTCAGTACACGAGAACACCACAGAGACATATCAGTCAATTGTCAAAGTGACATACAGTCACATCAAAGGGGTTGGCTCACGCATGGCCAACCATATAACATATCGCCCACCTTGGTAGATGTAACAATGCTAGGAGAACAGGCTCATGCATGGTCATTCTAACAAGAAGGAGTGGCTCACGTATGGCCATCCATATCACACCAAGATCGGCTCACACATGGTTGTGTCACACAATCTGATATTAATGATGCAAGGGAATACTCAACTTGCACCCCGCATATTCAAACATATGCGCTCCGAGTTAAACTCGTTTCACCATCCAACAATAAAACTGACACTGGAATTGTAACATCTGTGACCTGGGTTATTATTTAACCCTAGGTGTTTTAATAAAGAAATATGATTATATGCTTAATCTTATCTTGTGAAAAGTAATCAGGGCTCATGAGGAACTTATGTTTCAATTTTGGTCTTGTTTGAACAATGTTGAAGCAATGTTTGCTTATTTTGGACTAAAGTGAAAATTACCCAATTTAAGGGGATAACTTACAAATGTTACATAGTAATATGTTCCTCTAATTTTTAGACATCATAAGAATGAATATGATGTAGTGGTATGGTTTCCACAAGCCTGGACACCAAGATAGAGCTTGTTGGACAATGTTTGTGCATTAAATCCTAGTTTTGGTGTAAAGTGCAATTTACCCAAAACCTAAGGTTAAATATGCAAATTACCACTTCAATAAGGTCCCTAATGTTTCTTGACATCATTTAGAGCAAAGAAAATGAGAGGGGCGTCTCATTTGAATTAAGTTGGAGGAGAGAGAATCTTGATATTAAAATAATCAAGATTTAAGCCTAATTGGAACCCTAATTCAATTTAATGCAAAAATAAATAAAATAATTGAAGGGGCCTTCAACCAAAATTATAATGTTTGGATTCATATGTGTGTGGACGATCTTAAGCCTTGTAAAGGCACGAGAATATCCTAAGGAGGTGAAATTCCACTCACCATTATTATAAGAAAAAGAAATTCCACTCAAAAATGGATATTAATATTATAAGGGTTAAGGTGCTTAATTTCTTTTCCCTTTATTCTTGGATAATGAAGAGGTTTTGCAAGAACATGAAGATGTATTCGTGGCCAAGAAATGGAGGGGGATTTGGTGGAAATTATTTTGGGAATTAAAGGAAATAATCCCATTTTCTCTCTCCTTGGGATTTTCTTATACATATCCCTTTTTCCACTCACTTAAGGACTACTTTTCGGATTTCCTTTCTTTCTTTGCCTTGGAATACCCCAAGAGAATCTCATGAACAGGAGGAGGACGACCCCAACCTGTTGGTAAGGTTCTTGACCTCTTTTCCCCTTGATTCCATGGTGGAAATTGAAAATAAATTATTGATTTCTTCTTATTTTGATCTCCTCTACAACCCTAGCCAATCTTTTCAACCAAAAGCTTGAGGACGAGCTTAAGGGGAGTTGCAAAAGCTTCATACACCATTGTTTCCGTGATTTCGGATCTTTGTAGCTCAATTGGAGGTAGGTTTTATAACTTGAAACCCTAACTTTGTTATTGTATTCAATTCCCCATCAAATAATGATCATTTCTCTATTTACAATTATTGATTTGGTTGATTGATGCAATCTCCATGGAAATCACAGCAGGTTTCATGGGTTTAGATCTTGATGATGATGACATCATCATAATCACACACATCCCCAAATATCTAGACCAAACGGTTTCAATCAAATGTCCAAACGATTTCACAAACCGTTTGGAATGAAACGGTTTCACTAAACTGCATAGAAGAAAATGGTTTAAGACCGTTTGGTGATGTTGACTAGAGTTGACCACTTGGGTATTTGTTCATAATGATCTAGGTTAATGACCCATCAATTATTATTGATTAACTCCAATTGGTTCATGAGTTGAAGGGCCATCAATCACCTAAACCCTAATCGGGTTGAGTGCTGATTTCATAAGTGATTGAGTTTGAAACTTGGGTTGATTGACCCAAACGGTTTCAAAACTGTTTGGGAATCACCCAAATGGTATAAAGACCGTTTGGAGGTCAACCAAGACCATTTGGATGTCTAGTGTTGATTATGGTTAGGTATTTGAAGATTCAAACATATGGTATAAACCCTAATCGGCTAAGTGCTGATTTTACAATTGAATAAGTTGATGCTTTGGGTTGATTGACCCAAACGGTTTCAAAACCGTTTGGGGATCACCCAAACGGTCTCAAGACCGTTTGGGGATCACCCAAATGGTCTCAAGACCGTTTGGTGATCACCCAAGACCGTTTGGAGTTCTAGGGTTAGGTATGGTTGAGCAATTGAAGGTCCAAAGATATTAAGTTGAACTATAATCAATTGCTGATTTGGTGACCAATCCTAGGACCCAAACCCTAATTGAATGACATGGTTAATGATGATGTGATGGTAAAAAGGTCGCAAGACCGTTTGGATGTCATCCAAACGATCCCAAGACCGTTTGGAGGTCTAGGGTTGACCATAGTTAGGTGTTTGAAGATCTAAAGGTACTAAGTTGAAGTGCAATCAAATGCTGATTTGGTGATCAATCTAATGATCCAAACTATGATTGATTGACTTGGATTTTGATGTTGACATGGGAAAAAGGTCTCAAGACCATTTGGAGGTCATCCAAAAGACCTCAAGACCGTTTGGGGTCAGGTCATGTCCAATTTGGATGATGGTCCAATAGTTTTAAAGTAACTAGTTTCACATTGGTTAATGTTGAAGGATCATCGATTCTAAGCCCTAATCAAATTGATTCAAACCCTAATTAATGATCAATTGAGGGTCAATTGAGGGACAAATCAGTTGAAGGTTAACCTAATTAACTCAATTGAAGTATGGTGATAGGTTCAATTGATGATTGGTTACATGAATTCAAGGGTTGAAGAATTCAACATTGGAAACCCTAATTTAATGGGAGTGGTTGAGACCCTTTTTGGTCCTTGCGGTTTTGAGGGGGTTTGGGCCAAATGGTCTCTAGACCATTTGAGTCCAAATGGTCTCAAGACCGTTTGGGATCAAACAGTCTCAAGACCGCTTGGGACCAAACGATCCCAAACCGTTTAGGTGCATGCGATTTCAAATCCGGTTGAGTTCATGCGGTTTCAAAAAGTCAACTTTGGCAAACGATCTTCAGCACCTACTTTTCTAAATGGTTTTGAGTATTCAACCAAGACCGTTTGAGGTCTGATTGGTCAATAACATTTGAGGTCTAAGTGACCAAGATCATTTGGAAGGTAATTAATCAAATTGCATGAACACTTAAAGTGAATAAAGGTCAATGGTTTAAGTGGTCAATTACATGATGTAAATCAATGGTGTTTATAGTAATGGTACCTTTAATGAGATAGGGTGATTAGTACCCTTCAAGTAGCTAATCCCTAATGATCATGGTGACAATGACATAACCCATGATGTCAATTCTTCTTCAAGATTGAGTTGACTTAGCTTAATCAAGGCTGAAGCAAACATCATCTTGTAGAAGATGAAAGAGAAGATTTCCTACATGATTGATAATCAAGTAGTAGACTTCGTATATGAATGAATGTCTAATTAGGGTATGATCCTTCATAGTGAGATCATGAAACCCTAATTATGAGGGTTAATGAATCATAACCCTAACTGAGGATGTTAATGGAAGTAATCTTACTACATGATGATGGTATGATCTTAATTCATAGTGATGGTATGATAAACCCTAATTCAGGGTACTTTGATGATCACTCCTACTTGGGGTGAATAACAAAACCCTAATCTAGGGTGATGTGAGATGAATAGAAACCCTAATGTAGGGTGATGACATGAGAAACCCTAATTGGGGGTGATGTCATGAGAAACCCCAATTGGAATGAGCAGTAAGTCTAATTATGGTTTATTGAATATGAAACCCTAGCTTTAAGTAATGTTATGTGGAACCTTGATATTATGATATGGTGTAAGACTCAATTCAGGGTGATGTCATGTGATGATATATGAAACCCTAGAGATGGTTTAATAGCCAGTACACCAAAGAGAGGTGTGGCTAAAATAATTAAATAAGATGAATATGTTATAAACATGAAGGATAGGGTTGATGAACCATGTGAATGATAATGTGGTGATTTTAATGAATAAGGATCTAAGAGACAAGATGATGCCTAGATCCTTGTACAACCATCTCTATACATGAGTAATAGCCTATACACCTTACAATGATGAGGACATGAAACTTTTAGGAATGATGTATGCTATACTAAATAATGATGTGGATAACATCCTAAGAGTGGAAATACCTAACATAGTTGATAATGGTTTATCCTATATCAACAATGTCTATCAGCTGGATAAGTCCATATCATTAAAGACAATTGGACAGTTCTAATGTGTGACCCATGCACCATATGATGAAAGTAACAAGTTAGTGGATAAAGTATTAAGAGGGAAATACCTTAATACAAAGTTAGTTGATTAACTTAAGAAGATGGAAATGAAAAGAAAATGATACATTCAGATACGATAGATATCACATTCTGCATTTCATTGTAGACTTACCTTGATGAACCTCTAATTCAATACTCTTGGTTAAGAAACACATGAAATGTGTGTTATGCAATTGTTACAATAAAGATGTAATGAACTCAATGTACTTTGATAAATGTTGACCAATATACCTTGAGAATGGGGTAAGCTAATCAATGAGTATGATGTAATCATACCATGACAAGGATGAGAAATGAAACTCATGCCTTGAATTGATGATCATTAATGATATATGATGAGAATAGTGATCATAAGCAAATACTTATGATATCTTTAAATACTCCTAGAGGTGTGGAGCAATATATTAGGGTTGAACTAATAATGTGAGTATGAAACCCTAATTAAATCATGATGGGGAACCCTAACCCTAATTTTGGGTAAAGGGAATGAAAACCATAATTGACAGATAACCCTAATCCTGATAAAGGATGGTGGTGTTACTAATGTTTCATAGGATGTGACAAATGACTTACATGACTGTTATCATGTCTATTAATCATGTAGACATCATGAGATGATGAACATAGCTAGATATGAGCTATGACTTTCATATAATAAACATGTTGTATGGCCTTATGTGCCTAATGTTGTTGTTGCTTAGTAAAACTAACAAAATGTGCATGAACCTTATGAGTTCCATGAGTAAGTTGTTGCCTAGTGAAAGGTGTCAAAACATTTATTAGGCTTTGAGAGCCATGTGAGATACTTGTGTAACAAGTATTATGCATACCTCAGTCTGAGGACCTGGAGGTAATGGTTACCTAACAAGTGGTAACAGTGATAGTGATGAATTGAGGGTATGAATACCCAAAGTTGATAAGTATGATAATGATGTAGTTGAGGGATGTGAACTTCCAAAAGAAATGAAATGAGGGACTGAGATCCCAATGTCCTATAAGGACTGAGAAAGTGATTGGTGAAAATAGTACATGTTTCCTTATAGCATTTGTCTGAATAAGTTATGTTTGAGAACTTGACTGATGCTAAAAGAATATGCTGATGTACTTAATTAATTAAGTGAAATCATATCATGTAGAGCCCTGACCATAGATCCATCATCGTCCGCAATAGGTGATGGTGAAAGGGGTGCTCCGCGGAAAAACCTGGAATGCATATTTTGAATATGTGGGGGGTAATGGGTGAATATATCCTGACGTCCTAGTGAGGGAATATATGAAAGGTAAACAACAAACCTCTCAATCCTTCATTACTTGTACTAGGATGGATGTATCATGAATCCCCTGATGATTGGGACAGATGTAGTACACATCTCCCAATAATGTTAATGCCAGATCGATGGAGATAAACATGAAATCTCATGATCGCGAAGAGAGTACAGCACGCCACTGTAACTCTAATAGAGAAGTTGACAGTATACCCTGGAAAGCTATATATAGCAGAGACACAAAATGTCCTGCATGTAATCTCGTGCTGACCGAGATATGGGAGGTCTTGGTAGCCGGCTCTGCCTTTGACCTTGTATGGTATCGATTTTGACTTCGCAATGGTCGGTTGGAGTATGAGCGGTATACCTCATCTCCTCAGGGCATAAATGTGATTGTAAAATGTAATCAGTCGTATAGCATGTTTGCTTAAGGATTGAATATGGAAATTCATTGGCTGATGTTATACTTCTTTCATGCAACACTAGTTGATAAATGTTATTAATATCTCTTTACATTCAATGCAAGTAGATATGTGAAATATGAATCTACCATGAGTAGATACAATGCTCTCCTTAGGAAAGGAAATTACTTTACTTTGTTCATTCAATGATTAATATTGTTGTTATTATATAAGAACTCATGTTCAATTTTAATTATAATAAACTGCTATAACAATGTTTTGGCGGAGGGTTATATCTCCCGCTAGGACAATTTACAATTGTCTCACCCCCCGTGGGATCCAATGTTTTTAGGTAATCACAGAAGAAGCAGGAACCCAATAGCAAGAGAAAGGCAGCAGCAATATTAGGGACAGTAGTAATGACTCAGGTGGAGGCACTGGCTGCTAAGTTTTGTCTAGATAGTAGTCCTATGTGTCGTCTCTGTACTCTCAGGTCCTCGGAGTCAGTAGTCAGTGTTTTAAATGAATCGATCTGAGATTTTGGCTTGATGCCTCGAAGTTATATGTTGTCTATATATTATGTCTTGAGACAGTTGATGTTGTAAATCTCGAGAAGAGATAGTGCAAGACATGTACTTTGAAATAGAATGTAAATGTTACACTTTGGTTCTTGAAGAAAAAGATTTCCTATGTGTGGTTCGCTTTGCAAAAAGTTTTAATTTTTAGTGATTTTCAGTAATCTGCTGCAAATGATTTGCTTCCGCTTAGTTAATCTTGTGTTTTATAAGTTGGATGCCACAATTTAGTGGTATCAGAGCTTTAGGTTCACTGAGTCTACAGAGACATAGGACTAAGGTAGTAGAGTCTATTCTAGTGTCTTTCAGTGTATCTGATAGTGTCTTCTGCTCATATAGGAGGAAAAGAACTTGAAGATGACTGGGTCACATGAGGAGTATGTTGTAGAAAGCAGCAATGTTGCATCAAGGAGGGATACATGGGATCAGAGCAAAGAAGAACATACACCTGCAAATCCCCAATTTGACCTAGCCATGATAGAGAGTCCAGCTTTCCTTGCTATGTTTGAGCAATTTAGTACAACTATGATACACATAGTGGATCGTGCATTAGCAATGCAACCTAGACTACCAATCCCCAATGATGAAGTGTTGAACTCCAATAGGTTACCTGCTCAGCCTCAACCTGTTGGAGCAATGAATAATGATCAAAGAAATAGGATACAATCTGAAACTAGGATCTGCCTTATGTGTAGGAAGCCTGGACATATTAGACCTAATTGTCCAGAAAAGGAATATAAAGGAAGAATTGAGAAAAGGTCTATCCAAATCCAGGAACAGAGGCCTGGTAGTTCCAAAAAGAAGAAATTTTTGGTACCACCAGTACAACCAGGGCCTAGTGCACCAAGGCAATGGTTATCTAGAAAGGGGAAAGAAGCCTCTAAACCACATCTAGCACCCAGGATTTACAACCAATGTAGATAGGAAGGACATTTGGCAAGAAATTGCTCAGCCAGAAATGTTATGGTGAATCAACCTCTGAGGCAGAGTCAGCCAGAGGCAATGAATAATCCATGAATCATGACATGTTAGACAAAATAAATGTCATTTTAATATGTCTTTTATGGTTTCCTGAGTTAAAATGAGAAGGTAATTAACCGAGTTTTCTTTGATTAGTCCTATGAGGACTTATATTTTGCATAATAAACATTATAGATGTTTCATGTTGCTCTTACCTCTATGAGACGTAGATGAGGTATTGAAGAGACGTCTGGATAAAATCCAGTAATGTCAAGTATTATACTTTTAATAATATGAAAAGGAAGGAATATGACAGTATATAAGTGCATACTACCTTATCTTAGTATTTATATACCCTGGCCAGGTATACAACTATTGATGATAAAGTGAGTATGGAGACTCTTAGATTGTTATCTTTTTTATTGCCCTGATCAAGCAGTCATTCTGATACAATCTAATGAGTATCATGAAATAAGAAGTATGGAATGAATAAATGTGTCCTGTCCTAAGCATAAGAAAGAGAAATCTGAGATAATCTTAGATGAGCATGTTTGTATGAGGAAATAAAAGTATATTCCTCATAAGACAAGAATGGGACCAAGGGAGATGATCCATGTCCAATAAATATGTAAGTATAATAAAGATCTTTTCCATAATGAAAAAAAAATATGACAAGATCATGAGATGATCATAAACATGATAGATAACAATAAAGAAGGGAATAATGTTATGTAATCATCCTTATGGATTCCTATGCTGAGGGTAAGGGACCTAGGATGAGATAAAAGAGTAATGATTCATGAATAGATGAAAATACATGGAATAATAAGAGGAATATGATTCCTTGATTCTCTTTCCTTTCAGGGACATGGAAATCAAGTGGGTCTTAGGACACTTGATGTGTATAATATAAAGATGTTTATGTGATGAATACTTAGAAAGGTATCAGTTTATCTTGGACTTTGGCTCCAAGATGAAGATATATGTGACAAGTAATGTCCCAAGAGGAAAGGAAGATAAAGATGTCATGTGTCTTCAACACATGTGATAGGTACCAAGGTAAGAAATCCTGGTATCTACAGATATATCAGATGATTCATGTTGACTACTTGGAATGGTCAACCATGAAATCAAATTAAATATGTAAAATAATATGAACATCACATGTTAGGGGTTTATGTTTTTCATAAACATAACAATTGAAGATATCCTTGGGAAAAGTTCTTAGTTGATATGTAACCTCTTCTTATGGTAAGAAAATGCACAACTAATGAGATAGTTAGTGCATGTAATAAGGAAATATTTTGATGTGTCATTAGTTAAGGTGGCACAATTAAAGCATAAAAAGACTTATAGTCCCAAGTGAATGACAGAATATAATGGTGAATCTTGTATGAGAAAGGCTGAATTAATTAAGGAACATGGGAGTATATGTTCCATGTGAATCATTCCATGATAAACTTATATGTAATAACTTTGTATTGATTAAAACTCTATGGTGTCTCCATAATAATGAGGTGTAATGTGAGTACATGATGATATGATGCATGAATAATAACTGTTTTCCTTTATCTGGGATTTCGGGGACGAAATCCTTATGAGGGGTGGATAATTTGTAACATCCCTGACCTGGGTTATGCTTTAACCCTAGGTGTTTTAATAAAGAAATATGATTATATGCTTAATCTTATCTTGTGAAAAGTAATCAGGGCTCATGAGGAACTTATGTTTCAATTTTGGTCCTGTTTGAACAATGTTGAAGCAATGTTTGCTTATTTTGGACTAAAGTGAAAATTACCCAAGTTAAGGGGATAACTTACAAATGTTACATAGTAATATGTTCCTCTGATGTTGAGACATCATAATAATGAATATGATGTAGTGGTATGGTTTCCACAAGCCTGGACACCAAGATAGAGCTTGTTGGACAATGTTTGTGCATTAAAACCTAGTTTTGGTGTAAAGTGCAATTTACCGAAAACCTAAGGCAAATTACCACTTCAATAAGGTCCCTAATGTTTCTTTACATCATTTAGAGCAAAGAAAATGAGAGGGGTGCCTCATTTGAATTAAGTTGGAAGAGAGAGAATCTTGATATTAAAATAATTAAGATTTAAGCCTAATTGGAACCTTAATTCAATTTAATGCAAAAATAAATAAAATAATTTAAGGGGCCTTGATAACCTCCAATTTTGGATGTTTACCTTAGTCTTTTCTTTAGTTTTCCATACTCTTTTTCAATTAGAATTAGCCTTAATCCCTAAATATTCCCTCTTATTGTAAATATACCATCAGACTAACTTTTCCTCTTTATATCTGCAGAAAAAGACATAAAAAATCATAAAAGACTAAATCAACCTCAAGACCGCATGGACTCAAATGGTCCCAAGACCGCATGAAGCCAAATGGTTCCGAGACCGCATGGAGTCAAACGGTCCCGAGACCGCATGAAGCCAAACGGTCCCGAGACCGCATGGAGTCAATCGGTCCCAAGACCGTATGAAGACAAACGGTCCCAAGACCGCATGAAGCCAAACGGTCCCGAGACCGCATGAAGTCAAACGGTCCCGAGACCGCATGGAGTCAAATGGTCCCGAGACCGCATGGAGTCAATCGATCTCGAGACCGCATGGAGTCACACGGTCTCAAGACCGCATGAAGCCAACTGGTCCCGAGACCGCATGAAGCCAAACGGTCTCAAGGTCCAAACGGTCTCAAGGTCCAAACGGTCTCAAGGTCCAAACGGTCTTGACGTCCAAACGGTCTTGACATCCAAACGATCTTGACGTCCAAACGGTCTTGAGGTCCAAACGGTCTTGAAGTCCAAACGGTCTTGAGGTCCAAACGGTCTTGAGGTCCAAACGGTCCTGAGGTCCAAACGGTCTCCAAACCATTTGGACTTCACTTAAGGCCTATAAATAAGACCCCAAGAGTCCATCACGAGATATCAAGTGTTCAAACGTCCAAAGACTGCCTCAATCACTCCAGAGCAAATCTGACTTCCATCCTCCGCCCAGGGGCTACCGGTCTGAGACTCATACTCCATCTCGAAGCTGCTTTCTCTCTCTCCGCCAAAGAAGGTGGGAAGAGGGAGATCTCATCATCAAGCAACCTGTGAAGCTGGTGGATCGTGTCTCTCTCCAAGGGGTTGACTTTCCTCTCTCCTTTGTGGGGATGACGCTCTCTCTCTCTTCTTGCCTCCTTCCTTGTCCTAGTCATGAGCGAGTAGTCTCCCTCACTAGGGTGCGGGGAGTAGCCCCGCTACCCATGTTTTCATATCATGCAAATGTAATCCATAAGTTGTAATATAGAGTTCATATCTTTTCAGTTCAACATCAAATGTTTAATGAATGCTTGTTGCTTGATCATCAACTTGTGTTATCCTTTATCCTTTAGTATGAATTGTCTACGTTTGTGCTATTGGATCTAAAACTCGTTTGCATGTTGGTTTTAGGTGCATGTATCCACCGTGCATCTGTTTCGGTATCTAGGAGTGCCTTCCTAGAAGTGGAGTATACTCACTCCCATCGTTGTACTTTCATGCTATGAAATGGAATCAGTTGACGTATGAAAGTACAACCTTGATGAGTTGAGGAACACACTTTGCAGAGGGAATGTTGTAAAGTAAGTGACCATACCTACATGGATGGCTGACATTACAACATTCCCACACTCCTTGTAGTTAGTCATCCGAAAGGAAGCTAAGTCTACAAAGATATTAACTGATCTAACTCTTATTGCAGGTTATGCTTTTATGTTGCATGTGTTGATCCATGTGTAGTGGTGGTGAAAACCGATCACACCCTAGTGATTCATTAATCATTGTTAACAACCTAAGTTTACTTTCTTGCCTTTACTTTACTTGCTTTTAGCTTAAAAACAACCAAATCACCCTTTTTATCTAAATACCAACTACTAAAGAGATTAAGTGAAATTATTACGTTTTCCATCTTGTTGGCAACAACAAGACCGTTGTCTCGAGGATTCGACCCTTAACTATACTACGATAAGACTTCCACGTATCTTAGCATACGTGGGTGGAGTTCTCTATCTAGTATAAGCAAGGCTAAACTTAAAGACTTACCATCTTTAGGATTTTTAGTGGTGCACGCAATTCCACGTAAGTGGAAGCTCCATCAAAAATTGGCACCGTTGTCGGGGACAACGGAACATTTTAATTTTATTTAGTATCTTGCTAGTTGGTTAGGGTTTTACACATTCTTTTAATCATTAAACCATATCTTCTTAAAATTCATTATATCTCCGCCATCATCTAAAAAGGTGTTTTCTTCCCTCTACTCAGGTAGAAAACGTGTATGCAACCAGTGCATAACCCCGGATTCTCCCCTGATCCAGAGTATGACTCTGAGGTAGAGAGAAGCTTCCACCATCGCATTCGACTAAATCGCCAAAGGGCCAGGCAAATGGCTGAAGATCAACGCCAGGCTGCTTTGGTGATGGAGAGGGTCAACGCCGCCATCGCCGCTCAAAGGGCACAACTCATCGCTGATACTCCTGCCCAGATTCAAGCAGAGATTCGTGCGGAAGAACAGCCCCGCATTAGAGCTGAAAATGAAGCAGCAACCCAAGCTGCCCAGTTGGAGTTAAGGAACAAACAACTGAGGGACTACGTTGTCCCGAAGAACTATGAGGATAACCACCCGGTCCGACCTCCGATTATTAATATCCCCAACTTCGAGATTCAGACCCAGTGGATCCAGATCATGCAAGGCATCTCTTTGTCTAGAGGTTCTGGAGATGATTGCATGGATCATCTGAAAAGGTTTAAGGCGTTGTGCCGCCTGGTTCCACAAGTCAGAGTCGCTTTTGATGTTATAATGCTTCACCTGTTTCATTTCACTTTGTCTGGGAGAGCCCTGAGTTGGTATAACTCTCTTGACCGGGAACCTATAATAACTACATGGGCTCCCCTAGAGGAAAAGTTCTTAGAGAAGTTCTTTCCCCCCTCACTGACTTATGAGATCAGAGGGCAGATCAATCACTTCTCTCAGTTACCTGGAGAATCCCTTGCTGAAGCATGGGAAAGGTTTAAAGAACTTTTGCGCAAATGCCCCCATCATGGAATCTCCCAGAACCAACTAATAGAAACCTTCTATCAGGGAGTGAGCGATGATATTAAACAGTTTTTAGATTCCTCATCTGGAGGAAACTTCATGAGAAAGAATTATGAGGACGCCTGGAAGATTGTTACACTCGGAGCTGAAAACCAGTCCAACTGGGGACGGTCACCCGGTAAAGGTGTTCTCAAGGTTTACAAAGCTGAAGAATCTATAGAGATGAAGGCAATAGCTGAAGCCTTGAAAACTATAGTTCACAAACAACAAGCTCTCAAGACTTCTCTCGGAGAGATTGATAAGAAGAAAACTCTTCTAGTTCAACAAGTCAAAGCCGTCACAGGATCCTGTGAGGCTTGTCATGCTTCTGATCATCCGACTCTTTCCTGCAGTATGTTGTATAATGTGATGATGGATATGCATTCACCACCACAACCATATGAACCTATCATTGATCAGTCGGAAGAACAACTACCAGAACAAGTTAACTCTATCCACTCTATCCCTGGGCAAGTCTACTACAACCCTAATCAGCCAAGGAATCATCCAGGGTTTCAGTATGGAAACCCTGCTGGGACCGCTAATCCTCAGCATCAAACGCAGGGGGGATCCTCTAGCAGGCTACCACCTGGGTTCCCAAACAGTTTCAACCAAAATCAAGGGAATTCCAGGAACAACTTTCCTAGGGCTAACTACCCCAGGAACCAATCGGCCTACTACCAGTACACTCATCCTCCGCTTCATCCACAGCTACATACTCAGCAACCTCAGCTGGCGCTACCGCCGCAACAATCTCAACAAGACCAACAACAAATTCCTCTGAAAACTGCTCCTATCCAACCAGAAGATGAAATATCCTTGATAAGGCAGATGGTACAATCACAGCAAACTATGCTTGCTAACCAACAGGCTCATCAGAAAGCAGTTGAAGCTCAACTAGCTCAGATCGCTGTGCAATTAAAGCCCCCAGCAGGTACCTTTGCTGGGTAGCCTGAATCAAATCCTAAGCATGGGCAGAAAACAGACATGAATAGTTGAATGTTGTCACCACAAGGTCGGGACGCACTCTTCATGAGACTACCAAGATCACTCTGGATAATGATGATACACCCGCTTTTATGACAAATGAGAGCTCGCAACAAGGAATTGAGAAGCCCTCCGAGGGCATAAAGGGCAAAGATAAAGATGAAGTGTCCGCAGAACCTCAAGTTTTGCAATATAAACCAAGAATCCCGTATCCAGGTAGACTGCGAGAAACAAAGATGGACACCAGGTTTCAAAAGTTCAAAGAGGCGATGAAGAAACTGTACATCGATATTTCGCTCCTTGACGCTCTTTCCGAGGTGCCGACATGGGCAAAATATCTAAAAACCTTGCTATCAAGAAAGTATATCACTGAGGAGCAAGAAACTGTCAAGCTCTCTCAGACCACTTCTGATATTATCCTAAACAAAATGCCAAAAAAGAAGGACCCAGGTTCCTTCGGAATTCAATGTTGCATTGGAAATGCATCCACAAAGAAAGGATTAGCTGACCTTGGGGCCAGCATATCCATTATGCCTTATTCAATGTGTAAATGTCTCGGTTTCACCGAATTGCTGCCTACGGCAATGACTATTCAATTAGCTGATTCCACCATAACCGCACCCTTGGGAATCATTGAAGATATCCCGGTAAGGATAGGCAAGGATGCTTATGTACCATGCGACTTCGTTATCATGGATATTAAAGAAGACCTAAGGTACCCAATCATTTTTGGCAGACCGTTCCTCGCTACTACGAGAGCGCTTATTGACGTTGAAGCTGGAACCATCATTCTTAGGCTCGGAAAAGAGGCAATTCAATTCCGAGTCCTTAATAGTATGAAAGGCCCCAGCATCCAAGAGGAGGTTTTCCTTCTTGACGCTATTCAACAAATGTCACAGTTAGAAATATCTGAGCCAGTTGACGAACTGGAGAATGTTCTTATCAATCCATATGTTGAATTCTCGGCAAATGAACTGGTTCAGCAGTATCTCCAACATCTAGAAAAGGCTGAAGAAATGCCAAAGGCCACTGTTGAAGAGCTTAAAGTCGTTACTATTATAGAAGCAATTCATCCACCGAAAGCCCCTGAATTGAAGACTTTACCTACAGGGCTCAAACATGTTTTCTTAGATAAGGAAAAACTATGCCCGGTCATCATCAGCTCTACCCTTACAAAAGATCAAGAAGTAAGGCTTCTGGATGAGCTGAGGAAGCATAAAAAGGTCATTGGATATAAAATAACTGACCTTACGGGCATAAACCCGGCTCTGTGTATGCATAGACTTCCTATGGTTGAAGAATTCAAACCCTCTCGCGAACATCAAAGAAAACTGAATCCTAATCTGAAGGAGGTAGTTCATCTAGAGGTCCTTAAATTACTCAAAACCGGCATGATCTATCCTATTTCTAACTCCCAGTGGGTCAGCCCTGTCCAGGTCGTTCCAAAAAAAGGGGGCACTACTGTAGTGCTCAACGACAAAAATGAGTTAGTACCTATCAGGACTGTAACAGGATGGTGAATGTGTATTGACTATAAAAAGCTGAACAAAGCCACGAGGAAGGACCACTACCCTCTACCCTTCCTCGATGAAGTCCTGGAGCATTTAGCTCATCAGGAATATTTTTGCTATCTTGACGGTTACTCCGGGTTCTATCAAATACCCATACACCCAGAGGACTAGGAAAAAACTACCTTCACATGTCCTTTTGGGACATACACCTTTAGAAGAATGTCGTTCGGGTTGTGTAACGCACCCGCTACTTTTCAACGGTGTATGTCTGCTATCTTCGCCGGTTTAACAGAATCTGTCATGGAAGTATTTATGGACGATTTCTCAGTTTACGGAGATTCCTTCGACAACTATTTAATCAATCTTGGACAAGTCCTGCAACGCTGTGAGGAAACGAACCTTATCTTGAATTGGGAGAAATGCCATTTCATGGTAACAGAAGGTGTCGTCCTCAGACACAGGGTAAGCGATAGGGGAATCGAGGTTGACAAAGCAAAGATCGATGTTATCTCAAAGCTGTCACCTCCAAAGGACATAAGAGGAGTTCGAGCTTTCCTGGGTCATGCAGGATTCTACAAAAGATTCATCAAAGATTTCTCAAGGATAGGTAAACCCATGACCCAACTCCTAATTAAAGATGCTGAGTTCATATTCAATCAAGAATGTATGCAAAGTTTCTCCACCCTCAAGAATGCGTTAATTTCCGCACCTATTCTGAGAGCCCCAGATTGGTCGCAGTCTTTCGAAATCATGTGCGACTCAAGTGATTACGCCATAGGGGCTGTTTTAGGACAGCATATTGACAAGAAACCCTATGTTATCTACTACGCATCCAAAACGCTAGACGAAGCATAGAAAAACTACACTACCATGGAGAAATAATTTCTGGCTGTCATCTATGCGTTTGAAAAATTCCGCTCCTATTTGATTGGTTCCAAAGTCATTGTCTATACCGACCATTCTGCCATTCGATACCTGATTCAGAAGTAGGATGCCAAACCCAGGCTTATCCACTGGGTGTTAATGCTTCAGGAATTTGACTTGGAGATTAGAGATAAAAGTGGAGTGGAGAATGTTGTGGCCGATCACCTCAGCCGGATCGAGGTTGAATAAAAAGATAAAATCTCTATCCGGGATTCTCTTCCTGATGATCAGCTTATGAAGGCCACTCATGGCTTCCCTTGGTATGTTGATATCGTTAATTATCTAGACACAGGAATTATCCACCCATCTGCTTCCTACCAGGACAAAAGGAAGTTCCTTCATGACATAAAACAATATTATTGGGATGAACCCTACCTGTTTCACCTTTGTGCTGACGAACTTTTCCGTCGTTGCTTGCCGAAAGAAGAAATAACCCCGGTCCTAGAGCATTGCCATTCAGGACCCACAGGGGGGCACATGAGTGCTAAGAAAACAGCTATAAAAGTTTTACAATCTGGTTTTTTCTGGCCCACCATATCAAAGGATTCATACGATTTTGTGAAAGCCTACAACAAATGCCAATTTTCGGGCAACATATCAAAAAGAGACGAGATACCCCTCACAATGTGGCAAGAAATTGAGCTTTTTGATGTGTGGGGGGTAGACTACATGGGCCCTTTCCCTTCATCCTATGGCTTCTCTTACATCTTGGTCGCGGTGGACTACGTCTCAAAGTGGGTCGAAGTTGTACCCACTGTGTCCAGCGATTCCAAGCCTGTTATCAAATTGTTCAAAGATATTATTTTCCCAAGATTTGGAGTTCTGAGAACTGTCATATCGGATGGCGGAACCCATTTCTTGGAACGAAGTTTTGAAGCCTTACTGAAAAAATATGGAGTTAATCACAAAGTCGCCATGCCTTCCCATCCACAAACTAGTGGTCAGGTGGAGGTATCTAATAGACAATTAAAGGCGATTCTTGAAAAGATGGTGAACAGAAACCGCAGTGATTGGTCCACCAAACTTCCTGATGCCCTTTGGGCATACCGAACTGCATATAAAACACCAATCGGAACAACCTCGTTCCGTTTGGTGTACGGGAAGTCTTGTCATCTTCCAGTAGAGCTGGAACACAAAGCCTGGTGGGCCATCAAACAATTAAATTTCGATCTTAAAAGTGCGGGAGAGAATAGACAATTGCAGCTATAGGAGCTAGAAGAACTCTGTATGACCGCCTATCAGAGTGCCAGAATCTATAAAGAGCAGACAAAAATGTGGCACGACGGTCATCTAAAAAGGAAAGACATTGTCGTTGGCGACAAAGTGCTCCTTTTCAATTCCAAGCTCAAGTTGTTCCCCAGAAAACTTCGAACAAAATGGTCTGGGCCCTTCACCATAAAACATATTTATCCAACTGGATCTGTGATAATTGTCGACAATAATGGAGGAGAAAGGACGGTCAACGGCCATCGTTTAAAAAGATACTACACTCCAGAAGATAAGATGCCGAGACAGACCATCAAAATCAAAGACGCCACGATGTCAGATTAACACCATCAAAGCTTCGTCGAGCCAGCGACATAAAACCCAGGCACTACTTGGGAGGCAACCCAAGATTTTAGTTTCTTTCTTTTTTTTCCCGTTCTTTTAATTACCTTAGGTTCATTCTATGAAAATACAAAAAATTATATAACCAAAACAAACATAAAAATAACAAAATGAAAATATACAAAAAAATTCATATAACTAAAACAAACATAAAAATATAAAAATCCGTTCGACCTTAACCCTCCCAAACGGTCCTTAAACCGTTTGGAGCCAAACGGTCTCGAAACTGTTTGGAGCCAAACGGTCTTCAAACCGTTTGGGACCAAAGGATCCAAACGGTCCTGAAACCGTTTGGAGCCAAACGGTCTTGAAACCGTTTGGAGTCCAAACGGTCGCTAAACCGTTTGACTTAGGGTTTTTGTCAGGTCAACCCCCCGTTTCCTATAAAAATAAACCATACCCCCTCATTTTTCTTTCTTTCGACTCCTGAGCCATCTAAAACTCTCGAAGTGTTGTTCCATTGCTCTCGCCTCCGTCGACCTCTGTTTCCCCTGCTCCCGCGCGACCTCCATCTCCAGTGCCCTCGCCGTCGTCTCCCCTGCTCACAGCAGCAAGGTAGTCCGGCCGCAGCAGTCATCTTCTTCACCGGCAACTCCACCGTTTCCACCTTCAAGTTCGCCTCTATCACCGCTGGCTCCGCCTTTTCCATCACCGCCTTCATCTTTACCACCGCCAGCCTCGCCGCAATCTTCTTTTCCTACGTATTTATCGTCGTGGGCCTCCTCCATCGTCACCATCATCGCCGGCACCTTCGCCGCCGCCTTCGCCTTCGTCGCCAGTGCTTCTGCCTTCCTTTTGTCGGCGGTTGCACGACGCTTCACTTTCCAAACGGTTTTGAAACCGTTTGGGACCAAACGGTCTTGAAATCGTTTGGGATCAAACGGTCTTGAACCCGTTTGGGATCAAACGGTCTTGAAACTGAAACCGTTTGGAACCAATTAGTTTTCAAACCGTTTGGCCTCTAAACTTCATCTAACTTTCATAAAATCACAAAAACACATAAATACAAATAAAATCTTTTTTCTTCTAATACAATTTTCTAACTCTTGATCTCCCATTTTTCAGCCATGGCATCACCAGCAAAGGAGGCCACCAGATTTGAAGACACTACAAGCTGGACAACGGAGCAACTGATGATAGAACAATCTAAGCTCCAGAAGATCAGAGATGACTTCAACAGGATCGGAAAGGCGCCACCAAATGTCAAGATGATGCAAGTCCTGTGCGACCTTGACCGAATCGAAAAGTGCCTAGCAGAGGCACCTGAAGAAGAAGTGGAAGACATCTCTTCCGATGACGATGAAGGCTCGGAATACGAGCCAAATCCCGAGGAGGAATCCCCATCCGAAGAGCAAAAGGGGAAATGTAAGGTCCAGGAATTTGCACCCGGACAACCTTCCAAGAAACGGGCAAGAAAACAAGTTCGCCCTGCCTCTTCTATGGACCAACCCTTTGCAACACCTACCACCACCATTCCTACCACCACCCCCACCTTCTCAATTCTCACCACCACCGCACCCCCACCTGAAAACCTCTACATCCACACCATCCAATCCATCGACAAAATCCTAAAACCTACAAAGTACGTCTGCTCAAGCGTACTGCTGAAGATGGGGATCCATGATCGAATCTTCAACACACTAGACAAAGCCAACCTTGCACGGCTATGTCTAGTACCCGAGATCTCATACTCTGAGCCCACCACTGAATTCTTCACCTATCTAACAAAAGAACCCGTAGATATCATGGATAGATCATGGGATGGAGGTGACAGAAGGCTGGTCACCAAAATTTTCGGCAACAAGTTGGTCTTAACAGAAAACATAATGAACGAAGTTTTCATTGACAATCAGCAGCAGCTGCAAAATGCCAAGACAGTGGGAACCGAGCACTCTGAGTTCAACATACACATATTCTGGAAATCTTTAACTGGGCTCCCCACCTATGATGCTAAGACATGCAAAGCATCGAACATACACTCTGGTTTTGTGCGCACCCTACACAAAATCCTTGCTGGTGCACTCTTCCCCAGGACAGAAGGAGGGAACGTTACAATCTCGGATCTCTTTGTCCTCTGGTCCATTCTGAATGAAAAGCCAGTTAACATTGGACGACAAATGATCCAGAAATTATCTGCCTTCGCCCTGGGGAAGGAAATCTACATGGGGGGTCATGTCACATCCATTATAAAATACATCAAGATGGACAGACCCCTACCTTGCTGCACGCAACTAAAGGGCGACATCCTTACCAATGAACAATCTTTGAAGAACTCCTTCATCATCAAGGAAAAGGATGGGAAGTTATATTATGTCTTCTGCCCTATGGTCAAGTCATCAAGAACACTCCTCCTGCTTCCGGAGCTCACAAACTATGACACAGAAAAGCTCCTCTTCTCTGATGAGGAGCTTTAACAAATCTTAGCTTCGGTTAAAGCAGCCGAAAAGAAAGCAACTGCGGGACAGACGGAGGTAAGTATCACAGCCCCGACAGCTCGACCATCAAAAATACCTATCAAACGACCTTCCAGAAGGCAATTGAAGGCACAACAGCTGTCGGGGACACTGACATCAAAGCCACACCCAGAAGACAACCCCCTCCTCGACGAGCACATCACCACCTCGTCTTTAGACTCTTTCATTATGAGTCTACATGCTGAACTGACCAAAACCACCTCACTCCCTTCCACCTTCCCAACACCCACCACCCTTCCTTCTTTCCCCACAACCACGCTACCACACACATCCTCTTCTTCACCCCTTTTCCCTTCAGACTCCCCCTTCTCCATCCCTATGCCCGACTTTACCACTTTCCCATCCACCTCCACAGTCTCTACCCCATCATTATCAACACCACCACCTCTCACATCCACCGCCACCCCGACACCGCTGGTGACCCCATCTACGGTCACTACGCAGTTCGCGGGACCATCATCAGTGTCTCTTCCGCAATGCACTACCACCCTCCCTCATAGACCCCAGCCACCCCACCCTTCCACCTCTGGGGTCCCCTTTTCCAAAATCGGTGAAGAATTCGGATGTCAATTCGACGACATCCGAAACCTCCTCACCGATCCTTCTAACATTTTATATTCTATTTTTTCTTGTGTGCAGGGATTATCCAAGCAGGTGGCCACAATCAACCAACAGAACCACACTTTGCCCAGCATCCTCCAAGGTTTTCAGCAAAGATAAGATGAGGTGGCTAAGCAAGTTGAGCACATCAACAACAACTTGCCCGAGTTGGTCCTTGGAGTGACGCGCCAGCAAGAAGCGACGGCTAAGCAAGTCGATGAGATCTCTACGCAGATCCAACCTCTGCCCGAGACTCTCTGCGAGCTCAAGCAGCAACAAGCGGCTCTTAGCACGCGCTTGGACACCATCAGTAGCACCCTCACACAGCTAAACAATCGCCAAGAGGAGTCCACTAATAATGAAATCCAGCAATTACGCGCTCAAGTTACAAATCTTACCGCACGACTCCTCTCTGCCGAGGGACGTTACTCGGACCTAAAAGAAACACACGACGCACTGCTCGAAACACACGATCATGTACAAGTGGCATTCGATGAATTGCAAGTCGTCCATCGGCGGTGTAAACATACCACACATAAGAAGCCAGCAGAACAGGCAGCGGCTGACAAAGATGGGGACGAAGAAGACGATGATGAGGACTTTGAATCCTCGGCTAATTCCAATAATAGCACCTCCTTAGAGGACAAATCTGGCGACCCAGGCAATGCTGGGGAGGGCACAAGCTGAGGAGCTGATAAAGACCCCAGGTCCCCCCCCACAACGAAAATGTCAACATGTCATATGGGGACCAATTCCTGGATTATTCTGCTTTGGGATCCATCGGGGAGTCTACCAAAAATGCAGCTTTCACTGAGTTACACCAATGTATATTAGGAACCAGCACAAGCCCGCCAACAACAACCGCTCAACCTTCCCCCATGCTTGGCAAGTCAATGCCTTCCCCCCAAGATCCGGACGAGTCAGAACGAGTCAGCTTAGATACAGATGAAGAACTCGATTCTACTTCAGATTCGGATGATGAGCTGCATGACTATGCAGAAGTCCTGGAACAACCTTCTTCCCCCCTTCCGCAAGAACTTCCCCCGCCACCACCTCTACCACACAAAATGCATGATCTTGATATCGCAGCCATCTCCACATTAGATGCTCAGGACATTTTTATACTGAACACTATTGTGGACGATGCAAAGGCAGGGGAAGACATCCTCTACAATAACACCAAAACCAGACGCAAGATGACACGAGAAGATTTCCATACCATCCTGCGACCTCGGTCCACGATACCTATGGTGATCTTCCGTGTCCTTCTTGCCAATAGCATTGAAATATATAGAAGCCATAAGAGGCAACAACCGGTCTTCAATGCCTCGCCTGCTCTGGCTGTTGGCCTTTTATACAAAGATATAAGAGCAACGTCGATCGAAAGGCTGCGTACTGGTTTAGCACGTCGGGCACGTTTTCTTACCGTGCCCTTCCAAGTTTTAGGCCATTGGCTCTTTATGATCATTGACACCTAAGCTCGGGATGCCACGGTCTATAATTTTTGCGGCGCTGAGCTACCCACTGGTATAATAAATTTTGTCGGTGAAGCAGTAGGAGAAGCGTGGTGTATACCCTTCTGGCTGCTGAAGTTAATTTGGGTTGCACACCCATCTCTCCGCCAAGACTGGAGCCGGCCTTGGTTCAAAATAATAAACCCTCAAGTTCAAGATACTGAGGAATCTGGGGATCGCGCTTTCTGCACCATACGTCACATCCAAGCGCTGAACCAGGAAATCCCATTTTCTGATCTGGCTGCTGAAGATTTTCATTCCTTGCGAGGGCGTTATGCTATGGAGCTCATCTGTGATAGACGGTTCTTCAAGGACCCGACAATGGCACCAGATGATGTCCCTCGCTACCTCTTCTCCGCTATCCAGCGATCGCAGCGGTGACCTTTCCGACAAATTCTGAAGGAGTCGGAGAAATCCACAGTGCCAGTCGCAGCTACCACGCAAAGTAAAGGAGACATCGATCATTTGTCTGCCATAGAACCAACTTTTCCTAACTTCGATCACAGTGCTTGCAAAGGTCTCTCCGACATTGAACTACGTCTCATTATGTCGCGACTCTCAGCCGAGAAGGATGAACTCGTATTCATGTCTGGAGACATTTTAATTATGGTAAATACGCTCCGAGAGACTTTACAGGTTAAAGGATCCCTCTCTGTAAGCCTTATGGCCGCTTACCAGTTCCTGCTTGGCCAAAATCACCCCACTACATATATGGCATCCCCATACATGAAGGATGATCTTCTAAAGCTCAAGAACTTCGGCACAACTGACGCGTTGATCTCCTTTCTACAACACACAACGCTGAATTTCATCATGTTACCCTTCCTCTATCATGAGCACTGGATGCTCCTGGCAACAAACTTACCAGATGAAACAACCACAATATATAACAGTTCCGACAGCCAGTACAACTCACGACAGAAGAACTATGTCGTGACATCAAGGATGCCAACAGAGGTAGTGGCGAAGGACTGCGCTGACAAATTAATCGCCCTTCTCAGTCAGCACACAAGGGCTTATGACAAAGAGCATTTTCATCACCCTTCCTTCAGCCACAAATGTCCCCAACAAATCCGACAATCAAATGACTGCGGCTTCCACGTCCTCTACTGGATGTATACCATCATCGCCCTTCAAAGACCAGTAGAGGATATGATTGACGTGGATTACCACGCTCTATGCGGACAGTTCGCAGCCAACCTACTTCAATCTCAAGGAGCAAACTCAGGATTAACGTAAACCTGAAGCCCTTGCCTTTGTACTTCTCAACCTATCACTTTTCCACTCTGAGGACATAGTATGTGATAAGTTAGGGGGGTACAGTAGACAAGGGTGAGGTATCATTTCTATATCCCTCCTTTTCCATCTCCTCCTTCATTTTTTGTACAATTTTTCTTAGTTTCCTCTACACATTTAGCTTCCATTTTAAATAACTCATCCAACAATAAATCTTTTGAATAAAGTCACTCTCTGTTAACTTTAGAATCATGTTAGTTCCCAAAAGTAAATAGCACTTAGACATTTAATGGCGATCTAATAATATACCTCCACTATTGATTTTCATGCTTTTGCTTCACTTCCTTATCTGACTCTCCACAGGTCAATATCAAGGCAGAAATAAGCCAGGCTCTCAAGGATGAGAGGGGCATCAGGCAACTTCCAAATCAAGAAGTTCTGCAAGTGGATCACAAACCAAATAAGTGCATGTTGAAAAACTCTAAGAACAGCTTTCCTCTCGTCAAAATAAAAGAGGCTTGGGCACCCAAAATAATTTCCCAAACAAAACCCCAAAACCCAAGCCTGTGAGTTTTCGAATAAAAGCCAGAGAGTCGAATAAAATTATGAGAGTTGTGCCATGAATAAGGATCTATATAAAGAACCGATGAAGGTCTCACCCGGTCGGCACATTCAGCTGCCCTCACAAAGGCAGATGTGTCGTGCCCGGTAGTGAAACCCTAAGGTATCCAAATATATGAAAGGCTTATAAAGGACTCGCTCGGTCGGTACATTCAGCTGCCCTCACAAAGGCAGATGTGTCGTGCCCGGTAGTGAGATCCTAAAAAGCATAGACAACCCCTCCCCCACTTGAAGGGGGAGTTACACTTCAAGCCTTTAGCCAACCCTCATACCCCCTCTAGTTTCCAGTAGGTCCTTCAGAGAGGTATAAAGCTGATTACAGTCAACAACATGCACAGAATAAAGGTGGTCCCAACGCGAGCTACGAGATACGGAAGAAACCTGAGACCCAAGCAACTCTCGAAACCTGAAAGAGTCATGGCAAGCAATAAGATCTGATATGACCTTAGGAAAACTCAGGTTAAGAATTGAAGCAAGAGTATGGAAATCCTAACTAAATAAAATCGCCTCGCCATTACATGTCTCAGCTCTATCTAACTTGAAGACAAGCTAGACTCTAAGTTAAGGGGGGTGATAACCTCCAATTTTGGATGTTTACCTTAGTCTTTTCTTTAGTTTTCCATACTCTTTTTCAATTAGAATTAGCCTTAATCCCTAAATATTCCCTCTTATTGTAAATATACCATCAGACTAACTTTTCCTCTTTATATCTGCAGAAAAAGACATTAAAAATCATAAAAGACTAAATCAACCTCAAGACCGCGTGGACTCAAACGGTCCCAAGACCGCATGAAGCCAAACGGTCTCGAGACCGCATGGAGTCAAACGGTCCCAAGACCTCATGAAGCCAAACGGTCCCGAGACCGCATGGAGTCAATCGGTCCCAAGACCGCATGAAGCCAAACGGTCCCAAGACCACATGAAGCCAAACAGTCCCGAGACCGCATGGAGTCAAACGGTCCCGAGACCGCATGGAGTCAAACGGTCACGAGACCGCATGGAGTCAAACGGTCCTGAGACCGCATGGAGTCACACGGTCTCGAGACCGCATGAAGCCAACCGGTTCCGAGACCGCATGAAGCCAAACGGTCTCAAGGTCCAAATGGTTTCAAGGTCCAAACGATCTTGACGTCCAAACGGTCTTGACGTCCAAACGGTCTTGAAGTCCAAATGGTCTTGTAGTCCAAACGGTCTCAAGGTCCAAACGGTCTTGAGGTCCAAACGGTCCTGAGGTCCAAACGGTCTCCAAACCGTTTGGACTTCACTTAAGGCCTATAAATAAGACCCCAAGAGTCCATCACGAGATATCAAGTGTTTAGACGTCCAAAGGCTGCCTCAATCACTCCAGAGCAAATCCGAATTCCATCCTCCGCCCAGGGGATGCCGGTCTGAGACCCATACTCCATCTCGAAGCTGCTTTCTCTCTCTCTCCGCCAAAGAAGGTGGGAAGAGGGAGATCTCATCATCAAGCAACCTGTGAAGCTGGTGGATCATGTCTCTCTCCAAGGGGTTGCCTTTCCTCTCTCCTTTGTGGGGATGACGCTCTCTCTCTCTCTCTCTTCTTGCCTCCTTCCTTGTCCTAGTCATGAGCGAGTATTCTCCCTCACTAGGGTGCGGGGAGTAGCCCCGCTACCCATGTTTTCATATCATGCAAATGTAATCCATAAGTTGTAATATAGAGTTCATATCTTTTCAGTTCAACATCAAACGTTTAATGAATGCTTGTTGCTTGATCATCAACTTGTGTTATCCTTTATCCTTTAGTATGAATTGTCTATGTTTGTGCTATTGGATCTGAAACTCATTTGCATATTGGTTTTAGGTGCATGTATCCACCATGCATCTATTCCGGTATCTAGGAGTGCCTTCCTAGAAGTGGAGTATACTCACTCCCATCGTTGTACTTTCATGCTATGAAATGGAATCAGTTGACGTATGAAAGTACAACCTTGATGAGTCGAGGAACACACTTTGCGGAGGGAATGTTTTAAAGTAAGTGACCATACCTACATGGATGGCTGATATTACAACATTCCCATACTCCTCGTAGTTAGTCATCCAAAAGGAAGTTAAGTCTACAAAGATACTAACTGATCTAACTCTTATTGCAGGTTATGCTTTTATGTTGCATGTGTTGATCCATGTGTAGTGGTGGTGAAAACTGATCACACCCTAGTGATTCATTAATCATTGTTAACAACCTAAGTTTACTTTCTTGCCTTTACTTTACTTGCTTTTAGCTTAAAAACAACCAAATCACCCTTTTTATCTAAATACCAACTACTAAAGAGATTAAGTGAAATTATTACGTTTTCCATCTTGTTGGAAACAACAAGACCGTTGTCTCGAGGATTCGACCCTTAACTATACTACGATAAGACTTCCACGTATCTTAGCATACGTGGGTGGAGTTCTCTGTCTAGTATAAGCAAGGCTAAACTTAAAGACTTACCATCTTTAGGATTTTTAGCGGTGCACGCAATTCCACATAAGTGGAAGCTCCATCATGCCTTCAACCAAAATTAAAATGGTTGGATTCAGATGTGTGTGGACAAGCTTAAGACTTGCAAAGGCACGAGCATATCCTAAGGAGGTGGAATTCCACTCACCATTATTATAAGAAAAAGAAATTCCACTCAAAAATGGATATTAATATTATAAGGGTTAAGGTGCTTAATTTCTTTTCCCTTTATTCTTTTATAATGAAAAGGTTTTGCAAGAACATTAATATGGCTTCGTGGCCAAGAAATGTAGGGGTATTTGGTGGAAATTATTTTGGAAATTAAAGGAAATAATCCCATTTTCTCTCTCCTTGGGATTTCCTTATACATATCCTTTTTTCCAACTCACTTAAGGACTTCTTTTCGGATTTCCTTTCTTTCTTTGCCTTGGCCGACCCCAAGAGAAGCTCAGGAACAGGAGGAGGAGGACCCCAACCTGTTGGTAAGGTTCTTGACCTCTTTTCCCCTTCATTCCATGGTGGAAATCGAAAATAAATCATTGATTTCTTCTTATTTCGATCTCCTCTTCTACCCTAGCCAATCTTTTCAACCAAAAGCTTGAGGACGAGCTTAAGGGGAGTTGCAAAAGCTTCATCCACCATTGTTGCCGTGATCTTGGAGCTTTGGAGCTCAATTGGAGGCGGGTTTTATAACTTGAAACCCTAACTTTGTTATTGTATTCAATTCCCCATCAAATAATGATCATTTCTCTATTTACAGTTATTGATTTGGTTGATTGATGCAATATCCATGGAAATCACAGCAGGTTTCGTGGGTTTAGAGCTTGATGATGATGAAATCATCATAAGCACACACCTCCCCAAATATATAGACCAAATGGTTTCAATCAAATGTCCAAACGGTTTCACAAACCGTTTGGGAGCAAACGGTTTCAAACCGTTTAGAATGAAACAGTTTCACTAAACCGCATAGAAGCAAATGGTTTAAGACCGTTTGGTGATGTTGACCAGAGTTGACCATTTGGGGATTTTTTCATAATAATCTAGAATAATTACCCATCAATTATTATTGATTAACTCCAATTGTTTCATGAGTTGAAGGGTCATCAATCACCTAAACCCTAATCGGGTTGAGTGTTGATTTCATAAGTGATTGAGTTTGAAACTTGGGTTGATTGACCCAAAAGGTTTCAAAACTTTTTGGGAATCACCCAAATGGTCTCAAGACCGTTTGGAGGTCTAGGGTTGAGTATGGTTAGGCATTTGAAGATTCAAACATATGGTATAAACCCTAATCGGCTAAGTGCTGATTTTACAATTGAATAAGTTGATGCTTTGGGTTGATTGACCCAAACGGTTTCAAAACCGTTTGGCGATCACCCAAATGGTCTCAAGACCATTTGGTGATCACCCAAGACCGTTTGGAGGTCTAGGGTTAGATATGGTTGAGCAATTGAAGGTCCAAAGATATTAAGTTGAACTATAATCAATTGTTTATTTGGTGACCAATCCTAAGACCCAAACCCTAATTGAATAACATGGTTAATGATGATGTGATGGGAAAACGGTCTCAAGACCAGTTGGAGGTCATCCAAACGATCCCAAGACAGTTTGGGGGTCACCCAAGACTGTTTGGAAGTCTAGGGTTGACCATAGTTAGGTGTTTGAAGATCTAAAGGTACTAAGTTGAAGTGCAATCAAATGATGATTTGGTGATCAATCTAATGATCCAAACTTTGATTGATTGACTTGGATTTTGATGTTGACATGGGAAAACGGTCTCAAGACCGTTTGGAGGTCATCCAAACGACCTCAAGACCGTTTGGGTTCAGGTCATGTCCAATTTGGATTATGGTCCAATAGGTTTAAAGTAACTAGTTTCACATTGGTTAATGTTGAAGGATCATCGATTCCAAACCCTAATCCAATTGATTCAAACCCTAATTAATGATCAATTGAGGGTCAATTGAGGGAAAAATCAGTTGAAGGTTAACCTAATTAACTCAATTGAAGTATGGTGATAGGTTCAATTGATGATTGGTTACATGAATTCAATGGTTGAAGAATTCAACATTGGAAACCCTAATTTGATTGGAGTGGTTGAGACCCTTTTTAGTCCTTGTGGTTTTGAGGGGGTTTGGACCAAACGGTCTCAAGACCGTTTGGGACCAAATGATCCCAAACCGTTTAGGTGCATGCGGTTTCAAAACTGGTTAAGTTCATGTGGTTTCAAAAAGTCAACTTTGGCAAACGTGTTGGTATGTATGCCCTGAGAGCCAATCATGGGATGATTGGTGGGATGCATTAAGATTAATTTGATAAACATCAAAGGCAAGCTTCCAATTCTTTCTGGTTTAGTCATATGAGATAGTGATAGAACAGATTGAATGTCTAGAGAATGACAGTACTCAATGACGTATGCTTTCAGGTTAAGGACCTGAACGATGAGATCATACGGATGCTAAGAGTTTGTACATTCTTGTTATGTCCCTAGTCGGATGTCATTGTGGAAGGTAGATAGACAGCAATGACACACAAGACTAGATTGTGGTGTTGGTTGATGACAGAATCTCATTAGTCATGATATAGAGATATCAAACCAAACACATAGGTACTTGTTAGAGAACAAGTGTACCGGACAGACCCACCGTGAGTTTGACACATGGAACCATAAGATGGTAGACACAGTCAGTACTCACAGTGATGGTGGTGAGTGTGATTCTTAGACCTGAAATCACTGCACTCAACACATGTCGTTGGGCACACTTTGACATCATCAAACGCAGTCCTGAAACATGGGTTGTTATAAAGGTGATGATTGGGTGGCTTTGACACATGGGGCTTTTGAGGGGTGAGTGATAGATATGGGATTTGTCATTCCTGAGGGAGTTTGATATCCAAGGCCACTTGATGAGTAGGATTGAGATAGGCGTGCGCACGCATGTGTGAATCAGTATGTGATATTGATGTCATACATATCTCCTTCAATCTACTCTGAGATCAAGAAAGTGAATGAACGTTGACAGGATGACTGTTCCATGCCTTGAGTTCATTCGGGATATCAGTGACAAAGGAATTATACATTCACTGTAACACAATTCACGAATTGTAGGATGAAAGTTGTTCTCCAACTTTCTACTTTCACTTGGGTAGCACTGATGTGTGACTAGGCACCGCTCTTTGCTTGTGAAGTCATAAGTGTTATGGACTTTCACTGCCAACGTGAAATGGACCTGCAGGGTCACACACATAGGATTTAACCTGGAAGAGGAGTTTTGTCCACAAGCAACGTTTAGATTGATTACTAAAGGAGTTTAGTAGTTCAATTAAACATTCAATCAGTCGATGACTCAATATCATATGGTTCAAGGTGTTGGACGCATTGATTGGAGTATCGGATTGATTGAAATCACATTTGACTGATTCTGCACAACCTGTACTCCCAACTGATCAGTTCAAGTGTTGAACCGGTCGGCTGAGGTTGCTGAACCGGTCGGCTCAAGTGTTGAGTCGATCGGCTCAAGCCCAGGGTGAAACGAGCGGTTCAAGTGTTGAACCGATCGGTTCAACTGGTGCAACCGAGCAAGTTGGGAAAGTCAGGTCGGTGAGAATTTTCCTTGCGTTTCACTTGCCCAATTTGATTGGAACAAGGATTGGTATTCGATACCAATTAGAAACGAAAGAAGGAAAGTCAATTGGGAACCGACCAAGACCACGAACCGACCGGTTCAGAAGTGAACCCATCGGCTCATGGGTCCCAACCGATCGGTTGGTGCTCCAACCGACCGGTTCAGGTCCCCAACCGACCAGTTCACTTGTGAACCGATCGGTTCAGGTTGCGAGTTGGTTGCTTTTTCTAGAAAATCTCGAACCCTTCTACTCCTGCTTTAGTCCCATATTGACGGGCACAGAGAACCTTGTCCCATGACCCGCCTATATATATAGGGGTATTGGGGGCTTCTCAGTGTACAACTCAATGCAAGCTGGTTGCTTTGCGAAGTTTTCGTTCTCTCTGGTTTTGGTAACCGTGAGAGATCCCGAGCAAGTGCTTCCCGCAAAAGGGAGGTGCAGCAAGGGAAGGACAACTGCAGTTGCAACTGGTAGCAGGAGAGTGTGTTGGTGACTAGTACGTCAACAGGAGGGTGCGACTCCTTCCACTTCCTTGTGGGACAAGGAGAGTGGAGTTCCAGGTGGTCCGTGTGGACTACTACAGAGGCGGGAGGTTTCTACCGCTCAGGAGGACAACTGTCATCCGACAGTCCGGTAGGAGGAGGAGGAGTCAGTCCCGGTGCGACCAGGAGCTGCACAGACGCCGTCCAAGACCGGAGTTGAAGACCGCGCATTGCGCGAGGTATTGTCGCCGAGCAAGCCTCAGGACAAGGTATGATTCCACAAACCATCCTTTCTTATTATATAGACGTTGACGCGTTTCCTCGGTATGGGTTGGGGAGAAAATTTTTTTGTTTCCGCTGCCTTCTCTGTCTCCCCTAAAACCCAACAGTGGTATCAGAGCCACGTCAACTGCTCTATATTTTAGGAATATCGATATGATCGATTTTGGTTTTTCGCCTTTATTTATTGCATACGATGCGAATAATATTGGCTTTATGCATGTCCAATCCTAAATCCACAAATCCCAAATTACATATATGATATGTATTATTAATGCACTCGATACGCGTCGCCCTTAAACGAGTTTTGTGGTGGATGTGTGTAGCGTGATTATGGCCTATAAACCCCTATCTGTGTGTGGTTGTTTGTGGTTGCTTGCATCTCGGTCTGCGCACCAATCTTCCCTCTCTTATTCCCGATGTAACTCGAAATAATTCGAGATTCTTTCCTACCTTTGCTCCCCCCGAATGTAACTCGGGGTTTCCCCTTTTTAAAGCAATGTAATAATTAGGATAGATTTTATTTCCTGTTATGTCGAATACCGGCGGACATCAAGACGACTGCTCAAACGATCGGTTCAAGGCGTGAACTGATCGGTTGACCTTCCAGACGGTCGGTTCAAGGAGTGAACCGATCGGTTGATGACCGGTTCGAGGAGCGAGACGAGCGGGTGGCAGACATGACAAGATGCACGACGACCAGGCGAACCGATCGGTTGGAGGAGCCAACCGATCGGCTGGTGGCACCCAGACGACCGGCTGGAGAGTACAGATCATTCATGAGATGAGTTGATCAACTCAGAAGGCAAGGCACAGAAGTTCATCTTGTACAGGTTGCATGTGATGTAGACCTAGATGATCGTGATTCCTCTTGGCTCGAGGAATCACATTAGGATGGCCATAATCATCGCTTTTATCGTTTTGTGCATGTTTTCTGTGGGATATAGCATGTATATGATACATACTATGTATTGTGGTGATTGGATATGTATATGTATATAAAACCAAATCCCTCATTAAAATATTAAGTTTTAGATGCCTTCAAAATGCGACACACGTGAAAAGCTTGATCGACCAAGTGTGGGCACGCCCAAGCGTGGTGCACCGTCTATCTCATGGAAGCGTGAAGGATGAATGTGTGGGTCTGCCCAAGCAGGGTGCATATTCATCGTGTTTGCTTTGGGTCGGACTTAACAAGGTGACCTAGATAGGATCTAGCACCTTGAGGCATGGAGATGATCATTGCAAGGAGTTGTAGATGACATCTTATCAAGAGTTGCATATGATGCAATTGGCAAAAGTTGCCTACCTGAGAGATCTATGTTGTGGGTGACAGCCCAAGTTGGTCCATGACTTAAAGGATTTCAGGATCTTGCCCACTAGAAGGTTGTACGCTGCAATCTTCCGAATTGATGGTGAGGGCTATCAATTTGAAGTAAAATAGTGGGAGCGATAATTAATTAAAGGCCTAATTTTATCGTCAACTTTTCAAATCAATCAAACAAGTCAAAAGAGTTTTGGACTAAAATTGCATATATTTCCTTTTGTTAAAATAAATGGTTAATCAACAAATCACTTTATTTGCGATCGGTCTTTGAGACCAACAAATTAAATGGGAATAATTCCACGACTGGTTAGGATGATGATGAGAAGTGTTCTCAATCAAAGAGCGAAAGCTCTAAGTCCTAGTTATACCAGAACCAGATGAACTCGATCCCACCACATCAATGGCTGAAAGTATGCTTATGGAAGCATACTGAGGATGACATTGATGAGGAGTGCTTGATGTTGTGTTCTCTGAACTATGAGTTGCAGAGACAACATGAGACATATGATGTCTCCAAGATACTGTCCTAGTATGTCATGATAGAAGGAGATCCAGTAAGGTATTCACACACTCAATGTGATTGGGTATGTGGAAAACCTGATTAAGAAGGATTCCCTCTGAGCCAAGAGTTGGCTATTGGTATGATACTGCAAATGTTGTGAGAATCATACAATTCATGATAAGCTACAACATGAACAACTTTGACAAGCGTTGACAGAGTTGTTGGACATGTTGAGGATAGTAGAGGCAAAGATGAAGAAAGACAAACCATAGTCTTTGATGTGATCAAAGAAAAGGTAAGTCTTAAGGGCAAGGGCAAGGGCAAAGCTAAGAAGTGTTCTGATGCTAGCCAGCAATCCAAGCCGTCTTCAGCCTCAAGGCACATGGGGAAAGGGTGTATGAGGGAATTGCCCTCTATATCTAGAAGAACAAAAGAAGATGAAGGAGGGGATGGAGATCTCCACCTAAGGTATCATGAAATGAACCGCTTCTTTATCCAAGGTATATGATACCAAGATATGGATATGTCATATATGATATGCAATATCCGCAAAGAAGTGATGGCCTTTGTGAAAGGACCAAGAAAGAAATACCCATCATTGGAGCAAGTGTTGCTGCCATAGATAGGAGTATCTTTCAGTTTATTTCAGTCTAAAGGGCACGAAATGGAGTTGAGAACTGCTATTTCATATATTGCCAATAGATAGAAACACTTTATTATTGCATTTTGTATGACAATGATGGCAATTAATAAAGTTGATGTTTCAATCTTAAAGATATGATCTTTGTGGCAATGTCTTGTTTATCTTGTAATACATGGTATGTATAAGATAAAATGATACCTAAAGTTATTGATAACTCAAACAATTAAATTAGCATATATCATAAGAAATTCATTTCTAGTTTCCATATGATGGATAAATCTAGACTCTTTTGGTTAGAGAACCAGTAAGAGACATGAATATCTTGGACATGATTAATCAATCTTCACTAATGGTAGTGGGAGAATGATTATCCTATTAGGTATAATACATGTGATGTATTTACATACCTATTGGAACAAATGCTAATACTTTTAATGGTGTTTAGAGAAATACCAATATGAATATCCTGAAGTGTTCATGATTTTCATAGATGAAGTGCAAATTTGGTAAAGTATTAATTCTTGATGAGATCAATGAATAAAATACTTGGACCAAATGTTTGAGATGCTTATGAGTGATTATGATAGTGTATCATAGTGAACTCATGATTAAGGCATGGTGATGTCTGAATCAAGAAGGAATCGTACTCTAAGGAGTTAGAGAATGATTATCGAATAACTGAATTCTCCTTAATAAAAGAATACCCCACACTAATAAAGGAAATTAAGAATCACAAGGGTTGTGAGTTCTTATATCCTTAACAGATACACCTCAATTATCTATGTGATGAGTTGTTCATGTGATGAGTCAACTATCTAGATGAATATGAGGAACCGAATTTTGAGTTATGATTTATGATCATTACATCCTAAATGATTTCCATGTGAACCATAAGGTATGACCTTGATGGTAGCACTCATTGGATCATATCCATAAGTGCAAATAAGTCTTAAGTGTTAAGACACATGGATAACATTTTGAGAAGGATGATGCTTGTTGATTGCAACTTAATGACTGAGACATTTGGCATATGGATACTAAAACCGCATTCCTATGAGGAATAAAACAAGGATGTGTGCGTGACACAACCTATAAGGTTTATGAATCCACTAATGCAAATGAAGTCTATAAGTTACAATGGACTAATCAATGTGATTGATTGAGTATAAGCAACTCAAAATTGGATCTTTACTTTGATGATATAGTCAAAGGGTTTGACTGATATGTCAAAGATAAAGAAGGGATCTGTGATTTAGTGGGAGAGTATTCACATTCCACATATTGATGTGAAATGGAATTGTTCTAGAATGGAAATCCAAAAGTGGAAATTATCTTTAAGGAAGATAGAGATGTTTCCTATGTGATAGGAATAGAGATCTATAGAGATAGTTCTCGAAAACCTCTTGACCTGAAAAGAGAGAGCATACATTGGCAATCTGTACTGAAGGGTTCAGTATGCACAGATTCAGTGGGAGAAAACTTGTCCATGTTATATGGATATTAATATCCCAAGGCCAAGTGCCCAATTCTTATGAAGAATGGGAACACTAAGAATAGATATGGATCTATCATGTATGTAATCATCCCATTGTCTTGCATATATGACATGGCAAGAATAAAACGCATTCATCATCTTGTATGTAGGACATGGCAATATGATGTGCTCATCCTGATAACTCGTATGTAGGACATGACGAGTGGATGTCTGTCTACTTCCAGTAAGGGTTACTGGAATACCATAAGAACTTGATAAGTACTTGGGAAGTACTAGTTCTATGGAGATAAGGAAGAGTTTGATGTAAAGAGTTACATTGATGTGAACTTCTGAAAGGACAGAAAATTAATCGCAAAATATACATAGGATGTATAAAAGTGAAAGTTTGTTGATAATTGGAAGTGTTCCAATAAAACCATTTAAAAGGGAAATGCCGAGTATCCGTGTGTTAGAGAACAACAGTGGATACTATATGGATCTGGAAGTTCATGAGATGAACTTATAGATATTCCACTCATTGATGACAAGTCTGGAATCCTTGATCATGCAATGTGGCTAAAGGTTAGCAATGGAATACTAGATCGCATATTACGACAACTCCATCTCATACGTGTGACGTACAGCGAAGAGATGAGAGATATGCAATTTATACTGACTTTGGCAAGGTGTTGCCATTACTCACTATATTGGCACAAGAGCACAGTAAAATGTGGGACATGTTTAGAGATCACTATGAATATGATTCAAGGGTGATTGGCTCGCAGTGCAAGTGGGAGTCTGTTGGTATGTATGCCCTGAGAGCCAATCATGGGATGATTGGTGGGATGCATTAAGATTGATTTGATAAACATCAAAGGCAAGCTTCCAATTCTTTCTGGTTCAGTCATATGAGATAGTGATAGAATAGATTGAATGTCTAGAGAATGACAGTACTCAATGACGTATGCTTTCAGGTTAAGGACCTGAACGATGAGATCATACGGATGCTAAGAGTTTGTACATTCTTGTTATGTCCCTAGTCGGATGTCATTGTGGAAGGTAGATAGATAGCAATGACATACAAGACTAGATTGTGGTGTTGGTTGATGACAGAATCTCATTAGTCATGATATAGAGATATCAAACCAAACACATAGGTACTTGTTAGAGAACAAGTGTACCGGACAGACCCACCGTGAGTTTGACACATGGAACCATAAGATGGTAGTCACAGTCAATACTCACAGTGATGGTGGTGAGTGTGATTCTTAGACCTAAAATCACTGCACTCAACACATGTCGTTGGGCACACTTTGACATCATCAAACGCAGTCCTGAAACATGGGTTGTTATAAAGGTGATGATTGGGTGGCTTTGACACATGGGGCTTTTGAGGGGTGAGTGATAGATATGGGATTTGTCCCTCCTGAGGGAGTTTGATATCCAAGGCCACTTGATGAGTAGGATTGAGATAGGCGTGTGCACGCGTGTGTGAATTAGTATGTGATATTGATGTCATAAATATCTCCTTCAATCTACTGTGAGATCAAGAAAGTGAATGAACGTTGACAGGATGACTGTTCCATGCCTTGAGTTCATTCGGGATATCAGTGACAAAGGAATTATACATTCACTGTAACACCATTCATGGATTGTAGGATGAAAGTTGTTCTCCAACTTTCTACTTTCACTTGGGTAGCACTGATGTGTGACTAGGCACCGCTCTTTGCTTGTGAAGTCATAAGTGTTATGGACTTTCACTACCAACGTGAAATGGACCTGCAGGGTCACACACATAGGATTTAACCTGGAAGAGGAGTTTTATCCACAAGCAATGTTTAGATTGATTACTAAAGGAGTTTAGTAGTTCAATTAAACACTTAATCAGTCGATGACTCAATATCATATGGTTCAAGGTGTTGGACGCATTGATTGGAGTATCGGATTGATTGAAATCGCATTTGACTGATTCTGCACAACCTGTACTCCCAACCGATCGGTTCAAGTGTTGAACCGGTCGGCTGAGGTTGCTGAACCGGTCAGCTCAAGTGTTGAGTCGATCGGCTCAAGCCCAGGGTGAAACGAGCGGTTCAAGTGTTGAACCGATCGGTTCAACTGGTGCAACCGAGCAAGTTGGGAAAGTCAGGTCAGTGAGAATTTTCCTTGCGTTTCACTTGCCCAATTTGATTGGAACAAGGATTGGTATTCGACACCAATTAGAAACGAAAGAAGGAAAGTCAATCGGGAACCATCCAGGACCACGAACCGACCGGTTCAGAAGTGAACCGATCGGCTCATGGGTCCCAACCGATCGGTTGGTGCTCCAACCGACCGGTTCAGGTCCCCAACCGACCAGTTCACTTGTGAACCGATCGGTTCAGGTTGTGAGTTGGTTGCTTTTTCTGGAAAATCTCGAACCCTTCTACTCCTGCTTTAGTCCCATATTGCCGGGCACAGAGAACCCTGTCCCATGACCCGCCTATATATATAGGGGTATTGGGGGCTTCTCAGTGTACAACTCAATGCAAGCTGGTTGCTTTGCGAAGTTGTCGTTCTCTCTGGTTTTGGTAACCGTGAGAGATCCCGAGCAAGTGCTTCCCGCAAAAGGGAGGTGCAGCAAGGGAAGGACAACTGCAGTTGCAACTGGTAGCAGGAGAGTGTGTTGGCGACTAGTACGTCAACAGGAGGGTGTGACTCCTTCCACTTCCTTGTGGGACAAGGAGAGTGGAGTTCCAGGTGGTCCGTGTGGACTACTATAGAGGCGGGAGGTTTCTGCCGCTCAGGAGGACAATTGTCATTCGACAGTCCGGTAGGAGGAGGAGTCATCAGTCCCAGTGCGACCAGGAGCTGCACAGACGCCGTCCAAGACCGGAGTTGAAGACCGCGCATTGCGCGAGGTATTGTCGCCGAGCAAGCCTCGGGACAAGGTATGATTCCACAAACCATCCTTTCTTATTATATAGACGTTGACGCGTTTCCTCGGTATGGGTTGGGGAGAAAATTTTTTTATTTCCGTTGCCTTCTCTGTCTCCCCTAAAACCCAACAAAATGATCTTCACCACCTACTTTTCTAAATGGTTTTGAGTATTCAACCAAGACCGTTTGAGGTCTGATTGGTCAAGACCATTTGAGGTCTAAGTGACCAAGATCATTTGGAAGGTAATTAATCAAATTGCATGAACACTTAAAGTGAATAAAGGTCAATGGTTTAAGTGGTCAATTACATGATGTAAATCAATGGTGTTTATAGTAATGGTACCTTTAATGAGATAGGGTGATTAGTACCCTTCAAGTAGCTAAGCCCTAATAATCATGGTGACAATGACTAAAACCCATGATGTCAATTCTTCTTCAAGATTGAGTTGACTTAGCTTAATCAAGGCTGAAGCAAACATCATCTTATAGAAGATGAAAGAGAAGATTTCCTACATGATTGATAATCAAGTAGTAGACTTCGTATATGATTGAATGTCTAATTAGGGTATGATCCTTCATAGTGAGATCATGAAACCCTAATTATGAGGGTTAATGAATCATAACCCTAACTGAGGATGTTAATGGAAGTAATCTTACTACATGATGATGGTATGATCTTAATTCATAGTGATGGTATGATAAACCCTAATTCAGGGTACTTTGATGGTCGCTCCTACTTAGGGTGAATAGTAAACCCTAATCTAGGGTGATGTGATATGAATAGAAACCCTAATGTAGGGTGACGACATGAGAAACCCTAATTGGGGGTGATGTCATGAGAAACCCCAATTGGGATGAACAGTAAGTCTAATTATGGTTTATTGAATATGAAACCCTAGCTTTAAGTAATGTTATGTGGAACCCTGATATTATGATATGGTGTAAGACTCAATTTAGGGTGATGTCATGTGATGATATATGAAACCCTAGAGATGGTTTAATAGCCAGTACACCAAAGAGAGGTGTGCCTAAAATAATTAAATCAGATGAATATGTTATAAACATGAAGGATAGGGTTAATGAACCATGTGAATGATAATGTGGTGATTTTAATGAATAAGGATCTAAGAGACAAGATGATGCCTAGATCCTTGTACAACCATCTCTATACATGAGTAATAGCCTATACACCTTATAATGATGAGGACATAAAACTTTTAGGAATGATGTATGCTATACTAAATAATGATGTGGATAACATCCTAAGAGTTGAAATACCTAAAATAGTTGATAATGGTTTATCCTATATCAACAATGTCTATCAGTTGGATAAGTCCATATCATTAAAGACAATTGGACAATTCTAATGTGTGACCCATGCACCATATGATGAAAGTAACAAGTTACTGGATAAAGGATTAAGAGGGAAATACCTTAATACAAAGTTAGTTGATTAACTTAAGAAGATGGAAATGAAAAGAAAGTGATACATTCAGATATGATAGATATCACATTCTGCATTTCATTGTAGACTTACCTTGATGAGCCTCTAATTCAATACTCTTGGTTAAGAAACACATGAAATGTGTGTTATGCAATTGTTACAATAAAGATGTAATGAACACAATGTACTTTGATAAATGTTGACCAATATACCTTGAGAATGGGGTATGCTAATCAATGAGTATGATGTAATCATACCATGATAAGGATGAGAAATGAACTCATGCCTTGAATTGATGATCATTAATGATATATGATGAGAATAGTGATCATAAGCAAATACTTATGATATCTTTAAATACTCCCAGAGGTGTGGAGTAATATATTAGGGTTGAACTAATAATGTTAGCATGAAACCCTAATTAAAGCATGATGAGAAACCCTAACCCTAATTTTGGGTAAAGGGAATGAAAAACCCTAATTGACAGATAACCCTAATCTTGATAAAGGATGGTGGTGTTACTAATGTTTCATATGATGAGACAAATGACTTACATGACTGTTATCATGTCTATTAATCATGTAGACATCATGAGATTATGAACATAGCTAGATATGAGCTATGACTTTCATATAATAAACATGTTGTATGGCCTTATGTGCCTAATGTTGTTGTTGCTTAGTAAAAATAACAAAATGTGCATGAACCTTATGAGTTCCATGAGTAAGTTGTTGCCTAGTGAAAGGTGGCAAAACATTTATTAGGCTTTGAGAGCCATGTGAGATACTTGTGTAATGCATACCTTGGTCTGAGGACCTGGTGGTAATGGTTACCTAACAAGTGGTAACAGTGATAGTGATGAATTGAGGGTATGAATACCCAAAGTTGATAAGTATGATAATGATGTAGTTGAGGGATGTGAACTTCCAAAAGAAATGAAATGAGGGACTGAAATCCCAATATCCTATAAGGAATGAGAAAGTGATTGGTGAAAATAGTACATGTTTCCTTATAGCATTTATCTGAATAAGTTATGTTTGAGAACTTGACTGGTGCTAAAAGAATATGCTAATGTACTTAATTAATTAAGTGAAATCATATCATGTAGAGCCCTGACCATAGATCCATCATCGTCAGCAATAGGTGATGGTGAAATAGGTGCTCCGCGGCAAAATTTGGAATGCATATTTTGAATATGTGGGGGTAATGGGAGAATATATCCTGACGTCCTAGTGAGGGAATTGATCAAAGGTAAACAACAAACCTCTCAATCCTTCATTACTTGTACCAGGATGGATGTATCATGAATCCCCCGATGATTGGGACAGATGCAGTACACATCTCCCAATAATGTTAATGTCGGATCGATGGAGATAAACATGAAATATCACGATCGCGAAGAGAGTACAGCATGCCACTGTAACTCTAATAGCGAAGTTGCCAGTATACCCTGGAAAGTTATATATAGCAGAGACACAAGATGTCCTTCATGTAATCTCACACTGACCGAGATATGGGAGGTCTTGGTAGCCGGCTCTACCTTTGACCTTGTATGGTACCAATTTCGACTTCACAATGGTCAGTTGGAGTATGAGCGGTATACCTCATCTCCTCAGGGCATAAATGTGATTGTAAAATGTAATCAGCCGTATAGCATGTTTGCTTAAGGATTGAATACGGAAATTCATTGGTTGATGTTATACTTCTTTCATGCAACACTAGTTGATAAATGTTATTCATATCTCTTTACATTCAATGCAAGTAGATATGTGAAATATGAATCTACCATGAGTAGATACAATGCTCCCCTTATGAAAGGAAATTACTTTACCCTGTTCATTCAATGATTAATATTGTTGCTCCTGTTTGGTTTTAATTATAATAAACTGCTATAACAATGTTTTGGCAGAGGGTTATATCTCCCGCTGGGACAATTTACAATTTTCTCACCCCCGTGGGATCCAATGTTTTTAGGTAATCACAGAAGAAGAAGCAGGAACCTAATAGCAAGAGAAAGGAAACAGCAATATCAGGGACAGCAGTAATGACTCAGGTGGAGGCACTGGCTGCCAAGTTTTGTCTAGATAGTAGTCTTATGTGTCATCTCTGTACTCTCAGGTCCTCGGAGTCAGTAGTCAGTGTTTTAAATGAATTGATCTGAGATTTTGTCTTGATGCCTCGAAGTTATATGTTGTCTATATATTATGTCTTGAGACAACTGATGTTGTAAATATCGAGAAGAGATAGTGCAAGACATGTACTTTGAAACCGAATGTAAATGTTACACTTTGGTTCTTGAAGAAAAATATTTCCTATGTGTGAATCTCTTTGCAAAAAGTTTTAATTTTTAGTGATTTTCAATAATCCGCTGCAAATGATTCGCTTCTCCATTCACATACCAATCACCACTGATACACAGCCTCTCAGGGTCACATCACTATGGGATATCAATCCCTCATTCTAGTACTAGAGGATATCACCTCAACTAGGCACTAAGCCCTTTCTAGGTCCTTTGACCCATCACATCACACTTGTGATTCATGGTTATCTCATCATGTTTCATTGGGCATATAATAATTACTTATGCCACATCACATGTACTTTCCATAGCAATCATTAGCTATTACATTCATAGAGAGAATATGTTAAAACACATTAAACACCTTTAAATAAAGCAAGAAATGCATCATAAGTTCTCTCATTTAGGATTAGGCTTCATGCTTATTTCACATAGGGTTCTCAAGCATTATTCTTTCTCAAATCTCTGACCTTCACTACTCATAAGTTGGGAGTGTATGAGGCTAAAAATTAAACAATGTAACCAAGTATGCACAATCACATATTTATACTTCCCTTTTCCCTTATCAAGGTTTATAGCCAATGTAGATATCATTAACCATCTTCATAGTATTCACTAATTACAACACACCAATAAACTCACATGGTTAAAGTCATGTAATTCAAGGGAGATAGAGATAGTACAATATCATTCTTTCTATTCATAACATTCAATAATATGACTTACCCTTAGAATTAGGGTCAGTGCTCTTCACATATAGCTGATTAGGGTTTTACATCATGGCTATTATCACCAAACCCTAAACACACCATTTCCACCTTCTTGGAACCAATTTAAGTTTGATTAACATTAGTTAGGCATTACTAGCTCATTGTGTCATCAACACTAGGTACCACCATTTTCAGAAAGGCATATGTGTATTACCTCATTAAGTTATGTGTGGATTTCAACAATGCATTATGTAAACACATTGACCATTGTACCAACTGTTGGGTTTTACGGGAGGCAGAGAAGCAGCGGAAACAAAAATTTTCTCCCCAAAACCCAGAATAAAAGGAATCGCGTCAACGTCTATATAATAGGAAAGATGGTTTGTGGATGCATACCTTGTCCCGAGGCTTGCTCGGCGACAGTACCTTGCGCCTTGTGCGGTCTTCACCTCCGGTCTTGGACGGTGTCTATGCAGCTCCTGGTCGCACCGGGACTGAAGACTCCTGGTCTCACCAGGACTGTCGGGATTGACAGTTGTCCTCTGAATGACAGATGTTTCCCGCCTCTGCAGTCATCCACACGGACTGCCTGGAACTCTGATCTCCTTATCCCACAAGGAATCGGAAGGAGTCGCACCCTCCTGTCAGTGTACTAGTCACTGACACACTCTCCTGCCACCAGTCACTTTCTGCAGTTGTCTTTCCCTTGTTGTGCCTCCCTTATCGGGTAGCACTTGCTCGGGCTCTCTCGGTTACCAAAACTAGAGAGAACGACAACTTTATAGAGCAATTGGTTGCACTGTGTTGTACTTTTAGAAGCCCCCAATACCCCTATATATAGGAGGGTCATGGGACAAGGTTATCTATCTCGGGCAATGCGGGACTAAAGCAGGAGTAGAAGGGTTTGAGATTTTCCACAAAAACAACCAACTACGTAACCTGAATCGATCGTTTCACAACTGAAACGGTCAGTTGGGGATCTGAGCCAGTCGGTTGACACCTCAACCGATTAGTTGGGACCCATGAAATGGTCGGTTCACTTCTGAAATGGTCGGTTTGTGGTCCTTATCAGTTCCCGATTGACTTTTCTTCTTTTGTTTCAAATTGGTATCAAATACCAATCCTTGTTCCAATCGAATTGGACAAGTGAAACGAAAGGAAATTTCTCACCAATCTTACTTTCCCAACTTGCTCGGTTGGACTTGAACCGATTGTTTCAACACTTGAACGAATCGCTTCACCCTGTCCATGAGTCGATCGACTCACCAGTTGAGCCGATCGGTTCACCAAGCTCACCCGATCGGTTCATCACATGAGCCGGTCGGTTGGGAGTGCAGATTGTGCAGAATCAGTCAATCACAGTTTCAATCAATCTGATACTCTAATCAATCAGTCTAACACCTTGAACACTATGATATTGAGCTATCAATTGATTGAGTGTTTAATTGAACACTAAACTCCTTTAGTAATCAATCTAAACATTGTTTGTGGACAAACTCCTATTCCAGGTTAAATCCTATGTGTGTGACCCTGCAGGTCCATTTCACATTGGCAGTGAAAGTCCATAACACTTATGACTTCACAAGCAAAGAGCGGTGTCTAGTCACACATCAGTGCTACCCAAGTGAAATAGAAAGTTGTAGAACAACTTTCAATCCTACAATCCGTTAATGGTGTTACAGTGAATGTATAATTCCTTTTTCATGGATATCATGAATGAACTCGAGGCATGGAACAGTCATCCTGTCAATGTTCATTCATTTCCTTGATCTCAGAGTAGACTGGGTGAGATGTGTGTGACATCAATATCACATATTGATTCACACGTGCATGCACATGCCTTTCTCAATCCTACTCATCAAGTGGCCAAGGACATCAAACTCCCTCAGGAGGGACAAATCCCATATCTATCACTCAGCCCTTAAAAGCCCCATGTGTCAAAGCCACCCAATCATCACCTTTATAACAACCCATGTTTCAGGACTGCGTTTGATGATGTCAAAGTGTACCCAATGACATGTGTTGAGTGTAGTGATTTTAGGTCTAAGAATCACACTCACCACCATCACTGTGAGAGCTTACTGTAACTACCAAGTCATGGTTCCATGTGTCACTCTCACGGTGGGTTTGTCTGGTACCTTGTTCTCTAACAAGTACCTATGTGCTTGGTTTGATATCACTATATCATGACTAATGAGATTTTGTCATCAACCAACACACAATCTAGTCTTTAGTGTTATTGATGTCTATGGTTATTTCCAGAATAATAACCGACTAGGGACCAAACAAGAATGTATACTCTTAACATCTGTATGATCTCATCATTTAGGTCCTCAACCCAAAAGCATACGTCATTGAGTAAAACAATTCTTTAGACATCTATCATGTTACACTATCATCTCAGAAATAGTTTAAACATATAGATCGGAAATTGCCTTTATTATTATTCAAATCATTTACAAAGTATCCCATTACAATCATCATATGACTTGCTCTATGGGCATACATACCAACAGAATCCCACTTGCACTTAGAGCCAGTCACCAAGGAACCTCAGTCCTTGTGACCTAGCATGACCATCATGCTTCTGCTGAGAAAGGCCTTAGTCCGTGGATCAACTATGTTGTCTTCAGTTGGTACTTTGCAAATCTTCACATCTCCTCATTGTACGATCTCTCGTATGAGATCGAAGTGCCGCAGTATGTGCTTGGACCGCCGATGTGATCTGGGTTCCTTAGCTTGTGCAATAGCTCCATTATTGTCACAATAAATCTCAATTGCATCACAACTACTGGGAACTACACCAAGTTCAGAAATGAACTTCCTGATCCACACAGCCTCCTTTGCTACATGTGAAGCAACAATATACTCGGCCTCTGTAGTAGAATCGGCAATTGTTTCTTGCTTGGAACTCTTCCAGCTCACAACTCCATTATTAAGGCAAAATACAAATCTTGACTGTGATCTGTAATCATCTTTATCGGTTTGGAAGCTTGCATCGGTGTAACCCTTTACAACCAGCTCTTCTTCGCTGCCATAAACAAGAAACTGATCCTTAGTCCTTCGCAAGTACTTGAGGATGTTCTTTACGGCTATCTTGTGAGCATCCCCGGGATCTGACTGGTACCTGCTCATCATACTTAGAGCATACGAGACATCTGGGCGTGTGCACAACATAGCATACATGATGGATCTGATGGTTGATGCATATGGGATCCCATTCATACGCTCCCTTTCTTCACAATATTGGGGACATTGAGCTCTAGAGACGGTGACTCCATGTAGTATGGGGATGTTTCCTCTCTTTGAGTTCTCCATGCTGAACCGCTTCAGCACTTTGTCAATGTACATGCTCTGACTTAGTCTGAGAAGCCTTCTAGATCTATCTCTATAGATCTTAAATCCTAGAATGTAGGATGCTTCTCCTAAGTCCTTCATTTAGAAAGTATTCCCAAGCCAAGTCTTTACCTTCTCTAAGGCTAAGACATCATTCCCCATCAAAAGTATGTCATCCACATACAATATGAGGAGTGTGGTCGAGCTCCCACTAACCTTCTTGTACACACAAGGTTCATCTTCATTTTGAGTAAAGCCAAACACTTTGACTTCCTCATCAAATCGAAGATTCCAACTCCGAGATGCTTGCTTCAATCCATAGATTGACCTTTGTAGCTTACAGACTTTATTAGCATTCTTTGGATCTATAAAACTTTCAAGTTGTGTCATGTACACATCCTTATTTATATTCCCGTTAAGGAATGCAGTTTTAACATCCATCTGCCAAATCTCATAGTCATAATAAGTTGCAATAGCAAGCATGATCCTGATGGACTTAATCATGGCAACTGGAGAAAAGGTTTCTTCATAGTCAACACCTTGAACTTGTCGAAATCCCTTCGCAACCAATCTGCCTTTATAAGTTTGCACATTGCCATCCATGTCGGTCTTTTTCTTGAAGACCCACTTGCACCCTATGGGTTTTACCCCTTCGGGTGGTTCCACCAAAGTCCATACTTTGTTGGAGTACATGGATTCCATCTCGGATCTCATGGCTTCAAGCCATTTCTCAGAATCTGGTCCCTCCATAGCCTCTATGTAGGTAGTTGGATCATCATCTATGATCAACTCACCACCTTCCTGAGTCACAAGTTATCCAAACCTCTCAGGTTCAAGGTGGGTCCTACTAGATCTACGAGTTCCTTGTGTTACCTGAGGAGACTGAGATTCCACAACACCTTGTGAATCTCCATTTTCCTCTTCTACATCTACCGGTTCTATGTTTTCTTGTTGGGCTTGAACCTCTTCAAGCTCTATTTTCCTCCCACTATTTCCTTTGGAAATAAATTCCTTCTCTAGGAACACAGCTGTCCTGGCAACACACCAACTTCCTCAGATTATCAACATCTGGAACCACCATCCTGTCACGATAGCAAACTAATCCATCCTCGGACTCATGAAACCCATCACGCTGGTCGCTGCCGAACTCTGATTTAATCAACTGTACCGCATCATTTGTGTGTTGTGCATCCTTGATCTACTACCTCAACGTAGGCTTAACCTGCATCTATGCGAAGAGACCAGACAACAAAGAAACTTCCATCTGCACATTCATCTGCCGCAGAGAAACAAACATATCTCGCCTATGGCATACCAGAGAACTCAACTGTGCCTTCTTTAAAGAAAGAGAAGAAGACTTCCTGCTAAGCGCAACAGCTACCACATTCACCTTACCAGGATGATACTCGATAGTACAGTCGTAATCATTGATCAACTCCATCCATCGGCGCTGTCGCATGTTCAACTCTTGCTGCGTAAAGATATACTTCAAACTCTTATGATCCGTAAAGATCTGACACACTTCCCCATACAGATAGTGTCTCCAAATCTTTAACGCATGAACTACTGCTTCCAACTCCAAGTTATGAGTCGGATAATTCTCCTCATGCTTCTTGAGTTGTCGCGAGGCAAAAGAAACCACATGATCTTCCTGCATCAACACGCAACCTAAACCTTTCTTGGAAGCATCACAGAAAACAACATAGCCCTTCCCAGGCTCTGGCAAGATCAACACTGGAGCACTGGTCAGCTTCTTCTTCAGGCTCTGGAAAGCTCGCTCACACTGATCATCCCAAACAAAAGGTACATCCTTCCTGGTTAACTTCATCATCGGCAACGCGATCACACTGAAGTCCTTGATAAACCTCCGGTAGTATCCTGCCAAACCAAGGAAACTACGAACTTTTGTCGGTGTCTTCGGTTGTTCCCAATCCGCAACGGATTCCACCTTCTTCGGATCTACTTTGACACCTTCAGCAGATATCACATGACCCAAGAAAGTCACTTCATCCAACCAGAACTCACACTTACTGAACTTGGCATACAACTGTTGTTGACGAAGAAGAGTCAACGCTTGATGAAGATGTTGCTCATGCTCTAGCCTGTCCCGACTATAGATCAAGATGTCATCTATAAAGATTACAACAAACTGATTTAAGAATGGACGGAACACTCTGTTCATCAAATCCATGAAAGTAGCAGGTGCATTGGTTAACCCAAACGGCATAACCACGAACTCAAAATGACCATACCTCGTCCTGAAAGCTGACTTTGGTATATCATCCTCCTTAATCCTCAACTGATGATATCCAGACCGTAGATCGATCTTCGAAAACACTGTAGCACCATGCAACTGGTCGAACAGATCATCTATCCTCGGTAATGGGTACTTGTTCTTGATCGTGACCTTGTTCAACTGTCGGTAATCTATACACAATCGCATCGAACCATCTTTCTTCTTAACAAACAACACGGGAGCACCCCACGGCGACGTACTCGGTCGGATAAAACCTTTCTCCAACAACTCTTGCAACTGCTTCTTCAACTCTGCCATCTCTACTAGAGCCATCTGTATGGTGACTGTGCAACTGGCTGCGTCCCTAGAACCAGATTGATCTCGAAATCAATCTCTCGGGGTAGAGGAATATCAGGAAACTCCTCAGGAAACACGTCTGCAAACTCTCGAGCCACTGACACCACCTCAAGACTAGGACCTTTCACTTTGGTAACCACAACGGTATCCACCACGTGGGCTAGGAACGCCTCACATCCTTGTCGTAACAACTTATCTGCCACCATAGCTGATACTAAACATGTCAGAAGAATCTTCCTATCTCCCTGGAAGATCCACTTCTCTCCAGCAACATCAAACACTGCCTGCTTGGAACCACAGTCCAAAACAACCTTATACTTCTCTAAGGTATCCATCCCAAGGATAACATCGAACCCATGCATATCAAGTGGTATAAGATCCACTTGGATACGATGTCCCGAAAAAGACAAAACACAAGATGGACACTCTTCTCGAAGCAAAGAGGAACCATCAAGAGGGGTTTCTAACAACAAGCTATCCTTCTTACAACTAACAGGTAAACGACAGTTTTCAAGCATACTATAGGAGATAAAAGAGTGTGTAGCACCCGGGTCAACCAGAACAGATATAAAGCAAGAAGAAGACATATCAGAATGAAATAACTCCATCTGACCTGTCACTACTCGCGGGTTGACTATCGCCTCCGGCTGATTCATGGCATAGAATCGAGTCGTTGCTTGTTGTCCATGACCTCTGCTTCCCTGAGCAGACGATCCAGCCTGAGACGCTTGACCGCGTCCTCGACCTCTGCTACCATTGTCCGGTGGTCTCTCTGACTTCTGAAAACTCTGGCTTGGCTGCTGCGTCACTTCGACATCTCTATTCGGGCAATTAAGCCTGAAATGCCCGACTTGTCCACAAAGATGACATGCCTTGTCCTCAAACCGTGGCCTAGCTGGCCCTGTCACTGCCACAGAAGCTGAACTGTGTGCCTTAGATGGTGAAGAAACATAACCTCTCCCTTTACTCGGAGACCACAGAGATGGTACACCAGCACTTCTCATTGCTGACAGTGCTGAAAACCTAGGCTTCTTAAAGCCACCAAACCCTTGTCATTGAAACTGAGCAGGTCTTTTAAGATACATAGACTCTCTTTTCTCCCTTACTGTCCTCTCGATCCGCCGAACAGATTCCACGAACGTAGCAAACCTCTCTCGGTTCTCCAACGCAGACATCGGGGTTGTCAACTCAGCACTTAAACCCTTCTCGAAACGTCTGATTCGTTCCTCGTTTGTTGCCGCCATGTGAGGACAAAACCTCAATAGATCCATAAACTTGGCTTCATACTCGGTGACGTTCATCGTTCCTTGCCGTAGCTTCTCAAACTGACTGATCTTCTCATCCAGATACGTCTTGGGAAAGTATCTGGTGATGAACTCATGTCAAAACACCTCCCAACAGATCACCTCACCAGGCCGCTTCTCTTCTTCGATGGTCCACCAGTGACCAGCACTACCTTTCAGAAGGTAGACAACGTGCTTTACCTTGTCTTCTTTGGGGATGTCAAGGATCCGGAAAGCCTTCTCGAGACTTATCAGCCACAGATTTGCATCCGCTGGATCAGCCGTTCCAGCATAATCCGAAGCTCCAACTCGGCGAAGCCGCTCGAAGGTCTTCCCAATACCTGATGCTTCTCCATGGGGAACCTGTGCTCGCGGAGGAGCCACTGGTAATCGCTCAACCATGAGATTCATCGTAGCCATTAACTGCCCCATAAGTTGTTGGTAAGCAGGATGTTCAAGTATGGCTGGGTTAAATTGGGGAACCTCAGGCACCCGATCTTCATGTTCCTGTCCATCTGCTCCATCAACCGATGCAGCATCACTATGCTCAGCAGAGTGTTCTTCATGGTTTCCAGACATCTTGGCTTTTCTTCCGCTGAGGGAAGAAGATTTTGTTAAGAAAATCTGGAAAACTCATAAGAATAGACTCAACCTAGTCCTAAATCCCTGTAGACTCAGCGAACCTAAAGCTCTGATACCAAACTTGTGGCAACACATCCCATTATCACACAGATAATGAGGTGTTATGCGAAAACGTGCGGAAATCACCATAACCACAGATTATGAAAACACGGGTTAATTAAAACTGATTGCGGAAACCTGATAAACTATGAAACTATTACCTTTCTGTCCTTATCCTGCACAGAAACATGTCATATATATACATCCATGAGATCTGATACGTGTCCACAGCTCAGAAATTGTTGTTCATCCACCACATGAGTTCACCACTTGTCATATACAGAAAAGGCCCACATCCGGCCAACAGCAGGATATACAAACATCATTGATCGATCATCGTGAAACAACGTCAAAACACTGCCAAGGACCTAAGAGTACAGGGATGACTCTAGACTCTACTACAAAACGTCCAAAAACAGCAGCACGTCCATCGTTTGCTTTCTACTGCTTGTCAAGCTGCTCGGCCGCAACACCATGACCACGACCATGTCTACCTCGACCACCTAAAAGGGGGTAAACCAGCGGAGTGAGACAATTGAACAACTTTCCCAGCGGGAAACATAACTTCCCACCGCAACTACAAAACCTCAGCAAGATAGACTATAACAGCAGATAACTATTAACAGATCTAACAAGAGTAGTCTATATGGAACACATTATTCTTACCGACAAGATGACCAGCTGTACAAAAGCATATAACTAGATATATCTCGGAGAATATGATTAGCAAGATAAGATGTATCTCGATGTAACATGATTATCAGAACAAGATATAATGTCACATAACCTTCTTATCAAGATTAGACATATTATCACATAACCTACAAGATACAACAAAGATATTACACAAATAAGGCCTCAAGCAATGTTTTGTGTTTATCCTAAGCAATAAGTACTAAACGGCTGTATTACGTATTATTAGGCCCCGAGGATTTGAATCGTACCATTCAAATCCAACCTCTGGCTGTGAAGCCTTAGACTGGTGCCATACAAGGTCAATGGAAGAGCCGGACTCCACGATCTCCCACCTCGTGGTCAGTACACGAGTACAACACAAGCAGGACCGCAGTCACATGCTGGATTGGTCTAAGCCACAGGGTCAGCTCCATAGGCTACCCTCACTCTAGCCCGCCTTAGTACAGGTCTCGGTGCTAGTACAACTGAGTCACGGGCATGTTCACCGTGCTCTGAGCCATGAACGTATTCATGCTCTCCACATCACATATCCTGAGCCATGGGCCTATTCACCATGCTCTATATACATATTTGAGTCTGTAACCGAAGTTACACTCTTACCTCCTTATTTTCAGGCTAGGAGCAACCTACACATATTCAACAATATGCGCTTCCAGGTTAACCCGTAGGAGAACCCGTTTCACCATCACCAAGTCCTGACGATGATGGATCTATGGCCAGGGCAACTACATGATATGATTCCACTATAATTAATTAGTATCTTTTAGATGGATTGTAGGATTCAACCAAGTTTTATAACATGTAAGATATAACAGGAAATAAAGAACGTTATATTATTATTGAAACCTCATCAACCTGATCCATCACAAGGATCCCGCATCACATGTTACCACTTGGCCTCTTGCCAACCATCCAGATCCATATCAAGGATCATCACGTACCATAGGATATCAATCCTTCATCATGTATTGTCGCTGCCTCTCAAGGCCCACATCATCATCATGGGACCAACACATTACATATATAATCTCATAGAACAAATATCAAGGTAATGTTACTCATCACATATGTCACATAGCCCTTTCATGGCTACACATCACATGCATGGTTAGGATACATAATAACCATAGATTCAAGATAAGGAATATGCTCATTATCATGAGTTATCATTCAAGATAAACTATTTATCAATATTACACTATTTGATGATCAAGCTTGTTAAGCACATCATACCATAATCATGCTTACCCTTATCTCAGGATTATACAAACAGTCAAGGCATTCACTTTATATAACAATTATGTTGAGTATACAAAGCAACTACTATTGTTACCAATATCATTACTATTACCATCCACTATCATCATTATTACCATTATTATCATTATGCAAGCTACTAGTGTAACTCTCATCATTCTCACTAGCAATTAAGCTCAAGGGTTAATTCATGCATGTCATTACTATCATTATTATCATCATTATTATGATCAACATTATTACTATCATCTTCTTTATTATTAACAAATAAGCATAAGGATCACATCATGCATCTTATCACCATTACCTTCCTCATTATCATCACTTATGCTAACTATCATTTATCATTATCATTAATAAGTAAGCATAAGACCCATATCCATATCATGTCATTACTACTCTTAATACCATTATCAGTATCATCATCTACTATTATCTTCATTTCTATGCCATTAAGAAACCTATTAATGTAACTTCCACTTAGCCACAGTATTTCAATCATTATCATTATTATCATCAACCACCTCCACCATATCGGCCAACTCAACCACAACTTGACCTATTGCCCAAACACAAGAGCACTCATCATATCGCCCAACACAAGGTATCCATATCGCCCAACACCAAGACAAGAGAGGGTCTCGCCCAACACCAAGACAAGAGAGGGTCTCGCCCAACACCAAGACAAGAGAGGGTCTCGCCCAACACAAGAAACAAGGCCTATCGCCCAAGAGAAGGACAAGAACATAGCTCAACAAAGTATACAAACATATCGGCCAACCAAAGCTTAGCTCACCCTATCGCCCAACACATGGGCAGGGTATCGGCCAACCTCAAGAACTCACCATATCGTCCACCAAGGTACCCTATCGCCCATCAAAGGGAGCACCCTATCGTCCAACACAAGGACAAAGGGAACCATGTCGTCCAACCTCAAGGATATCGTCCAACACATCCACAACAAAAGGGGTATCGCCCAACCCTAAGTCACCATCAACCTCAACTCAACCCTAGGTCACCATATCGACCAACACTAAGAACACCACTATGTCGCCCATCACAAGAACAAGGGTGTCGCCCAACACACCCAAAACCAAGGGAGGATATCGCCCATCCTCAAGGCAAGGGAGGATGTCGCTCAACATGGGTCATCTTCAACCTCCAACACAAGGAAACTCTAAACCCTAGAAAACAAGGTGCACAAAGGAACCCTAAACCCTAGAGGGGAATCGGTCACCAAAGGTACACAAGCAAGGTACAAAATCAAGGAACTAAGCTAAGCTATTAACAAGCAACAAGAACATAGCTAAAGGTAAAGGAGTTAGGGTTAGAAGCTATGCAACCCGCCTTAAGCTCCAAGCTCCAAGGAAGAAGATGCACTCCAAAGTCCCAAGCTATCGTCCACCAAGCTTCTCCAGGAAGGTGTATCGGCCACCACTTCAACTCCAAGGGAGTGGGTCGGCCAACACAAGCAAGATGGAGAGGGATATCGTGCACTCAAGGTGGAGGGGAGACCAAAAGAGCAAAGGAGACTAAGGCAAGGAGAAGAGCTACATATATAGGAAGAAGGGGAGGAGAAACCAAGGTAGATCCTTGCTATGTGTCGTCCACCCAAGGGACACTTGTCCTAGGGTTCAAGCTAACACATTAGCACAACAAGAGACACTTGTCCAAGCTAGGCACCAAGTGTCACCAACCAAGGTCAAGCCACATGGGCGACACAAGCAAGAATTCCTGCTGGGCGACACAAACAAGCTACTGGGCGACACACCAAGGTATTGGACGACACAAGACCATCTTGGACGACACACACACACCCTAGGTCGTCACAAACTTACCTTGGACGACACAAGGCAAGCCATGGCCGACACAAGGCTCAAACAAGCCCAAACAACACATCTCAATGCCCAAACAAATTCAACTCAGGCCCAAAGAACTCAAACAATAAGCCAAAGCCTTCCTCCCAACCCTAGAGGAAGCAAAGAGGGGAAAACATCTCACAAGATGACCAACTTGCATACAAAACCCCAAACTTGGGTTGTTTGCAAGTAGCCCCTCGAACACTCAACAAGGCACAACAAAAACCCTAATCACCACTCAAAGGTGATTAGCAAGCATCAAACCACCAAGGTTAAGCAAAACAAATAGGGTAAACCCTAAACGCAGGTCAGGGTCCTTACAAAAAGAGTCTAGATAACCATCTTTATGGAGTCTAGAAATGCGCTTCTCATTTATGTGCCCTAGACGACAATGCCAAACATATGTTTTGTTTGAGTCGTTGAGTTTTTGCCTTTTGGTGTTTACGTTGTATACACTTGTCTCCAAATATATCAAGTATAGACCATAAGACATTGGGGCACTGCCATAAAAGATCCCATCTTTAGAAATGGAACAATTTCCATTCTTAATAAGAAATTCAAATCCATCCTTGTCCAAATAAGAGACGGAAATGATATTCCTATTTATGGCAGGTACATAATAGCAGTTCTTTAACTCTATTATTAGCCCACTTGGTAGAGTTAACTCATAGGTTCCTACAGCACTGGTGGCAACCCTTGCCCCATTGGCAACACGTAGTTCAACCTCACCTTTCCCCAAAGGCCTACTTCTCTTAAGATCCTTCACATTTGAACAAATGTGAGATCTGCATCTGGTATCAAGTACCCATGACGAAGAAGTAGTAAAGTTAATCTCTATCACATATACATCAGAAGTAGAGATCTCTATCTCTGACTTCTTATTCCATCGTTCCTTCCATCCTCTCCATGTAGAAGAAATTGGTTTGGCGAGAGAACCCTTCTCTCCCTTACCTATCATTCCATTGATCTCTATCAATGAACTTTCTTTCTTCTTCACTAACGCATTAAGCATACATAGAGTGGATTCAAAGGTTCCTCGTATATCTGGATTGTGCAGAACACTTCTCACAGTCCTCAACCAGTTATGGAATTTGTTCTCAATTAATTTGCCCATTTTAAAAGATGATTCCTTTGCCATTCTACAAGAGAAAATTGCATTTTGTCAAAACTCCTTTTGATTTGATTTGAATAAAATTTGACGATAGTTAATTAGGCCTTTAATTAATTACCGCTCCCACTATTTTGATTCAAATTGACAGCCCTCACCATCAATTTGGAAGATTGCAGCGCACAATCTTCTAGTGGGTCAAGATCCTGAAATCCTCTGAGCCATGGACCAGCTTGGGCTGTCACCCACAACTCAGATCTTCCAGGTAGGCAACTCTTGCTAATTGCATCATATGCAACTCTTGAAAGATGTCATATGAAACTCCATGCCATGATCATCTCCATGCCTCAAGGTGCTAGATCCTATCTAGGTCACCTTGTTAAGTCTGACCCAAAGCCAACACGATGAACATGTACCCTGCTTGGGCAAACCCACACATTCATCCTTCATGCTTCCACGAGATAGACGGTGCACCACGCTTGGGCGTTCCCACACTTACTCGATCAAGCTTTTCACGTGTGTCTCATTTAGAAGGCATATAAAACTTTAATATTTAATGAGGGATTTGGTTTTTATATACATATACATATCCAATCACCACAATATATAGTATGTATCATATACATGCTATATCCCATTGAAAAACATGCAAAACGATAAAATCAATGATTATGGCCATCCTATTGTGATTCCTCGAGCCAAGAGGAATCACGGTCATCTAGGTCTACATCACATGCAACTTGTACAAGATGAAATATGTGCCTGCCTTTATGGGTTTGATTAGCTCATCTCCATGACTGATCGGCTCGCCATCAAGTTGGTTGTTCGGGTGCCACCAGCCGATCGACTGGCACCTCCAGCCAATCGGTTCACTGGTCGTCGTGCATCTCCTCAGATCGCCACCCACTCGTCTCGCTCCTCGAACCGGTCATCTGGAACACCAACCGATCAGTTCACGCCTTGAACCGATCGTCTCAGGTCGTCCGTCGTTCTTTGACATAACAAGAATTAAAATCCATCCTATTTACAATTGAATTGTGAAACCCCTAGTTACATTCGGGGGGAGCAAAGCTAGGAAAAGAAATCTCGAATTATTTCGAGTTACATCAGAAATAGGAGAAAGGGAATTGGTGTGCAGACCGAGATGCAAGCAACCACATACAACCACACACAGATATAGGGTTTATAGGCCATAACCATGCTACACATCCACCACAAAAATCATTTAAGGGAGACGTGTATCAAGTGCATTAATATTACATATCATATATGTATATTGGGGATTTGTGGATTGGACATGCATAAAGCCAATTTTATTTGCATCGTATGCAATAAATAAAGGCGACAAACCAAAATCAATCATATCAATAATCCTAAAATATAGAGCAGTTGACATGGCTCTGATACCACTATTGGGTTTTACGAGAGGCAGAGAAGCAGCGGAAACAAAAAAATTCTCCCCAAAACCTAGAACAAAAGGAATCGCGTCAATGTCTATATAATAGGAAAGATGGTTTGTGGATGCATACCTTGTCCCGAGGCTTGCTCGGAGACAGTACCTCGCACCTTGCACGGTCTTCACCTCCGGTCTTGGACGGTGTCTGTGCAGCTCCTGGTCGCACCGGGACTGAAGACTCCTGGTCTCACCGGGACTGTCGGGATTGATAGTTGTCCTCTGAGCGACAGATGTCTCCCACCTCTACAGTCGTCCACACGGATTGCCTGGAACTCCGATCTCCTTGTCCCACAAGGAATCGGAAGGAGTCGCACCCTCCTGTCAACGTACTAGTCACCGACACACTCTCCTGCCACCAGTCGCTTTCTGCAATTGTCTTTCCCTTGTTGTGCCTCCCTTATCGGGTAGCACTTTCTCGGGCTCTCTCGGTTACTAAAACTAGAGAGAATGAAAACTTTATAGAGCAACTGGTTGCACTGTATTGTACTTTGAGAAGCCCCCAATACCCTTATATATAGCAGGGTCATGGGACATGGTTCTCTATCCCGGGCAATGCAGGACAAAAGTAGGGCTACAATGGTTTGAGATTTTCCACAAAAACAACCAACTGCGTAACCTGAACTGATCGTTTCACAACTGAAACGGTCGGTTGGGGATCTGAGCCGGTTGGTTGACACCTCAACCGATTGGTTGGGACCCATGAAACAGTCGGTTCACTTCTGAACCGGTCGGTTCATGGTCCTGATCAGTTCCCGATTGACTTTTCTTCTTTTGTTTCGAATTGGTATCAAATACCAATCCTTGTTCCAATCGAATTGGACAAGTGAAACGAAAGGAAATTTCTCACCAATCTCTTTCCCAACTTGCTCGGTTGGACTTGAACCGATCGTTTCAACACTTGAACGAATCGCTTCACCCTATCCATGAGCCGATCGACTCACCAGTTGAGCCGATCCGTTCACCAAGCTCAGCCAAATGGTTCATCACATGAGCCGGTCGGTTGGGAGTGCAGATTGTGCAGAATCAGTCAATCGTAGTTTCAATCAATCTGATACTCTAATCAATCAGTCCAACACCTTGAACACTATGATACTGAGCTATCAATTGATTGAGTGTTTAATTGAACTACTAAACTCCTTTAGTAATCAATCTAAACATTGTTTGTGGACAAACTCCTATTCTAGGTTAAATCCTATGTGTGTGACCCTGCAGGTCCATTTCACGTTGGCAGTGAAAGTCCATAACACTTATGACTTCACAAGCAAAGAGCGGTGCCTAGTCACACATCAGTGCTACCCAAGTGAAATATAAAGTTGGAGAATAATTTTCAATCCTAAAATCTGTGAATGGTGTTACAGTGAATGTATAATTCCTTTTTCACTGATATCCTAAATGAACTCGAGGCATGGAACAGTCATCCTGTCAACGTTCATTCATTTCCTTGATCTCAGAGTAGACTAGGTGAGATGTGTGTGACATCAATATCACATATTGATTCATGGTGCGCTCCCGCTAGAGGCTTGCAACAAGTGCAATCCACGAGGTCGGGAGGCACGGGATGATGGGAGCTTTGCTTTAGATATTTGTATGGTCCCAAATCGAGTCTATCACTAAAACTAAAACAATGCGCCCACAAGCGTACATGGTACTGCTATAGTATAGGCGAAAGGCAAGATGCGGGGTCGAACCACGAAGATAGAGGGGGTGCTAGAGTTAGAAGGCATAAGCTACGTTCCTATTGCGGAGAGTAAGGTTTTGAGGGTTTAAAGGTTGGTTGTTGGTTTATTAAGCTAAGAGAGCGATTAGGAAAAGCAATATGAAACTAAGTTATCAAAAGACTAAATTGGCAATCTCAGTTAACCATCTATCTAAACAAGAGCAAGAACAAACTACACTAGACTAAGCAAGCAACTAGCAGTTGAGAGCCTAAGTTAACCACTAATCAAGATCAAAGACCTAAATTAACACTTAGCTAGAAAAACTAGGCAATTAACTAAGTCAACTAAAGCAATTAAACTACACTAGCATTAACAAGCAAATAGAGCAATTAAGGTTTTAAGCAATTAGATGACGGAGGTGGGCCGTTTGGGAATGTGACCTTGACATTAGTTGGGGGATGTCACCATAATAAGCAATTAACATATTTCATTCTAGATTACCAAACCAAACAACAAGGTGGGTGCTATGAGAATGTACCCTAAGCTACTAATTGGAGAACTAGGGCTAGGTGTAATTCTCATAGGACATACCACGTATAGGTATCTAGGATAAGAGGTATTAGTCAATTGAGGACCAAGGGTAAGTATGGGAGTAGAGATGAGGATATTTGACCTCATGCCACTAGCCACCTCAACCTTTAGGAAATCCTAGGCAATTGCACTAATCACACTTATACTAGTCACTTAGAACTCACATTTGCATGTAGGAAGAAGGTGATTATGTAGGAAGATAGGGGGCTAGCTAGGGATCCGAATTAAGGACCTAGGAGCCAATCCTATGATAGCTACATAGAAACCAAAACATCCTAGAAGCAAATGTCTTCAAGCACCACAAGGCAAGCAATTAATGTAATTAAACAACAACCACATGCACAAGTAATGGGAAATGAGATACAAGCAAAGGCAATCAGCATAGAATTGAAATATGTTCATTACAAATTATATTTCCCCAACATGGTATCACAGTCACATTTTTGCCCCAAACATCCCACCCAAGGGGGCTTAGCTATACATGATCAAACTAGGAACAAAGGAGAAGGGAAAGAGAGTAGGAATCGCCATGGATGCTTGATGAAGCTTGACCACCTTCACCTCCTTGCTGCTAGCCACGAACCTCCTCCTCCAAAGGTGCCCAAGAGCATGGAAATGGTGGAATGGATGGAAAGTGGGTGGAAATGGGATCAAATGTAAGGAAGTAGGTGGATGGGAGTAATGGAAGCAAGGGAGCAACTAGGTTGCGGCTAGGGGGTGCTCTCTCTTGAGCCCTAGAAGCAACTAGTGCTTATATAGGAGCTAGGGCTAAGTAGGGGCAAAATAGGAAAAACAGTGGAAAGTTGTATAGGGTAGGTGATCGCCACGGTCGTGGTGGGTGTGCCACGGCCGTGGTGAGGGTAGTGGGGGACGACCATGGGGTGGTGAACACGTTTGTGGGGTGAAGGAAGTGGTGAGATGGTGGTGGCCACGGCCGTGGCGGAGTGCCACGGTCGTGGTGGGTAGTATGCACCACGACCGTGTTGGGTAACACGGCCATTTTGGAGGAGTTGGAGCTGACCGTGGGGAGGGGCCACGGGTGTCTTGATCAGCATCGGCCACGGTCGTGGAGACTTGGCCACGGTCGTGGTAGGGAGGCAAATTCCCTGTTGGCGACTGATTTCTTGCAATTTAATTCCCACGACTGTGGCAAGGTGCCACGGCCGTGTTCTCTTCTCTTGACCACGACTGTGCTGATGGCCACGGTCGTGTTGTCTTCAGTGACCACGGTCGTGGCTGGGAGGCCACGGTCGTGGGCGATCTATGGAATTCCCTATTGCAACATGTTGGACTTTGGCAATAAAGCAACGACCGTGGCATTGTGGCCACGGCCGTGGTGAGGCTTGACTTCTTGATTTCTCTTCTAACTTTATCATTTTCGGATGTCTTTGCTCGGGGATGATTCTTGGCCACTGGAGGTAGGTTGAGGGAGACTTTGGGGCCTTCTTTGGGTCCCTACTTCTCTCTCTTCCATCTAAGCATGGTCCAAGTACCTGAAAAATAGTGCAAAGAACATCCATAAACATATTTTCAATGATAATCATATTGGGGAGAATAACATGTAATTCTAATGCATTTGAATGTGATAAAGGTACAAAATGACACGAGATACAGCCCTAGAATAGGGTTGGATCACCACCCCAAACTTGAAACATACTTGTCCTCAAGTATGCTCCAACTCAATCTCTTTTCCATTTTCCACAATCAAAAGATATGACAAATGCAATATGATGGGCGACAAATGCTAAATGGGATCAAAGGTGACTAGGTACATGAAAATCACTTCCCTCCTCTTCTACTTTCACAAACCAACCATGAAGAGAGCACAGAGCACATGAACTTCGCATATAATGCATGGATTGCACAAGTTATCAATATCTCATTCATAAGGTTCTGGGTAGACCGTTTCATGATGATGTTAATCGCCGATGACTAGGAGTGTTGTTTCACCTTCATGCGTTCAACCTTATGCTTCAAGTTATGCCAAATGACCCACATGGCTGCGGAAAGGGATAAAGTGAGCTAGGTTTAATGTTTCCTAGCTCCATGGGATGAAAGAAGAAGAAAGGGTTGCAGTAAGATTTGGAGTGCTTTTACACACTCTTCTTTTCTTTATTTGAATGCTCTTAAACAGGAGCATCCTTTTATTTTATTTTTGCTTCTCTTTTCTTCTTTTTTCTCTTTTCCCTTGGTGTAAATAGGGCATATGGTGGATAGAGTGAAGCGGGGAGATAAAGATGTGGCCACCCTAAACTTTTGGAGGTGGCCACGGCTAATATGTGCACTTTAGCATCTTTTTATGAGGCGGAGAGGTATGAAGATGATGAAAGAGTGGTCGGGTCAAAGAGAAGTCACTTGGCACGATCTTCCACATAAGGTCTCCTGCATGAAAACTAGTCCAACACTTCACCATAGATATCACATCACATGAATGAACCAAATGAAATCCATATATCAATCAAGTAACTCCACAAACATTAAATGTTCTATGCTTGCTCGGATCATAATTCAATCAAACCAACACATTCCTAAGGGAGGTGACGAGCATGTAAGAAGTCACTCGTTGATACCACATAGCACTTCATCACAGCATATCATCCTGTATTTGTCAAAGATAAGCAATTTCATTCAATATGGTAAAGATTGAGTCAAAACATGCTTTTTGGACAAGAAACATCAAATCTGGGAAAAATTGGCCAAAAAGGTGCCACATTGTACTAAATCACATTCAAACACAACTTTAGGTAAAAAAGCAAGTAAATCCTAGCTAAAACATGCATAAATTAGCAAAAAACTACATGATATGCAATGCATGGCTGAAAAAGCAAAAATTTTGAAAAATTACTCAAAAATGCAGAAATCAACTACATGTTATGCAAAGATGCAATGAAAAGAACAAAAACAGTAAAGCTAACTAGATGTCAGAGGTGATATCAAAATGATAAAAAGAGAGAAAGAGCAGTGCATACCACCCTACCCACCCCAAACTTTAGAATAATGCTGTCCTCGGCATGAAACTATAGCTTAGGGGAGATAGGGGAAGAATCAAGGTTGCGGTGGCTGGTCTGGCATCTGCAGAGGATCTGGAGGAGGAGTTGAGGATGGAGCTGAGCTGGAAGGAGGATGCTGATAGTAGTGTCCCCAGTAGCCGTCCTGGGGTGGAGGGTAAGTTTGTGGATACCCAGCTAAACCACCCCAAAAATATGTGCCCCATTCGGGGTTTCTTGCTTCTTGGGCGTGGTGAAACTGATACAAGTGGTTGATCTGATAATGCATCTGCTGCTGATCATACCACATTTGCTGCTGGGCAAGCTGCATGTCACTTTGAGTTTTTGAATGTTCTCAAGGTGTGCCTGGATTGTGGCCATGTCGTATGCATTCCCTGAGGGTGGTTACAGCTGGGATGTCCCCTCATCCCTCCTTCTTGTTCTTTGGGACTGCCTTTCTTCGTCTGCTTCATGCTCCTACCCTTGTACATTAGATTCAGTGATGTCTTCATGCACGGCAGTGGCTCCCCTTGTATACGTCTCTCTTGGGTGTTCTTGCTACCATTTGAAAAGTTTTTCTTTCAAATTGAAATTAATTCCCAACGCGGAAAGAAGAGGCACCGCGTGGTATGGAAGCTCGAGCTCAAAGTCCGGCACACTAGTAGTAAGATAGATCATCTTCTTTTCCTTTATCTTTATAGTGTGGGAGCGCACCAAGTAGTTGAGGTCAACAAACTCTGCCTCAAGTGTGTCCTGTAACCCCGAGAGATCGCATCCCAGCGCTAGTGCAATTGAAGTCACAAACCCACCCATGACAAAGGGTTTTGTGCTCTTGTAGGGTATGGACTTCATATGATCAATCAATAGAACACCAAGGTCGAGGTGCTTCTTGAGGTACATCAATATCAAGACAAACATGTCTTTTTGTGAAATGGAGCCTTGATTATCATACCTCCCTACAATTGTGTTTGCCACGACCTTCTGCACATAGTGCATCATTGGATTGCTTATGGCGGCTGCTTTTGATCTTCCTGCATCGTACACGCCACTGCCTGTGATTGTATCCCAGAAATAGGCATAATCCAGTTCTTTCACCTTCTCTAACAAGCCGTCATCCATCTTGACAGCCTCTTCAGGACTTGCAGCAAATATCCCATTCAGCTCAGTGAAAGTGAGGGTGTGCATATTGCCCATTATGGCAAATTTGATTGTGTCACAACCCCTCACTTTAGTCCTTTCAAGAGAAGTGAAGAATTCTCGGGTCAAGGCGATGTAGGTTGGCTGTGGTGTGAAAAGGATATCCCACAACCCTATTCTCTTTAAGCTCCCTTCCACTGCCTCCTTGATCCCTAAATCATCGATCACTTTCTGAGACCCGTACTTGGTGGCGACGACTCGCCTCGTCATGCACTCGGGGTAGATAAGATCAACCTTCTTTTTCTTGTGTCCTCGACCATAGGACACCCCCGTCGGTGCTTTGCCCAGGGTCTTTTCTCTGTCCGCCTCCAAAAATGTCATAACATCTTCTCCTTCCGGCTCCAGTTCCACCTCTTCCTCCTCGCTATCTTGTTCTTCCTCCATCGCATAGGATTGCGACCCCGAGATGGTGTCAAAATTGTACCAGTGAGCCGACTGCTCCTCGTCTTGCTGCAATTGTTGCGAGGGTTGCGGTTGCACACCACGCCTCGCCGTCACTTGAGACGTCGAGTGGCGGGGTGGTGTGGGCTTTGGAGGCAATCTGGATGATGACAGCGCCGCTTTAGATTTTGGATTTCTTCTTGCGGCCGTCGGCTCAATTTCATCTATGATGTTGTCCAAGTCGACCCCCATGGACTCCTCCTCTTCTTCGTCTTCTCCCTCGTAAGTGGCATCTGTAATGTGGTGGCTGTCGGACCGCTCACTGATTGCGACCGGCAGAGGGAATGGTGGGCGGAGGTGGTAGGTGAGGGGGTGTGGGATGGAATGGATACATCAGATGAGGCATTTTTAGAATGTCATTTCCCTCAGGTGAGGATGTTCGTCCCCTTTGTGATAGCCTTCCCAATCTTCTTCATTGCGGAAATGGAGGTGAAAGTGGTGTAGGATGGAGATTTTCGGATTTAGTGGAGAAGGTGGTGTGGATGTGGTTTGGTGGGTGGAATGGAAGGATAGTGATGTACGGATGGTGGTTATATGATTAGTGGTGGATTTGGGCGAGAATGGAAGGGTTTTTGTGGAGGTTTTGTGTAGGGGAGTTTCTGGGCAGAATGGAGATGGAAATGGGGATGGAGATGCGATTGGGAGAGATTGGACGGTGGGAATGGGAGAGGGACGGTTGGGGATCGATTTGGGATGGATTTGGGATCAAAAGGAGGTGGTTTTGGGGGTTGTAGGTGACAAACGGGGGAGCACACGGCCATTTTTCGTCGCCACGGTGCGTTGCTGGAGGTGGAAGATGAAAGAATGAGGGGGGTCGTGTTTGGACACTTAAAAGTATATTTTTTTTCCTGAACCGGGTTCGGCCACGGTCGTGGCCAGGGTCGGGTAGCACGGCCGTGGCGGGTGCCACAGTCGTGTTGTCGATGAAGAACCCCCCGGTTTGACCTCTCCATGGTCGTGGCGACCTACCACGGTCGTGGCCTTGTCCTCACGCCACGGTCGTGGTCGACTGGCCACGGTCGTGGCTAATCTTCAAAACAGTCTGTAACTTCGGCCAATTGCAGCATAAATTGCCACGGTCATGGCCTATTGACACGGTCGTGGTCCGCCGTCTTCAAAACGGCCTTGGTGAGGACCACGGTCGTGGGCTGTTTCCTTCACCACGGTCGTGGGCAACAAGCCACGGTTGTGGCCATTTTTCAAGACAACTTGTAACTTTGTCCAATCTGGTGCTTTAATTCCCACAGTCGTGTTTTTCTACATGCGCCACGGTCGTGGCCGAGCTCCACGGTTGTGGTGGGTTTGTCTTCTCAATTTTCAAACTTTACAATTTGATCTTTCGGTTTTATTTGTTCTTTTGCCACAACTATGATTGAATGACCACGATTAACTTCTAGATATTCTCCCTCTAATGTCTATCACCTGCCATCATCAAAACTCAAACAAAAACATCAAACATAAATGTGTGTGTGTATTTGTGTAAAAGAAAACTAAAGTATAGAAAAGGAAAAGGTTCGAGAATCTCAAACCACGTGGGTTGCCTCCCACTAGCGCTAAATTTTACGCCTTCAGCCAGGCTTATTGATTGTTGGGCTTTTTCACTTCCTCGGAACTTTCAAGAGATCTTTGTAGTAGATCCCTTTCTCATCCTCATCTAACCATTCCTCTTCATCAAATTCTTCTTCTACCAGCATAACAACATCAAAATCTTGGTTGGCCTTGTCCGGGCCGACTTCAACGACAAGTTTCAACCTTTGCCCATTAACGGCAAATTCCTTAGCTCCTTCTTTTGCACAAATGATCACTGCCTCGGATGGGTACACCTTCTTGACAAGGTAAGGACCTTCCCATCTAGAACGAAGCTTTCTGGGAAAGAACTTCATCCTTGAATTGTATAGCCATACCCATTTTTCGGGCTCAAACTCTTTCTTCTTTTTGATCTTGTCATGTAGAAAATTGGTTCTTTCCTTGTAGCTCTTTGACATTTCATATGCTTCATGCCGCATTTCTTCTAGCTCATGCAATTGAAACTTTCTTCTCATTCTGGCACTCTCTTCATCAAAGTCCATCTTCTTCAAGGCCCAAAGTGCCTTGTGTTGCATCTCAACTGGCAGATGGCAACTCTTACCATAGACAAGCTTGAACGGTGTAGTTCCAATCGGGGCTTTGTATGCAGTCATATATGCCCATAAAGCTTCATTGAGATGAAGTGATCAATCCTTGCGGTCCGGTCGCACCGTCTTCTCCAAAATGAGCTTTATCTCCCGATTTGCTAACTCAACTTGATCACTCGTTTGAGGGTGGTAAGGAGTAGCTACATGATGGTTCACTCCATGTCTCTTTAGCAGCCCTTCAAAAGTGCGGTGGATGAAATGACTCCCGCCATCACTAATCATAGCCCTTGGGACACCAAAACAGCTAAAGATGTTGGATTTTACGAAATCACACACCACCTTATGATCATTTGTCCTTGTTGCCACAGCCTCAATCCATTTTGATACATAGTCTATGGCGACCAAGATGTAGACATACCCAAAAGAAGGAGGGAAAGGACCCATAAAGTCAATCACCCAAACATCAAACACTTCTACCACAAGAATAGGTGATAGAGGCATCATGTCCCTCTTTGAGATGGTGCCCACTTTTTGGCACTTGAAGCAACCTTTGCAAAAGTCATGAGCATCTTTGAACAATGTCGGCCAGTAGAATCCACATTGAAGAACTTTGGCAGTCGTGTGTTTCCCTCCGAAATGGCCTCCACACACTCCGGAATGGCACATAGATAAGACTTATTGCTGCTCCATCTCCGGAATGCACCTTCTAATGAGTTGGTCCGGGCAATACTTAAAGAGGTGAGGGTCATCCCAAATGTAGTTTTTGACCATAGCAAACAATCTCTTGCTTTCGTCTCTTATCCACATGCTCGGTATCCTCCCACTGGCTAGGAAATTCGCTATGTGCTTGTACCATGGCTTTTGGACAGATGAGACTAATAGGAGTTGTTCATGCGGCATTGTCTCTTTGATTGGACTTGTCATATCAAAAGGTCCATCAAGGCGGGAGAGATGATCCGCAGCACTATTTTCTATTCCTTTCTTATCCACAATTTCTATGTCAAATTCTTGGAGAAACAAAATCCATCGGATCAACCTTGGCTTTGAGTCTTTCTTGGACATGAGATACTTCAACGCAGCATGGTCTGTGTAGATTGTCACTTTGTTTTGCAAGAGATACGGCCGGAACTTGTCAAGAGTGAAGATCACCGCAAGCAACTCCTTCTCGGTAGTCGTATAGTTTCTTTAAGCATCGTCTAATGTTTTGCTTGCATAATAGATAGCATGTGGAATTCGGCCAATGCGTTGACCCAGCACAGCCCCCACCGCCATATTGGATGCACCCGTCATGATCTCAAATGGCAGAGAGAAATCTGGGGGCTGCATGATAGGAGCAGAGATAAGCCTTTCTTTTAAATGGTTGAAGGCTTCAACACATTTGTCATCAAACTGAAATTCGACATCTTTCTCAAGTAATCGACAGAGTGGTCTTGAGATTTTGCTAAAGTCCTTGATAAAGCGCCGGTAAAAACCTGCATGTCCCAAGAAAGATCGAACATGTCTTACGGTCGAAGGAAAGTAGAGTGTAGAAATAAGGCCCACCTTGGCCTTGTCAACTTCAATCCCATCTTTAGAAACTCGGTGTCCCAGAACTATACCCTCAGGTACCATGAAATGGCTCTTTTCCCAAGATAAAACTAAGCGAACTTTCACACATCTTTCCAGAACAGCAGCTAGATGTAGCAAGCACTCATCAAAGGTTTTCCCGAAAACTGAAAAATCATCCATGAAAACTTCAAGTGACGAATCAAGCATGTCAGCGAAAATTGAGGTTACACATCTCTGGAAAGTGGAAGAGGCATTGCACAATCTAAATTGCATTCTCCTGTAGGCAAATGTACCACTTGGGCAAGTGAATGTCGTCTTTTCCTGATCCGCCGGATGCACAGCAATCTGAAAATATCCTGAGTACCCATCAAGAAAACAGTAGAAGCTCTGTCCAGCCAATCTCTCTAAAATCTGATCAAGAAATGGAAGTGGGTAGTGATTCTTCTTTGTCTTTTCGTTGAGCTTCTGGTAATCCATGCACATTCTCCACTTCGATTGCTCTCTCACTAGCATAAGCTCACCATCGGCATTTTCTGCAACTGTAATCCCGCCCTTCTTGGGCACAACTTGGATGGGACTCACCCACGTACTGTCAGAGATGGGATAGATAATCCCTGCATCAAGCAACTTTACAACCTCTTGAGTTACAACGTCCTTCAACTTTGGATTTAGCCTTCTTTGCATTTGACGGGTCGGTCTCGCATCTTCTTCTAAGTATATCTGATGCACACAAATAGAGGGGTCAATCCCTCTCAAGTCCGCAATAGACCATCTGATGGCTTGGATGTTCTTCCTCAAGACTTCCATCAAGGCATCTTCTTGCTCAGGAGAGAGAATGGAGGAAATGATCACCAGGAGGGTGTCATTTGAGCCAAGGAAAGTGTACTTCAATCCTTCAGGAAGTTTCTTCAACTCAAGAATGGGGGGTGCTTCGAGGGAGTTCTTCAATGGTGCAGAAATAGAAGGAAGGTTCTGACTTGCAGCCACTAAGGCTAGCTCACTCTCTTCATCATCTTCATCATCGTCGTCAGGGAACTCAACAATTGGTTCAAGACCTCTACCTTGAGTGGCAGTCTCAATCCACGCATGTAGGAACTCTTCAACAATCTCATCTAGGCATTCCACCAAATAACAATCTTCCTCGGTGGCCCCTATCACTTCGGCTGTGGTAGAAGACTTGAAGATGTTCAACCTGATCTTCATGTGCATGAATGTAACATACATGGTCCATGTCCTCACATGGATCATGGCATCAGCTGTATCTAAGAAAGGTCTCCCCAAGATGATTGGCACCTTTCTAGCTTCCTTTTCCATATCGAGAATGATAAAATCGGCTGGGAAGAAGGCAGAAGTATCCTCATCAAGACGGACCAGCACATCATCCACACGCCCTCTAGGCATCTTCACAGATCGGTCGGCCAACTGTAGAGTGCAATGGGCTGGCCTCAACTCTCCCATTTGGAGCTCAGCAAACAGATCATACGGCATCAAGTTTACGCTAGACCCCAAGTCAAGAAGAGCCTGGTCTATGCGATGTGCCCTGATGTAGCATGAGATGATGGGAGCACCGGGGTCTTTTCTTTTCCGGGGAATGGTGTGTTGAAGAATGGAGCTCACTTGCTCAGTGAGCTTGATCTTCTTAGGCGTCCTCCCTGTTGTCTTTCTTTTGAAGGTGCACAATTCTTTAAGGAACTTTGCATAGGATGGAATTTGTTTGACTGCATCTAGAAGAGGTACGTTGATTTTCACTTGCTTGAAGATCTCCAAAATATCATCCGCATGCTTCTTCTTTTTCTTTGCAACAGAAGGCTCCTCAAGTGCATCAGGATATGGCAGGAGTTGGGACCCCAATCGGTCCAAATCGACAATATCATCTACTGGTATCACTGGAATCACAGTATCACGGCTCGGTATCACAGTATCATCAATCTGCATCACAGTATCAACCTACTCTGCCTCAGTGTCATCTCTGCCAAAAATTGTACCATGGGGCCTCTCTAAAGTCCTACCGCTCCTCAATGTAGTCACAGCCTTCACATGCTCATGGATGGTAAAAGAGGGAGCTTGTGGAGGTGGTTGTGGCTGTTGGGGTGGTGGAGGCCTTTGGTGAGGGGAATTGGGATTTTGAAGGATGAATTGGGGTTGCGGTTGTTGTTGTGGTGGGGGTGGTATTGTGGAGGTGGTTGTTGGTAGGTGTGAGGTGAAGGTGGAGCATATTGATAATTGAGTGGCGCTTGAGGAGGTGGAGGAGCATAGAGGTTTGGTGGGGCTTGGCAAGATGGTGGAACATAAGCACTCAAAGTGTTCCCTAGAAAAACCCCATCATTGTTTGGATTTGGCATTGGTTGATATGGAAGTCTACCTTCTTCCCTTCTAGCCAAAGAGAGAGAAATCTGATCCAACCTCTGCTCAAGACGGCTCATAGACTGCCCATGTGCATTGACATCTTTCTTTACTTCATTTAGGCTCCTTAGCCTTCCTAGCACTTCCTCCTCAAACTTGGAGTTGTAGCGTGGCTTCTGCTGCCCCTGTCCTTGCCCATCCTCGTTCTGTTGCTTCCAGGAAAAGTTTGGGTGGTTCCTCTACTCGAGAGTGTAGGAACTGGACATTGGGCCCTGATTGTTGCGGCCACCAAAGGAATGTAGAGCGTTGACCTCCTCGTCTATAGTCTCAACAACCATCGCGGGTTGGCTAGAAGAGCCACCCACTTGATTCTTCATCATTTGCATCATATCTGCCATCATTTTTATCATATCGGGGTCGGTGGCATTGCGTGCGGAAGCCACGGAGGAGGGTGGGGAAGTGTAGTTCCGGCTGTAATGCCCCCCTTTTGTGGAAGCTCGGTGGCGAGAATTCTCGACGAGATGCTCAAACAGCGGCCATGAGTCCTCGGGCGGCTTTGCCATGAACGTGCCCCCGCAAGAAGAATGTACATTGTTTTGGCTCTGCTCCTCAAGCCCGGTGTAGAAGGCCTGAACTAGCTACCAAAGCGGAACCTCATGATGAGGGCAGTCACGGAGCAAATTCTGGAATCTCTCCCACGCCTCATGGAAGGGTTCGTTCTCTTTTTGGGCGAAGTACGTGATGCACCTTCTCATGTAGGATAACTTGGCTATCGGAAAGAACTTCTTCAGAAACTCATTCTTTACTTCATTCCATGTGACGAGCTCTGGCCTCGAGACGTACCACTCCTTGGCCTTCTCTTTGAGAGAGAAGGGAAAGAGCTTTCTTCTGATCGAGTCGTCGGTGGCGGTAGGCGTGCGGAAGGTTGAGCATGTTTCTAAGAATGCGTCTATATGGTGGTAAGGATTTTCATTCTACATTCTGTAGTATGTGGGAAGAAGTCCCAAGAGTGCCGGTGGGATGGAGAACTGCTGACCGGGCATTTAGTCCACCAGCGTAGCTATGGGGGATTTGTAGTTCCCCGGCGTGAAATACTCATGAAGCGGGCGGTGTGGTGGTGGAGGTGGAACATCCGGTGGCGGGTTGTTCTCAGCCATCTCGGCCTCTCGGTGTAGGTTGCGGCGAGCTTGACGTCTTCTTCTCCCAATCTCGGGGTTGTAAACCACCAAGTCGGTGCAAGTCGAACGTGTACTACGCATGCACATCTATCACCTGCGCAAGTCACAAGCAAACAACAAGGAGCCAAGTTAGCGAACCAATATGCAAGAGTAACACAAAGAATAAATAATAGAAATGGTGAGGGCAAAAGGAAAGGCTAAGCTACACTATCTAACTAGGCTGAGTGCCTCTAATCCCCGGCAACGGCGCCAGAAAGCTTGGTGCGCTCCCGCTAGAGGCTTGCAACAAGTGCAATCCACGAGGTCGGGAGGCACAGGATGATGGGAGCTTTGCTTTCTATATTTGTATGGTCCCAAATCGAGTCTATCACTAAAACTAAAACAATGCGCCCACAAGCGTACGGGGTACTGCTATAGTATAGGCGAAAGGCAAGATGTGGGGTCAAACCACAGAGATAGAGGGGGTGCTAGAGTTAGAAGGCGTAAGCTACGTTCCTATTGCGGAGAGTAAGGTTTTGAGGGTTTAAAGGTTGGTTGTTGGTTGATTAAGCTAAGAGAGCGAGTAGGAAAAGCAATATGAAACTAAGTTATCAAAAGACTAAATTAGCAATCTAAGTTAACCAGCTATCTAAACAAGAGCAAGAACAAACTACACTAGACTAAGCAAGCAACTAGCAGTTGAGAGCCTAAGTGAACCACTAATCAAGATTAAAGACCTAAATTAACACTTAACTAGAAAAACTAGGCAATTAACTAAGTCAACTAAAGCAATTAAACTACACTAGCATTAACAAGCAAATAGAGCAATTGAGGTTTTAAGCAATTAGATGACGGAGGTGGGCCGTTTGGGAATGTTACCTTGACATTAGTTGGGGGTTTTCACCATAATAAGCAATTAACATATTTCATTCTAGATTACCAAACCAAACAACAATGTGGGTGCTATGAGAATGTACCCTAAGCTACTAATTGGAGAACTAGGGCTAGGTGTAATTCTCATAGGACATACCACGTCTAGGTCTCTAGGATAAGATGTATTAGTCAATTGAGGACCAAGGGTAAGGATGGGAGTAGAGATGAGGATATTTGACCTCATGCCACTAGCCACCTCAACCTTTAGGAAATCCTAGGCAATTGCACTAATCACACTTATACTAGTCACTTAGAACTCACATTTGCATGTAGGAAGAAGGTTATTATGTAGGAAGATAGGGGGCTAGTTAGGGATCCGAATTAAGGACCTAGGAGCCAATCCTATGATAGCTACATAGAAATCAAAACATCCTAGAAGCAAATGTGTTCAAGCACCACAAGGCAAGCAATTAATGTAATTAAACAACAACCACATGCACAAGTAATGGGAAATGAGATACAAGCAAAGGCAATCAGCATAGAATTGAAATATGTTCATTACAAATTATATTCCCCCAACATGGTATCACAATCACATTTTTGCCCCAAACAGCCCACCCAAGGGGGCTTAGCTATACATGATCAAACTAGGAACAAAGGAGAAGGGAAAGAGAGTAGGAATCGCCATGGATGCTTGATGAAGCTCAACCACCTTCACCTCCTTGCTGCTAGCCACGAACCTCCTCCTCCAAAGGTGCCCAAGAGCATGGAAATGGTGGAATGGATGAAACTAGGTTTCTATGGTGGAAATGGGTGGAAAGTGGGTGGAAATGGGATCAAATGCAAGGAAGTAGGTGGATGGGAGTAATGGAAGCAAGGGAGCAGCTAGGTTGCGGCTAGGGGGTGCTCTCTCTCGAGCCCTAGAAGCAACTAGTGCTTATATAGGAACTAGGGCTAAGTAGGGGCAAAATAGGAAAAACAGTGGAAAGTTTTATAGGGTAGGTGATCACCACGGTCGTGGTGGGTGTGCCACGGCCGTGGTGAGGGTAGTGGGGGACGACCATGGGGTGGTGAACACAGTCGTGGGGTGAAGGAAGTGGTGAGATGGTGGTGGCCACGGCCGTGGCAGAGTGCCACGGTCGTGGTGGGTAGTATGCACCACGGCCATGTTGGGTAATACGACCGTTTTGGAGGAGTTGGAGCTGACCGTGGGGAGGGGCCACGGGCGTCTTGATCAGCATCGGCCATGGTCGTGGCAGGGAGGCAAATTCCATGTTGGTGACTAACTTCTTGCAATTTAATTCCCACGACCGTGGCAGGGTGCCACGGCCGTGTTCTCTTCTCCTGACCACGACCGTGCTGATGGCCACGGTCGTGTTGTCTTCAGTGACAACGGTCGTGGCTGGGAGGCCACGGTCGTGGGCGATCTATGGAATTCCCTGTTGCAACCTGTTGGACTTTGGCAATAAATCCACGACCGTGGCATTGTGGCCAAGGCCGTGGTGAGGCTTGACTTCTTGATTTCTCTTCTAACTTTGTCATTTTCGGATGTCTTTGCTCGGGGATGATTCTTGGCCACTGGAGGTAGGTTGAGGGAGACTTTGGGGCCTTCTTTGGGTCCCTCCTTCTCTCTCTTCCATCTAAGCATGGTCCAAGTACCTGAAAAACAGTGCAAAGAACATCCATAAGCATATTTGCAATGATAATCATATTGGGGAGAATAACATGTAATTCTAATGCATTTGAATGTGATAAAGGTACAAAATGACACGAGATACAGCCCTAGAATAGGGTTGGATCAATTCACACGTGCATGCGCATGCCTTTCTCAATCCTACTCATCAAGTGGCCAAGGACATCAAACTCCCTCAGGAGGGACAAATCCCATATCTATCACTCAGCCCTCAAAAGCCCCATGTGTCAAAGCCACCCAATCACCACCTTTATAACAACCCATGTTTCAGGACTGCGTTTGATGATGTCAAAGTGTACCCAACGACATGTGTTGAGTGTAGTGATTTCAGGTCTAAGAATCACACTCACCACCATCATTGTGAGAGCTGACTGTGACTACCAAGTCATGGTTCCATGTGTCACTCTCACGGTGGGTCTGTCCGGTACCTTGTTCTCTAACAAGTACCTATGTGCTTGGTTTGATATCACTATATCATGACTAATGAGATTCTATCATCAACCAACACACAATCTAGTCTTTAGTGTTATTGATGTCTATGGTTATTTCCACAATAAAAACCGACTAGGGACCAAACAAGAATGTATACTCTTAACATCCGTATGATCTCATCATTTAGGTCCTCAACCCAAAAGCATACGTCATTGAGTAAAACAATTCTTTAGACATCTATCATGTTACACTATCATCTCAGAAACATTTTAAACATATAGATCGGAAATTGCCTTTATTATTATTCAAATCATTTACAAAGTATCCCATTACAATCATCATATGACTTGCTCTATGGGCATACATACCAACACCAACATGGTGTTTCATCTTTATGTGACCCCTATATCATTGCCCTCCACAAGTTATCAACCATATTATCACACTAAGGAAAGTCAAACCTTCTATTACATATCTAAAGGGTTTTACTTCAAATTATACACAAAGCACTTATTAGATCACAACACGTGTTCATAATGTCTCTACACAAAAGCTGACTCCTCTTGATTTCATCTAAGTGCATCATTACTATCATGTGTTCACATAGAGATCTCATTAACCTCTCTCATAAGTTATGATCATGTAGAAAAGAATATGGAAGACACTTGTGATGGATTAAAATCTTTCACTGAGGTGTGCACATAAGTCTTACCATCTTATGATTAAGGTTAACGTATGTACACTTTACCACTAAACCCTACTTCTATAACTTCCCATAAGTTGGAGAGTTTTAGGGCTAAGCATCACAATTGAGGATTAACCTTTCATAGTCATGACATCTTTATAGATCATCATATTATGTGTTATCTATATCCATATACAAGAGCATGGGTGTAGCGGCCCTTCATTATACATGCATCAACTGGTCAATTACATGGCATCTCAGTCTATACCTTAACCCTAGATGTCAGTTTCATCTTCCAATTAGGGTATCAGTTCCATCCCTTCCAAGGTGTGTCGGTTTAACATTCACATAGCAACACAGTCTTAACACCCACTAGGTGTATTGATTTATCTCATCATGGTGTGTCTTGGTTTGTAACATCTTGGGTCAACCTTTGATATATCAGTTTTATCACCATCATATGTCGTTCTGACCACACCAAGGTGTGTTGGGAAAGCTCATCTAAGGGGATTGGTTTAGACCATCTTATGGTGTATTGGTTTAGCACCAGGGATGTCAGGTTGATACTTGCCATAGGGTATCGACTTATCACCACCACAATATGTCGACTACCTCTAGGAAAGGCACAAGGCTTAACCTTACTAGGACATGTTAGTTTAACCCTTCTTAAAAGGGTGTCAGGTTAGCCACACACGAGGTATATCAGGAAACCTTACTTCTAAGAGTGACATGCAACCCTATGTGTGACAGGTTGTTAGGGTTAGGGTTTTGCCATGTCGGCCTCTCACTCAATCAAGGTCGTCATGGTCTAGCACTCCAAGGTATCATCTTGGTCATGATAGGCTAGCACCCTCAAAGCATATTGTTCTAAGGTGTCAAGCATATCGGTTTAGCTCTTCTAGTGCATGACGGTTAGCACCCTCAAGGCATATTGGTTTAGCAAACATATCGATTTAGGCACCACAAGTCATGACGATCACCTACAACATAGTGTATGTGTCGACTTTATCATCTTGAACCTTAGGATATCGGCCACTAGTTTCACCATTGTCATGGCAGGAAGGTACAAGATATGGACAACAATTTAATCGAGAATCCTCCACCAAAATAGTTCTCAAAATCATTAGCAACTTTGAGCATATATGAGATGAACGATTTAGAGATGAAAAACAAATATAGGCATAAGAAAAATTGAAAATAATAAAGAAGGATAAGAGTTATATAACCCACCTCAAGAAGGTTTCCATCAAGGGTTCAAGATCCATGATCAAAGCTCCAAAGCACACGTTCTCAAGGTGGAAGATAATCCATCAAGAGTCCCAACTTGACCTCAACATCACCTCAAGAAAGAAAAATGTGCCTAGGTTATGATAGCTCAAGAAGAAAGGAAAGAGAGAGAGAGAACCACGTCCTAGTAATCCTTCATCCAAGGTATGATCCATGGCCGAGAGAGGAGGAAGAAGAAGATGAAGAAGAGATCTCAAAGAAATGGTCATCAAAGAAACATAACTCACCAAGATGGAGGGGAAAAAGGAATCACCATGAGTAAGGAACTCGACCTCCCAAGCTCCATGGGGACTTCATCTAGCTTCATAAGCTCCCAAGCTCATCCACCAAGAGGAGAGGAACAAGAATGGATGAAAGGGTTTACTTGTGTGAAAAAGGAGAGGGCTATATACTTGAGGGAAGGAAGAGAGATCAAAGGAGAGGTGTCATCACCTTAAGAGTCTAGGTGACACTTGTCCAGGTGCAAAGGCCACATGTAACAACAAGCAAGTCATGGTGATAAGGTCTAGGCTAGATATCTCCCTTTTGGTCTCCTACCAAGGTCGTGGTCTCACTAAACCGATACCATATCCCCACACACTCACAAACCGATAGGTCACAATCCCTACACACTTACAAACCGATAGGCTACAACCCTACACACTCACAAACTGATATGCACCCTTCCAACTCTTCCAAACTGAGATGCATCTCCTCCTTCATATTCACTAGCCTGAGATACTTCCCCACACAACTTCTCAAATCGATACACAACATTTCCAAGGCTCTCTAACCTGAGATAACACCTCTAATGAAAAACACACCTCACTCACATGCTCTATATATCACCAAAGATGTTACCACACAACTAAGAACCAAACAAGGCTCCCATCTATTCCTTTATCTTCTAGATGACATCAAATAAGAGAAGGAACACTCTAGATATGGTAAATTGGATGTGAAGCCTTTTACTTTGGGTATTTTGCAATTTGCACCAAAATTAGCACATAAAACACAAGCATCATCCACAAAGGCTCAACTTGAAACTTACGCTCTCCACAAGCCACCCCTTAGAATCATTTTCTCTCTTATGATGCTAAAGCACTAAGGGCACACTCATCATGTGACATATTGTAAGATAACCCCTCATCCTGGGTAAATTACACTTTGGTCCAAAATAAGCAAACATAGCTCAAACATTATCCAAACATGACCAAGCTTGAAACATAAATGTGTTACATGATAACAAAACATCTCAAAGGATTAGTTTAAAGTTATAAGCAACTTACTTAAGCAAAACAAACATGGTTTTCCCAACACCCAGGTCAGGGTCCTTACAAGTCATAAACCCCTAACAAAGATTATGCCCATGAAATCCCAGGCGAAAGAAGATGGATACTACTCATACATCACACCTTCAAACTTCTACATAGTTCCTTGATGTCAGGATTATGTCACAAGACTTCACCAATCATATTGTTCTTTCGTCCAAGGTCAACACAGGATCTGTTGCACATGACACATACTCAACTTATCCTTTCCATTATCAGTTGCAGAGTCAACCCTACGCTAGGTGATACTTATCCAAACATTATACATACTTATCCAACTCATGTGTCAACTCTTTATTATGTATCATCTCCTCAACTTATAACATCATATGGTAAGATTCTTGAATTCTGGGAGTTTTCCATACCTTCCTCAAACCTCAGTGTGTATCTTCTAAAGAAAGACTAGAGTTATGTTTTGTCATCCACTTGTAACTACAAAACCTATCATGCTTCCGTTGCTCTACTCTGATCTACTGCCTCAACACTAGTCTTACTTTTACCAACTATCTTGCCAACATACTCACTCTCAGTTATGCATTCTCCTATCATAAGAAGAGGCCACTTATCTAAGGAAAACTATCTCAGAGGTAACTCAAGATGCTATATGTCACCTTGACTGATCTAGATAGGGATTGGAAATCATTCTCATCAATGTAAACCCCTTTTTGGAACCCTTCTTACTTGCAAACCTGATAGGTGTACTTTGAGGAATTGTACTCAACCTGATGAACTTTTCCCAAGCAGGTCTTGCAACTGTCTCTTTAACATATGCATCCTTGTTGATGTTACGTTTATGTAGTGCATAAACCCCTAACATGTGATATCCATACCATAGGTTGAGCACCTATAACCAGATTGATCCCAAAGTCAATCTTTCTAGGTATTCAAACACTTAACCATCTTATCAGGAGACATATCCTCGGGTCCACTCTCAACTAGCACTTATTGGATACTAGGATTCCTTCACCTTGGTATACATCATCACATGTCAAAACGCATCACATCCTCTTCACATACACCCTCTGCTACTACTGCCAAATCCAAACATATCAGAAGGGTCTTTCTTCCATCTCGAGACATCACCTATCATAGATATCCCTATCCTAGAACAAAAATCCAAGACCAACTGATACTTTTCAAAGTATCCATCTAAGGATCACCTCTAACCCATGCACATCAAGTGACATAAGACTACTTGACTGCCACATCCTTAAAAGGAAAGAGCATAAGGGAACATACTCTTCTTATCACCACATCATAACCCAGGGTTTGCTTATCAAGGTGTAGGGATTATCAACTTCTTTGGTTATTACACGAGTTTCCAAGTGTTTATGTATCATTTTAACTTGTTTTCACCTTGGTTTCCTTGCCTTTAGCATAGGAACTATAAGTATGATTACATGCCATTACTCTTTCTTCGATTATTGCTCTTCATGTTCATGAATATTTCCTTGTTTTACCACATTTTTCATCTTTACATCATGAAAGGATCATTATTCTTTACATATTTTTTATTTAATAGGGATCATCTCCCTTGTTCCCTTTCACATATCATGAGGATTGCACTTTACACCTTTTCATATTCATAGGTTGGTCTGAGATTAACTCAGGTTCCATCTTATTTATTCATCATTAGTTCTTATTTATTTTCTCACTCCATCCTTATTTTAGGAATTTTCTTCATCTTAGGTGAATTTTAAACTTTGGTTTACTTTATTAGCACATATTCATCTATCTTTTCCTTCATACATTTCTTGAAATTACAGCTTTAAGAACTTCTCTTATCATATTCACACTTAGATTTAGGTTTAATGGAGCTCTATCTTTCTCTTTTAATCACCAAACATTCAAGTTTTAGTAAGTAATGGTGCAGTTTGTATCTCTTTTTATAGTATGATGGAGGTATTAGCATCATGAATCCTGATTTTCTATGCTCTTTAGATTGTTTCAAAATGAATACTTGATCATAGTAATCAAAGAGAAATCAATCTAAGAGTTTCATTCTTACCTTTTCTTCAACATTTGAATACCTAGCCAGGGCACTCAAGTATTAAGATTAGGCAGTTGCACCATATCTTATATCATGTTCTTATCTTAGACACCATCCTAATCCTAGTCCCAATGTCCTTGTAGACTCAGCGAAACTAGATCTCTGATACCACCAAATGTTCCACCCTTTGCCACACAAAGAAAGATTACTCAAAACTTAAACCACGATTAACCATTAACAACAAATTATCAAAAACCACAAGAAATTAAAATCGATTTGCAACAAGCACCATGAGCTGAGATTTATTCCACAAGAATCAACACTTGCATTTCATAACATATATTCAAGGTGCTACAACATTGCTTTCCAATCAACCTGTACATAAGATAACAGTTCCACGTGTATATACATACCACCAAGGGTACACAAGCCAAAAACCACGTGTTGATCATTAAGTCATCAAAACCCATAAAGAACACCCCCAAGGATTAGAGTGTACAGGGACGACACATCAGACTCTATTACTAGACACTATTCATATGCCATGATCCACCAGGTGTAGTTTCTCCTCATATGATGTCATCTACTATCCAATCTTTAGCTCGGCATGCACGTCCACCTAAAAGGTATTTAACCAACAGGGTGAGACAAAAGTCCCAATGAAAGATATAACTCTTCACCAACTCTATTATTATCACATATAGCTAAGTATAAAGGAATATTATTATAAGATGAGAAGATTCAACAATTGTCTTAAGTAGAGCAACTATCATTCATTTAAGTAGTTTAGGCATCTACACAACACAGTAGATTATCTTTAAGCTTGAAAAGGAATATGAAGAACATGTATAATTGTTACAAACTAAACAAGTATAAAAGCAAAGCAAGGCCTCATCCAATGTTCTAGTATTTGATTCTAAACATATATACTACATGGCTGTTTACGAGTTTATTATGCCCTGAGGATTTGAGTTGTACCACCCAAATCCAACCGACCACTACTAAGTAAAACTCGGTGCCATACAAGGTGAATGGAAGAACCAGAATCTAAGACCTTCCCATACCTTGTGATCAGTATACAAGAACACTGTAGAGACATATCATTTAACTGCCAAAGTGACATACAGTCACATAAAAGGGGTTGTCTCATGCATGGCCATCCATATAACATCTATCCCACCTTGGTATAGGTAACGACGCTAGGAGAACAGGCTCACGCATGGCCATGCTAACAAGAAGGAGTGGCTCACGCATGTCCATCCATATCACACCAAGATTGGTTCATGCATGGTTGTCTCACACAATCTGATATTAAGTATGCAAGGGAATGCTAAATTTTCACCCCGCATATTCAAAAATATACACTCTGAGTTAAACTCGTTTCACCACCCAGCAATAAAACTAACACTGGAATGGATCTATGGCATAGGGAAAGCTACATAATTAGATTCCACTTGATTAATTAGACCAATTAAAGTGTCTTTTAGCATCAATCAAGTTATAATGTATACCATAGAAAACTCTATAAGGTAAGGGTAGGACACACTTTCAATAGATGTAAACATATAGAGTGTGAGCTTGTCACACTACCACCATATAATGTTTGTATTATTTCCATTCACAATACCATCACCACTGATACATAACCTCTCAGGGAAATCACCAAGGTCACATCACTATGGGATATCTCCAGTGGATATCACCTGAACTAGGCACTAAGCCTTTTCCAGGTCCTCCGACCCATCACATCACACTTGTGATTCATGGTTATCTCATCATGTTTCATTGGGCATATAAGCATTACTTATGCCAATGATTACTTATGCCACATCACATGCACTTGCCATAGCAATCATTAGCTATTAAATTCATAGAGAGAATATGTTAAAATGCATTAAACACCTTTAAATAAAGCAACCAATGCATCATATGTTCTCTAATTCAGGATTAGGCTTCATGCTTATTTCACATAGGGTTCTCAAGCATTATTTTATCTCAAATCTCTTACCTTCACTACTTCTCATAAGTTGGAGTGTATGAGGCTAAAAATTAAACAATGTAACCAAGTATGCACAGTCACATATTTATACTTTCCATGTTTCCTTATTGGGGTTCATAGTCAATGTAGATACCATTTAACCATCTTCATGGTATTCACTTATTATAGGACCCCAATCAACTCACATGGTTAAAGTCATGTAATTCAAGGGAGATAGAGAGAGTACAATATCATGCTTTCTATACATACACATTTGATAATATGACTTACCCTTATAATTAGGGTCAGTGCTCTTTACATATAGCCGATTATGGTTTTACTTCATGGCTATTATCATCAAACCCTAGACACACCATTTCCACGTTCTTGGAACCAATTTAAGTTTCATTAACATTAGTTAGGTATTACTAGCTCATTGTGTCATCAACACTAGGTACCACCATTTTCAGAAAGGCATGTGTGTATTACCTCACTAAGTTATGTGTGGGTTTCAACAATGCATTATGTAAACACATTGACCATTATACCAATAGGATCTTTCATCTTTATGTGATCCCTATATCATTACCTTCCCACAAGTTATCAACCATATTATCACACTAAGTAAAGTCAAACCTTCTATTACATATCTAAAGGGTTTTACTTCAAATTATACACAAGGCACTTATTAGATCATAACACTTGTTCACATGATCTCTACAAAAATGATAATGCCTCTTGATTTCAACTAGGCGCATCACCACTATCATGTGTTCACATGGAGATCTCATTAATGACACGTGTTTACCGTGTGTTATACGCAAGTGACTGTGTCGAAGTAATATAGGCCTTTTGAGGCCCGAGTCGAACACAAGGAATTTTTTTCCAAAATACTACTACTAACTATGGTCTAATCAGCTAGGCCGGTGAAAGTTGACTTGTCTTGATTGAATAGAAATAAATGCAGAAATGAAATGAGCTTAAAAATTAAGTTACTCATATTTAAGGGAATTCCTTAGGACAATGATTTCACCACAGATAACATTGGAATTTACTCCACACACTAATATATATTATCCTTATCCCTGGATAAAGAGCCTGTAGCCAGAACTACCCACTCCCACAATTTAGTTCACTACCTATTCTAATGTCAATCCTAGTTCCATAGTAATTGGTTGATTAGTTAGATGTTTTATGATTAATCTTTGGGTTTCTCCTCCCGTTTATGCTCCACCTTTCCCAAGGGGTACAATAAACGGGTAAATCTATGCTTTTCCAACCCTTAACCTCTCTCCTAAAATGATTAAGGGTCTGATAATCTATCTATGGTGATCAAGCATAAATAGAATGAGACAACTTCATAGATTTATATCCAGAAAATAGGAACAAAGATGATATTAATGCATGGAAATCAATTACAATGCATATCCAGGCTACTCCCAGATCCTAAGGAATCAAGGGGTTTAGTCTCGCATGGTTTTCATTGACAAATACATGGTAGAGAAAGAGAAAAACATGAGAAACATTAGAAAAACTAAAGTAACCCCTAGAGAATGGTTGGTTCGGATGATCCCCTACGTCATGCGTGCAATTTGCTGTCTTTTAGTTGTAGATTTGCCTTCCGGAGGTGCTCAGATCATCCCATGTGAAGCCTTAGATTCCTTTCTCTTCTCTCCTCTCTCTATGGTGTCATGCAACGGAAAATGGTTTCCTCCTTAGGTTTGGGTGAACTCCCCTCAAGTCATAGGAATCACTTAAGGTACAAAACAACGCCAGCCGTTGGATTAAAGAGCTATCTTCAGATTTCCGGATTGGGAATACTCAATAGTACCGACTGAAAAGTCAGTAGTACTGAGTTTCTAGGGTAGTCGTGATTCATCACAATGCCGGTACTATCGACTCGTCTCAATAGCACCGAGTCTTTAGGTCGCTCGAGCACTGCTTCCCTGATGCCATCTTGGTAGTACTGAGTTTTTGGACTCAATAGTAATGAGTTTCTACAATTCATTCTTGCGCTTTACTGATAAGGTTTCAGTACTACCAACTTTGTGTATCAGTAGTATTGAGTCTGGGTAAGTCTTCTGGTCCAGTACTGATGTGAAGTCGGTACCACCGACTTTTGGTGTCTGTAGTACGAGTCTATGAAGCTCGATTGTACCTGAAAATGTACAAGAATATGGATAAGTACTCGGGATGAATACTAAACCATCTTAAACATTAAAAATCATATAATTTGATGCATTTAGATAGAACATTCCATTGATGACATTTCATGCATAATTAATAAAATAGATGACAAAATTAACACATAAAATCAAGGAAAATATACATGTGAATGACTAAAAACCCATGCATCAAACTCCCCTAAGCCTAAATGTTTCTCATCCTCGAGCAACACTCTCTTAGATATATTTGATGTAAGTCAGCAAAAGGATATAACACATGAACTTTTTTCTTAATCATGTTCACCAAACAATCCCTAAACCGGCCTTCAATAACCACTGAACCAATAACTGCTATACAATGACCAAAAATTTCCGTAGAATATGTCCACCTTTTGATCAATGAACACTATCAAGAAAGTAGTTAATATCATAATTATCCAGGCATTCACTTGGTGCACTATGTGATTCCCTAGTCTAAATTGCTCTCTCCTAACTGCCAACTACTTGGAAGAAGATCTCCTTATAATAATGGATGAGGAGATAAATCATTTGAGTGGCCTACCAATGAGAGAAATTAATGATATGAGATGGGTGGAAATTGAAGAATCACAAGTACATCCAACTTATTTATGAAAACAGAATGATGACCTACATGAGTGAAAAGAATGTCATGATGAATCCTAATGCCTATTGTCTCTTTTTTTTCTTTTTTTAACACATGATGCATGTATATAGCTATCTCGTAAAAGAAAATGAGAGTGACAAAAAATAAACAATTGCGTCGGTGTGGATTAATTCATCTCTTCAAGAAGACTCAAGGACATACTTTCTCCCTAAGAAATTTTGATATTAGCTTTTTCTAGCCCATAATTTTTCTTGTCTTCAGCATGATTGGTTTTATGCTCGGGCTTCAGTTCATACTCCTTTTTTTCCCTTCCTTTTTTTTTGATGTGGAGGTATGTCCCTGCTTCAATCTTCATAAACAGAGACTACAATGCACATGACAAAAATGAGTGTTATGAAATGTATGTGACCAACATGCAATTGCTATGCAACTAAGATGGTATGCACTAAAATTGTTTGTGCATACAAATGCAACTTTTTCTTCTTGTTTTTTTTTCCTTTGAATGAAAGCAAGAATAAGCTAATCTATCATGTCACCTATTATGCCATGCAGCACAATCAAAAGAAATAAGTTGGAGTACTCATTCATCTTGAGGTGTTGAGTCAAAATTGGATGGAAAAGATGGATGGAATCACATAACTAAGAGACAATGCCTTTCATAGGATTTTGATATGTCCCTTTTTATTGACATGTGAACAGGATAATATTAAGGTTCTCTCCTTGATTTCCATTTAAGATCTCATTAAAGGTTTGATCAGCTTAGGCTCAACAACATCTTCATTCACATTCTGTAACATACTGAAATCTCCTATGTACCTCTTTGTACTCTTTTCTATAAGTTTTGTCCTTCATTTTCGTTCCTTTTGTCCTTGGTCTTGATTTAAAAGGAATTAAGATGGTTATTGGATAAATGTTTCCCATATAATCTTATTTCAAGGTTGCATGCACAAATGCCTCAGTTAGAATTAGATAATGGGTTTAATATGCAAATTCACATTAAGTAATAAAAAGAGTAAAATAACTCGTCCTAGAATCTTCTAGTGTTTCCTAGAATATGAGAGATATGAAGAAAATCCGAATTTTGTAAAAGGAAAAGATAAATATAATAATTAATGGTAATATGAGAATTTATGGATAAAGAAGATAATTACAAAGATTTTTGCAATAAATATTATAATCTGAAACCATCATGATAATTTGATAGTTTAATTCGTTTCCTTGAGTAAAAAGTAACTTAAGGGTCAAGTATCCTTTAATATGGAACATAAATATAAATATTAATAACATTATCAATGGAATATAGGAAATATGTCAATAAAAAGAAATAAAATACTTAATGCTCTCAAATCAGGAAAATAACTTCAAATTCGTATTCTAAGCATAAAAATAAGCCTCTGTGCAAATTTGCAACTAATTTGGATAATATATGAATAATGAGAAAAATAGGAGAGAGAGAAAATGTGTAGAATGTTCTAATTAATTTAATAAATATAAAGATAATTTCAACTTGTGAAGATAATTGCAAAATCGTGTACCAACCATTTAAGGAGACTTATGGGTGAAGTTACATTAATTTTAGATAATGTTAACACCTCTTTTGAAGGAGGAAAGAGAAAATGACATATTAATTATTTCACCTACTAAACTTTCTCAAAATGAAAACCTAACTCCATATTTGGATTCTACGCGTCGAAATAAGTCAGGATATAAATTTTCATAATTTTTGGGCAATGTTTGAGCCTCCAAAAGAAGAAAGAGAAAAACATTTAAAATCTAATAATTTTAATCGACTTTTGCTGAGGGATATTTCCCTGATCTAACGCGAGATCGTACGGTCCAGGTTCATTAGTGGACCCGCGTCCACCGATCCAACGACGCACGGTCGTCTTCTACCTTGAGTCGGATTAGGCAACAGATGTGATTTTTTTGTTTTCTTAAAATCACCATATCTTGAGATCTACTCAACGATTTTCCTTGATTTTTGTTTTGTTGGACTCCTTGTGAGATTTCGCACAGGATTATCCCAAACTTTTCGAGCTTTGACGCATATTTGGGAAACGCCCAAAGTAGCCGCCGGCCACTTCCCCTTACTCCTACCCACATCCTAGTCTAGGGTTCCTTGCCTATAAATAACTCAACCCTCGCAACCGCCATCACCTTAGCAACCTGTTCGTACCTCCAATTTGGGTTTTCGTGGACGTTTCGACCCCCAACGAGCAGCCGAAGGTCCCAATCTTGCGGCGCTTCTCCCTCTCTACTTCGTCATCCTCGGTTCGAAATAGAGGTACCACTGAATTCGTCTCTTCTTTCTCGTTCTTTCGACTACCTGAACGCAAGATTTCGTCGTGTATAGCGATTTTGCCCAAAATCGGAGCCAAGCTCCTGTTCTCGTCGATCGGGCGAGAGGAGGAAGATGACGGGTTGGCATTTTATCGTTTTGCCCTCGCCTTTCTTCTTCTCTGGATTTCTCGCGCGTGGTTTTTTGGTCTTTTCGCCGCCCCGCCCGACCGCATTGCGCGGCTGGTAGCGAGCGACTGCGGGTCGCGGGTCGCCGCTGCCGAGCGCTCGTCGCCGCTCGGCCATCCAGCCTTGCCTACGTGGTAGGCTGTGATTGGTCGAGGTTAAATAATTTTTATAAATTATTCCGTTGGTCAAAAATAATAAATAAATAGTGTTTTGAAATCAGGAAAACGAGATCTATTTAATAAAAATGTTTTTGAGATCTGGTTTTGAGTTTTTCGAAAAGGTGTTTTTAAAATCGATTTAATTAACTTAAAAATCATAAAAATTAACCCTAAGAATCCATATTTCCAAAATATACAATATTATATGTTATTTTGATCAGGAAAACCTAACTAAGACGATTATGAGGTTTTTGAAGTCTGAATCGAGAGTTTGTGCAAAAAGTTAGTAAATTAGGGTTTTCAATCTTTTAAGTGAATACATGTAATTCTAATATATGAATATAATGATGTATTAGGAAGTTTGGGTTTATAGTTCGTGTGAAGAGTTGAAAAGGGGAAACTTAGGACACCTGTGGCCAAGGTATGTGTTTAGTATGAGTTTGTTGTGCATCTACCTATCAGTTGGGAAATATTTAATCCAATACCTAAATTTCTTCTATGAGGTTTAACTTGATCTAAACCATTGAATTATTGAAACCTAAATGTCTTATTTGCCTCAAAAGTAGATGTAGTATTCTCTAGTTTGGGTATTCATACCCCACTGCCATGATATATATTCTTTTGCTTATCTTGCCATAAATCTCTTGTTAGCATGAAATTAAATGTTCTATTTAATCTTTAAGTAGTGGTACTTATGTACAACCACCCATAGAGGGCATGTATAAAATCGCCCTAGGGGAATGTTTATTATTCTCCCCATTAAAAATTTGTAGGTGATTTGGAAATGTTTATAATTCTTCCCTCACCTAAGGTTAGAGGTCCGGTAGGTGCCTCAACCCTACTTAGTTAGATAGACATATTAATAAACATGCTAAAACCTTTAATTATTTTGTTAATGGCAAGTTCTCTTATAAAAACCTCATACTCTTTGATATCTTCTTACACCAAATATCAAGTCTAGTTTACTTGTTACCTTTTCCTTTGCCTTTGATAGATTATTAGAGTAACACGTACTTTTCTTGTTTTCCCTCTTGCTGGGTGCCTTCCCAACCACCCAGGTGTTGGAGCTGTGCAAGGTGAAGGAAGGGCTTGAAGAAAGATTCCTTTGCTGAGATCGTTTGCTTGACAAGAAGGATGGCTAGGTTGCTATAGCTAGATCCTCTATTCTATCTTATCTTTTCTTTTAGAAAGCAATGATGTAATAAACAATAAAGCCATTAGAAGGCTTGTTATTTCTTTCTTTCCGCTGCTATTGACATTTTATTATGTATCTGGAATCATGCTTATTTATTTGGAATATTATGCAATCATCCTCAAAATCTAATTTTTTGTTAAAATTGTGGATGTTTGTATTTCCTTTAAATTTTAGTAGAGAGGTGATCTCGCCTCTTTACAGCATGGTATCAGAGCCTTTAGGCGACTATTAGGGCATGCAGTTGAGGCAAGGGTGTCTAGAAAGGATCAGGGCATGGGGGCTGGCAAGATTTTCCTCCGACCCACTAGCTTGGCATACTGGGACTCCCGTGCCCATATGATCCGGCCTGGCCTGCGCCGATACGAACTGCCCGAAATAGTATGCTTTTAGGCAATATCATTCTAGTATCCTTTTCTCATCTCTATTTCTTTTCCCTCTCATCTATGATTCTTTACTCCTGAAAATTTAATATGTTAACCCTAATTTCAAGAGAGGTGACCTGTTTGACAACACCAACCAGGAGTCCACCACTGACAACCCCGACACACCTGCGACGCCTGTTGTTAACCAACCAGCCTCTGGTGTTCCCGCCTTCACACCTGAGCAAGAACTGGCGATGTTACGACAGTTGTTGTCCTCCACAATGATGGGACAATTCAACACCATTGCTGTTGTTGCCGCCAAGCCGAGGGAGTTCACCCTCACTGACTTCATCAAGATGCAGCCACCCTACTTCAAGGGAGAGAGTGAGCCTAACATGGTGGACAAAGCTGATGACTGGGTGTTGGCCCTGGATCGGACCTTCGAGGGTATGGCTTGCCCTCCTCACCAGAAGGTTCGGTTCGCGACATACGTGCTGGATGGACCGGCGCGTGTTTGGTGGAATGGTGTTGCCCGCACTCGAGACACCTCCTCCATGGAGTGGACCCAGTTCCTGAAGTTGTTCAGAGAGAAGTACATCTGCCCTGCGTTCCTGAGGAAGAAGGAGGCTGAGTTTTACAGTCTCAAGCAAGGAAGCATGAGCGTGGCCGACTACGTTCAGAAGTTTCTGCTATTAGAACGTTACGCCACCGACCTTGGAGCTGACAGAAGAGCCACCTTGTTCTTGGAGGGCCTGAACTACCATGTTGGTCGAAGCCTCGTTCCACAACTGCCACTCTCGTTTCAACAGATGGTGAACAAGGCTCTCGCCATCGAGTCATATCCGGGATTCCAGGCTTCCAGTATCTTCAACAACAACAAAAGGAAGAATCCGAACCAGCATGAGAACCGTGGACGTGATCGCTGCAACAGATGCAATCGCCACCATCCTCCTGGAAGATGTCCCGCCATCAATGCGCCTGCTCGTGTTGACAACCGTCCTCCACCAACCTACCATGAGTGCGGCCAGGTTGGGCACATCCGACCCAACTGCCCCCGTTTCCAGCAAGGGCAGAATAATGCCCCGCAGCCGCAACAGCCGAGACAGAACCCTCCACCATGGAACAACAACAACAATAACAACAACCAGAACCTGAGGCGTCCGCCAGCTGAGAGGCGGAATGGGAGAGTGTTTGCTCTCAATGCTGAAGAAGGTGGTGAAGACAATGAAGTGATTGAAGGTACACTACACCTCAATATGCATCCTTTAAAAGCTCTGTTTGATTCTGGTTCCTCCAATACCTTCATATCTAGACAGTTTGCCTCTATGCTTGAAATCGAATCTGAGTTTATGGATCATGTGTTAGATGTAAAAACTCCTAGTGGTAAAATCTGCTCCTCGTACCTCCAAACTCCTACCTTGAACCTCTGTGTATCCGGAATAATGTTTCCCACAGTTTTTGTCTTGCTTGATATGACCGTCTTTGACATCATCCTGGGTATGGATTGGTTAAAGAAGTATAAATATGTTCTATTCTGTGAGGAATCCAAGGTTAGTCTGTTTCATCCTGAAGAAGGAAGAGTGTGTATCAAGGGCAAGAAGCGAGGAGAGCGACAGTTCGTCATCTCTACTATCAAGGCTGAAAAGCTCGTCTCACAGGGGTGTAGAGCCTTCCTAGCCTCCATTGTTCTCGATGCTACACCTCCTGCCCTAGATCATGTTGATGTGGTGAAGGACTTCCCATATGTCTTTCCTGAGGAGTTACCCGGGTTGCCACCAAATCGTGAGGTGGAATTCTCCATCGAGCTCATACCTGGAACTTCACCAATATCGAAGCCACCTTACCGCTTGGCTCCTGCTGAGCTGGCGGAGCTGAAGAAGCAGCTTGAAGAGCTTCTTGACATGGGTTTCATTCGCCCTAGTGTTTCCCCTTGGGGAGCACCTGTCCTGTTCGTGAAGAAGAAAGATGGCTCTTTGCGGATGTGTATGGACTACCGCATGCTCAACCAGGTGACAGTGAAGAATTGTTATCCGTTGCCGCGCATCGACGACCTATTCGATCAGCTGAAGTCAGCCACCATGTTCTCCAAGATGGATCTGCGAAGTGGCTACTACCAGATGCGTGTAAAGGATGATGATGTTCCGAAGACAGCGTTCATAACTCTCTATGGGCATTATGAATTTATGGTCATGCCTTTTGGTTTGACGAATGCCCCTGCTGCGTTTATGGACCTGATGAACCGAGTATTCCGCCCATACCTTGACAAGTTTGTAGTGGTGTTTATTGATGACATTTTGGTTTATTCCGAGACGTTGGAACAACATCGCGAGCATCTGCGGATTGTACTCAACACATTGCGAGAAAATCAATTGTATGCAAAATTCTCAAAATGTGAGTTTTGGATAAAGGAAGTGATGTTTCTTGGTCACGTGATTTCTACCGGCCATATAGCTGTTGATCCTGCAAAGGTAGAAACTGTGACAAAGTGGAATGCTCCGAGAAACCCGTCAGAAATCCATAGTTTCCTTGGCCTAGCCGGTTACTATCGGAAGTTTATCAAAGGGTTTTCTGAGTTGGCTTTACCTTTGACCAAGTTGACTCGGAAGGAGGTCAAGTTCTCATGGACCCCTGAATGTGAGGACAGTTTTCAGAAGTTGAAGATGAGTCTGACTTCTGCTCCCGTGCTTGCTTTGCCTGTTGAGGGCATACCCTATGTCATCTACACTGATGCATCCCGACAAGGCTTAGGATGTGTTCTGATGCAAGACGGAAAGGTGATCGCCTATGCTTCTCGACAGTTGAAACCTAATGAAGCTAATTGGCCTACGCATGATTTAGAGCTGGCTGCCATAGTTCATGCTTTGAAGATCTGGTGACACTACCTTTATGGAGAAAAGTTTGAAGTCTTTTCTGATCACAAGAGTTTGAGATATCTGTTGACTCAAAAGGATCTGAACTTGCGACAACGTAGGTGGATGGAATATCTTAAAGATTATAATTTCACCATCACCTATCATCCTGGTAAAGCAAATGTCGTAGCTGATGCTTTAAGTCGCAAGAAGGATGTTGTTTGTGCTGCTTTGAGATGTTCTGTGTGGGAAAACCTTGAACATGTGGCCAGTTGGAAACCTCAACCTGTCGATTCAGTGGATGAAGATAAGTTGTGTGTTCATATGGCCAGTTTGACCGTTACACCAACCTGGATCTCAGAAGTCTTGTCTGCACAGTTGGAGAGTTCCGAGCTTGAAGAGTTGAAAGCTTTATTTGAGAAACCGTAATCTGACTTCTCTGTCGGAGTGGATGGTGCTATCCGCTTCAGACAAAGGTTGTGGATACCTGGTGTTGGAGATCTGAGACAGAAGGTTTTGAGTGAAGCTCATGGTTCCAAGTACACTATTCACCCTGGCACAACCAAGATGTACAAGGACTTACAACGAAGTTTCTGGTGGAAGAACATGAAGAATGATATAGCTTTGTTCGTAGCGAAGTGCTTGACATGTCAGCAAGTCAAGATTGAACATCAACGACCTGGTGGTCTTCTTCATCCTCTTGAGATTCCAGAATGGAAGTGGGAAAAGATCACAATGGACTTTGTTACTGGTTTCCCCAAGTCCAAGAGAGGTTATGATGCTGTTTGGGTGGTGATTGATCGGCTTACAAAATCTGCTCATTTCTTGCCTTTCAAAACCACGTATAAAGTTGTTGAGATGGCTCAGTTGTATGTGGATTGGATAGTTCGTCTGCATGGTGTCCCTGCTGTGATAGTTTCTGATCGAGACCCGAAATTCACTTCTCATTTATGGGGTCAGATTCAGGAAGAGATGGGTACTGATCTGCGTTTCAGCACTGCTTACCACCCACAAACTGATGGTCAGTCTGAGAGAATAGTTCAGATTCTGGAGGACTTGCTTCGTGCTTGTGTGATGGATTGGGGTGGTGCCTGGGATCGATATCTACCATTAGCAGAGTTTGCTTACAACAATAGCTACCAAGCCAGTATTGGTATGCCACCTTTTGAAGCTCTCTATGGTAGACCTTGTCGTTCACCTTTGCACTGGGATGATGTTGGTGAACGTTCCCTAGTGAAGACTGATGACATGCAGATGATGCTTGAGAAGGTACAGTTGATAAAGAAACGGATGAAAGCTGCTCAAGACAGACAGAAGATGTATGCTGATAAGAAGAGGACTGATGTAAGCTTCTTAGTGGGAGACTATGTTTTTCTGAAGATCAAGCCTATACGTTCTATTGCAAGATCTAAAGTAAAAGGCAAGTTGAGTCCTCGCTATGTTGGACCATTTGAAATCTTAGATAAAGTGGGGGATTGTGCATATCGCCTAGCATTGCCTCCTGCTTATGACAAGATTTACAATGTGTTCCATGTTTCTGTGCTGAGGAAGTACGTTAAGGATCCATCTCATGTGCTCACCTTTGAACCTGTGGAGATTAATGAGAATCTGACTTATGAAGAACTACCTGTGAAGATCCTTGACTCCCGAGTAAAGCAGCTGAAGAATAAGGAGATAGAGTTAGTGAAGGTTTTGTGGAGATACCATGGTTTAGAAGAAACCACTTGGGAGTTGAGAGATGAGATGTTACGTACTCACCCTTCCCTCTTTGTATGAGATTTCGGGGACGAAATCCTTTTTAAGGGGTGGAGTGTTGTAACATACTGAAATCTCCTATGTACCTCTTTGTACTCTTTTCTATAAGTTTTGTCCTTCATTTTCATTCCTTTTTTCCTTGGTCTTGATTTAAAAGGAATTAAGATGGTTATTGGATAAATGTTTCCCATATAATCTTATTTCAAGGTTGCATGCACAAATGCCTCAGTTAGAATTAGATAATGGGTTTAAAATGCAAATTCACATTAAGTAATAAAAAGAGTAAAATAACTCGTCCTAGAATCTTCTAGTGTTTCCTAGAATATGAGAGATATGAAGAAAATCCGAATTTTGTAAAAGGAAAAAGATAAATATAATAATTAATGGTAATATGAGAATTTATGGATAAAGAAGATAATTACAAATATTTTTGCAATAAATATTATAATCTGAAACCATCATGATAATTTGATAGTTTAATTCGTTTCCTTGAGCAAAAAGTAACTTAAGGGTCAAGTATCCTTTAAAATGGAACATAAATATAAATATTAATAACATTATCAATGGAATATAGGAAATATGCCAATAAAAAGAAATAAAATACTTAATGCTCTAAAATCAGGAAAATAACTTCAAATTCGTATTCTAAGCATAAAAATAAGCCTCTGTGCAAATTTGCAACTAATTTGGATAATATATGAATAATGAGAAAAATAGGAGAGAGAGAAAATGTGTAGAATGTTCTAATTAATTTAATAAATATAAAGTTAATTTCAACTTGTGAAGATAATTGCAAAATCGTGTACCAACCCTTTAAGGAGACTTATGGGTGAAGTTACATTAATTTTAGATAATGTTAACACCTCTTTTGAAGGAGGAAAGAGAAAATGAAATATTAATTATTTCACCTACTAAACTTTCTCAAAATGAAAAGCTAACTCCATATTTGGATTCTACGCGTTGAAATAAGTCAGGATATAAATTTTCATAATTTTTGGGCAACGTTTGAGCCTCCAAAAGAAGAAAGAGAAAAACATTTAAAATCTAATAATTTTAATCGACTTTTGCTGAGGGATATTTCCCTGATCTAACGCGAGATCGGACGGTCCAGGTTCATTAGTGGACCCGCGTCCACCGATCCAACGATGCACGGTCGTCTTCTACCTTGAGTCGGATTAGGCAACAGATGTGATTTTTTTGTTTTCTTAAAATCACCATATCTTGAGATCTACTCAACGATTTTCCTTGATTTTTGTTTTGTTGGACTCCTTGCGAGATTTCGCACAGGATTATCCCAAACTTTTCGAGCTTTGACGCGTATTTGGGAAACGCCCAAAGTAGCCGCCGGCCACTTCCCCTTACTCCTACCCACATCCTAGTCTAGGGTTCCTTGCCTATAAATAACTCAACCCTCGCAACCGCCATCACCTTAGCAACCTGTTCGTACCTCCAATTTGGGTTTTCGTGGACGTTTCGACCCCCAACAAGCAGCCGAAGGTCCCAAGCTTGCGGCGCTTCTCCCTCTCTACTCCGTCATCCTCGGTTCGAATTAGAGGTACCACTGAATTCGTCTCTTCTTTCTCGTTCTTTCGACTACCTGGACGCAAGATTTCGTCGTGTATAGAGATTTTGCCCAAAATCGGAGCCGAGCTCCTGTTCTCGTCGATCGGACGAGAGGAGGAAGATGACGGGTTGGCGTTTTACCATTTTGCCCTCGCCTTTCTTCTTCTCTAGATTTCTCGCGCGTGGGTTTTTGGTCTTTTCGCCGCCCCGCCCGACCGCATCGCGCGGCTGGTAGCGAGCGACTGTGGGTCGCGGGTCACCGCTGCCGAGCGCTCGTCGCCGCTCGGCCATCCAGCCTTGCCTACGTGGCAAGCTGTGATTGGTCGAGGTTAAATAATTTTTATAAATTATTCCGTTGGTCAAAAATAATAAATAAATAGTGTTTTGCAATCAGGAAAACGAGATCTATTTAATAAAAATGTTTTTGAGATCTGGTTTTGAGTTTTTCGAAAAGGTGTTTTTAAAATCGATTTAATTAACTTAAAAATCATAAAAATTAACCATAAGAATCCATATTTCCAAAATATACAATATTATATGTTATTTTGATCAGGAAAACCTAACTAAGACGATTATGAGGTTTTTGAAGTCTGAATCGAGAGCTTGTGCAAAAAGTTAGTAAATTAGGGTTTTCAATCTTTTAAGTGAATACATGTAATTCTAATATATGAATATAATGATGTATTAGGAAGTTTGGGTTTATAGTTCGTGTGAAGAGTTGAAAAAGGGAAACTTAGGACACCTGTGGCCAAGGTATGTGTTTAGTATGAGTTTGTTGTGCATCTACCTATCAGTTGGGAAATATTTAATCCAATACCTAAATTTCTTCTATGAGGTTTAACTTGATCTAAACCATTGAATTCTTGAAACCTAAATGTCTTATTTGCCTCAAAAGTAGATGTAGTATTCTCTAGTTTGGGTATTCATACCCCACTGCCATGATATATATTCTTTTGCTTATCTTGCCATAAATCTCTTGTTAGCATGAAATTAAATGTTCTATTTAATCTTTAAGTAGTGGTACTTATGTACAACCACCCATAGAGGGCATGTATAAAATCGCCCTAGGGGAATGTTTATTATTCTCCCCATTAAAAATTTGTAGGTGATTTGGAAATGTTTATAATTCTTCCCTCACCTAAGGTTAGAGGTCCGGTAGGTGCCTCAACCCTACTTAGTTAGATAGACATATTAATAAACATGCTAAAACCTTTAATTATTTTGTTAATTGCAAGTTCTCTTATAAAAACCTCATACTCTTTGATATCTTCTTACACCAAATATCAAGTCTAGTTTACTTGTTACCTTTTCCTTTGCCTTTGATAGATTATTAGAGTAACACATACTTTTCTTGTTTTCCCTCTTGCTGGGTGCCTTCCCAACCACCCAGGTGTTGGAGCTGTGCAAGGTGAAGGAAGGGCTTGAAGAAAGATTCCTTTGCTGAGATCGTTTGCTTGACAAGAAGGATGGCTAGGTTGCTATAGCTAGATCCTCTATTCTATCTTATCTTTTCTTTTAGAAAGCAATGATGTAATAAACAATAAAGCCATTAGAAGGCTTGTTATTTCTTTCTTTCCGCTGCTATTGACATTTTATTATGTATCTGGAATCATGCTTATTTATTTGGAATATTATGCAATCATCCTCAAAATCTAAATTTTTGTTAAAATTGTGGATGTTTGTATTTCCTTTAAATTTTAGTAGAGAGGTGATCTCGCCTCTTTACACATTCCCATTTGATTTAGATGTTAATTCATATCCTATATCCTAGAGCTGACTTAACCAAACACTTCCTCAAGTGGTGTTGTAGAAAGATGTCACAATTAAGCTATAAAGACGTGACCATTTCTTTGCACAAACACCTATGAATACAATCTATTTAACATATGCAACCATGCATTACTGCTCCATGATTACACTAGATAGGTGTGGATCCTAACATTGCATAAACCAAGATAAAAAATAAAACAACTAAGATAAAAATGCAATAAAAAACTAAGATAGAATGTTGTTACAGCACCCCTCCTAAGCTTGAATAAGACTATGTCCACATAGTCAATACTCGCACTCAAGAGGTGGAACAACGGTACCATTGCTCAAAATGGAGGAGGTGGTTGTGGCATGTTGGGGTCATGGGGAGGAAACATCCCCTAAAAAGATAGATCTGACGGTGGCATCTGTGGTGGTTGTGGGTACCCTCTAAAGTACCCCTGGTTCCAATAATGGTCGAAGAAGGGTTGTTGATATTGCTCCATCTTCTGCAGGCGCATGTGAAGATTCTCTTGGTTGGCCAAGAGAAGGCGTTCATTCTCATATATCGCCTATTGATTTTAGTACAGTTGTCCTTGTATCTCCTGCACACCATCCAGCATCCCTTGATGTTGTTGTTGTCCTGTATGGATCTCCTATAGCATCCCATACATACTTGCCATGTTGTACGGGTCTTGATCCTCCTGAGAAGGGTGTGGGGAGATGAAGTCGAGGCAACATAGGTGTAGGCCCATTTGCGCAGGTCTGCTCTCTGGGTAATGGGGATGGTGGCCTCCACCTCCTCAACCTTGTCGTTGGAGTTTCCATCATCACCTTGTTGCTCATTGTCATCATGAGCTACTACTACGGGTGTATCTTCTTCCTCTCCCTCATCTAGTGGCCACTGAAGATGTGCCACTATGTGTGCAGCTTGCATACACCGTGTTATGGTGTAAACTGAGGAGGCTCACCTTGTAGAAGTGTTGGAGGTCTAGTTTCTTCGTAGATTCCATTGACGTGAGGGTGGACAAGTCAAGGCAGAGATGCAGCACAATTGGGGTGATAAGACCCCCAAATACAATCAGCTTGTTCCTCTACACATTATGCCAAATTGAGATCATATGGAGGAGAAGGAAGGACCCAAAGTTGACGGTTTCTCCCTCCAATAGCATGTAGAGGAAGTAGAGGTTTGTCCTTTGGACCTTCCCTTGGGCTTGACCAAAATGAGAAAAGATAGTGTTGGTGCAGAGGCGGTGAAGAACTCAAGCAAAGGGGTGCTCGATGTTAGTGATAGAGTTGATGTGCCAGCTGATGCGAAAGCCTTCTGGCACCTCAGTCAGCTACTCTAAAGCCAGGTCGCAGTCAAAATCTAAAGGGGTTGAATGTTCTGGGATGTGAGCCCAGTTGAAGATGTGGTTGAATGCCCACAGAGTGATGGAGTAGTTGTTGTTGAAGAGGTGGAAAGTGATTTTGCCTTCCTGCCATTCACCTCCTATTTTTTTCTCGGGGGCGATAAGAATCCGAGGATGAGTTTTGGGTAGGTTTTCCAGTCACTGAAGAAAGGATTGTCTCCATCCATTAACTGCTTCTGACACACCCACCGCATGTTGTCAGTGAAGCCCACTCGCTCGATCAAGGCGTGATCTCCGTATCACATTGGCACTATCGTCCTCGTCTGAATCTCTTTGTACACAGTCTTGATCTCCGAGGATGGATGTTGAATGTGTGTTGGTCGAGGGACCAACTCTCCTTACTCCGTCGATGTAGAAGGGCCTCTCCTCGATGACATGACCATGATGATGATGCAAGAAGGAGGATGAGGAAAGAGAGGCTTGATGAAGATTGTCGATGCTTGGTGTAGCTTTGCTCTTAGTTGTAGGAGGAGTGGAGGAAGTGGTGTGGAGAAAATGGATTCACCACCCCCCCTATATAGCTGAGTCGGGCAGAGTTGGTATTACTGACTTTTAAGTCAGTATTACCTACTTGCAAGCATGAATTTGTGGCTCGAATGTATCGACGATTGATATTTGATGATGTCTCGAGTGTGGATCACTCGGAGTCGGTAGTGTCGAGTCACGTAGGTAGTACATACTTGAGTTGTGGATCGATGCTACTGACCATGTGATGAAGACCGCCTCTGTTGTTGAATCGAGCATCCACAGATTGCTGACATCATGTGTCGGTACTAGTGACTTGTCTGTCGGTAGTACCAAGTTGGCAATTCTTTCTCGGTATTTTCTACTTTTCATCTTGGTATTTTGAACCTAGGAGTGCCAAAAAGTCGGTAGTACCAACTCAGATGTTGATACTACCAAGTGCATATTAGTTAGGCGCTTGAAAATCTTTAGAGAGTCAGTAGTATCGAGTGGTAGAGTCGGTAGTACCGAGTCTATCTTTCTTGTGCGGGTGACTTTTTGATGTGAATTTGGTACTACCAACTTGTAGACTCGGTAGTACCAACTCTGTATAATCTGCACACTCCAAAAAATGAGTCAAGGTACCTTTTTTCAAGAATTAAGAATAAAATGACAACTACAATGCAAAAATGAACATGAATAAAGAGAAATGAAGGTTGGGTTGCCACTCAACAAGCACCATTGTTTAACGTCCTAGACTAGACGTTCCTAAGAGTAAGAATCTAATGGAATGCCATAAGTTGCACTTCTTCTATTCTTGGCTCTGATTCCCCACCATAATAGTGCTTCAATCTCTGGCCATTAACAAGGAATGACCTAGCACCATCTATAATCTTCACAGCACCATGGGGAAAAACCTGCTCAATCACAAATGGTCCACTCCATTTGGACCTCAATTTGCCCGGATGTACCTTAAGTCGAGAATTAAAAAGAACCTTTTGTCCTGGGAGAAACACTCTATTCAAGATATGCCTGTCATGAATCTTATTCGTCCTCTCCTTATAAATCCTAGAACTTTTGTAAGCATCCATCCTAAGCTCATCTAGTTCATTTAGCTCTAATAGTCTCTTCCTACCTACTTCATCCAATCTAAAATTTATCTTTTTCAATGCCCATTTCACCTTATGCTCAAGATCTATTGGTAAATGACAAGCACATCCATAAACCAACCTAAAAGTTTTCATTCCTATAGGTGATTTATAGGCCGTACTATATGACCAAAGAGCGTCATTAAGCAAAAACTCCAATTCATCCTATTAGAGACTGTCCTTTCCAAAATCTTTTTCACTTCTCTATTGGACACCTCAACTTGACCTTGCGTCTGTGGGTGGTAGGGAGTACCCACTCGGTGTTTCACCCCATATTTACTCAATAAGGCTCCAAAATTCCTATTTGTGAAATGTGATCCACCATCACTAACAATCAGTTGGGGGACACCAAATCTGTAGAAAATGGTATCCTTCACAAATCTGCACACAACTTGTGTGTCATTGGTGCATGTTGGAATTGCTTCCACCCCCTTAAATACATAGTCAACCGCAAGTAAAATGTAGATATTAGATTTAGATGACACGAATGGGCCCATGAAATCAATCCCCATAGATCAAACACCTCAACCTCTTGAAACACATTTAGTGACATCTCATGTCGCTTAGAAACGTTACATGTGCATTGACATGCATCAAAACAACGAACAAAATCATGTACATATTTAAACAGTGTTGGCCAATAGAACCCACTCTCTAAAACTTTGGCCGTAGTCCTAGAGCTAGTGTGATGCCCTCCTATAGGTAAAGAATGGCAATGTGACAAAATGATCTCAACCTCACATTCGACTACACACTTCTTCAACAATCCATCCCTACATTGTTTAAGAAGAATCAGGTCATCCCATATGTAAAACCTTAATGAATGGAAAAATCTCTTCTTTTCTTAGTACCCCCAATCTATATGCATCTCTTTGCAGGCTAAATAATTAACAATATATGCAAACTAGGGATCCTTGGTCTTAATAGCAAAAAGATTTTCATCCAAAAAATCCTCAACAATAGGAATACTTGTATCTTTTTCATTCACTCTTTCCAACCTATATAGATGATCTGCTACCACATTTTCCACCTCTGCCTTATCTTTAACTTCTATGTCAAATTCTTGTGAAAGTAAAATCCACCTAATTAATATAGGTTAGGCATCTTTCTTTTGTAATAGGTATTTGATGGCAGCATGGTCGGTCCAAACAATCACCTTAGTTCCAACTATGTATTGGCAAAACTTCTCACATGAAAAAATAACTGCTAAGAGTTCTTTTTCTATGGTTGTATAATTAAGTTGTGCATCATTCAAGGTTTTGGATGCATAATATATGACCGTAGGAGCATTATCTTTGTGTTGACCCAACACAGCTCCCACTGCATAATCTCATGTGTCACACATCAGCTCAAATGGTAGGCTCCAATCAGGAGCCTGCACAATAGGTGTGGAGCTAAGCTTCTCCTTTAGCACTTCAAAGGCGTTCAAGCATAGTTCATCGAAAGAAAATTCAGCGTCCTTTTCCAACAATTCCGACAAATGTTTAGCAATTTTTTGAGAAATCTTTGATAAATGACGGTAAAACCCAGTATGTCCCAAAAAGCTCCTTACTCCCTTCACCGACATCAATGCAGGTAGCTTGGAGATAAATTCTATCTTAACTGGGTCTACTTCCATACCCTTGTCAGACACCTTGTGTCCAAGCACTATGCCCTCACTCACCATCATATGACACTTCTCCGAATTCAAAACTAAGTGAGTCTCCTCACACCTTTGTAAAACCTTGTCCAAATTGTACATGCAATCACTGAATGACTCCTCATACACAGAAATATCATCCATGAACACCTCCAAGCACTGCTCTGCCATATCAGAAAAGATGGCAAGCATACATGGTTGGAAAGTGGCAGGTGCATTACAAAGGTCGAACGAAATCCATCTATATGAAAACGTGCCATTAGGATAGGTGAAAGTAGATTTCTCTTGATCCTTTGGCTCAATTGAAATCTGATTATAACCAAACTACCCATTGAGGAAGTAAAAGTGTGAACAACCGGTGAGTCGTTCCAAAATCTGAACAATGAAAGGTAAAGGAAATGATCTTTTAAAGTGGTGGCATTCAAACATCGGTAGTCTATGAAAACACGCCACCCCATCATCAACCTAGTTGAAATCAACTCGTTAGCAGCATCAGTTGTGACAGTGATCCCCCTTTTCTTAGGAACTACCTGAGTTTGGCAAACCCACGTAGAGTCTAAAATTGCATAAATGATACATGCCGATAGGAGCTTTCCCACTTCTTTCTTAACTACACCAGTCATGATCGAATTTAGGCATCGTTGGGGTTGAACTATCGCCTTGGCTCCTTCTTCCAGCCAGATTTTGTGTTGATACAAGCTTGGAGAGAATCTTTTGATGTCTACTATAGACCACCCAAAATCAGCTCGGTGTTTCTTTAGTACAACAAGTAACTCCTTCTCTTCTTCACCACCCAAGGACGATTATATGATCACTGGGAGCTTCTCTTCTGTAGCCAGGAAGACATACTTTAGATGTGGTGGCAACGACTTCAATTCCAACTCAGGTGGGCTCAGTAGAGATGGGACCAGTGGTGGGGGAGGTGATCCCAAATCTTCAAAATATCTTGTATAATAACAAGGTACCGCCTTCAACATCAATACACACTCCTATAGAGAGTGGTTGTGTGTGTTGTCCTCTACTTTATTCATCAAGCATGCTTCTAATAGTAACTTTGGATATGTCTGCATCAAGGAATCAGTAGTGACCTCCTCTATGGTAGTCGAGTCATAGTCTTCTTCTCTATTATCTGGGTGACGCATTGCTTCTTTTAACGAGATCACTTTAGTGTTTTCCATTATATCAACTGCTAGAGTGTCTTTTTCCACCCTGGTCATCACATAGGCCATGCCAAGGAATGGCTTCCCCAGACACAGAGAAATCTTGCCCTGCATGTGTTGTAGCATGATGCACGGTGCTATATTTCTCTTTCGTTTGAGTGCTCAGGCATCTTAATCTCAAACCGGTCATCATGGGTACCCATGGTCAGACGTCCTCTGCCCATTTCTAGGATCATATCAGCAGTGGCTTGGAATGGCCTATCTACCAAGAGTTTGTTGCCTTTATCCTCCTGTATTTCCATTACCATAAAATCAGTAGGAAAAACAAATCTATCCACTTTCACTAGAACATCTTCACAAATGTCGTATGACTAGACCACATATTAGTCTGCCAATTCAATAGTCATACTACTTTTTGTAACATCCCTGACCTGGGTTATGAGTTAACCCTAGGTGTTTTGCCTAATTATGTAATTAAGATACTGGTGATTATCTTTTTGCATGTAATTAAGTTCCTGAGGAACATACTTTTCCTTTTCTGTCCCTTTTAAACAATGTTGAATTGATTGTTTTGTAATATAGGGACCTATGTGCAATTTACCCAGTTAGAAGGGTTAACTTGCAATTTGCACATGTTGAGATGTTCCTCTGATGTTGATACATCATAAGAATGATTATGGTAAAGTTTGAGGGATTTCCCAAGCTTGAGCACCAAGGTGCAGCTGTGGAAGCAATCCCTGTGCTTGAAACCCTAAATTGGAGTAAAGTGCAATTTACCCAATTTGAGGGGTGCAACTTGTAAAATACACTATCTAAAAATATCTTGTAAGACTCTTGTCATCATTTAGAGAAGAAATGATGAAGAAGTCACTTCAATTGAATAATCATATAATGAAAAACACCTTTATGATTGAATAATCAAGGTGGAAGTACTATAGCCTTTTATGTGTGTGCTTTAGTAATAGGTTAATCTTCTTTGCCTTCATTTCTTGACCTTAGAAGAAGGTTGTACTTAGAAATAAGAAGAAGGGACGAGCAAAGAAGAAAGGAGGGACTTAGTTGAAAGTGAGGAAAACCTATGTGCCTATGTTGAAATTCCACCCCAAGTATATAAGCCCTTTTCCTCACTTAGCAAAGGAATGTTTCTTTCGTTTCCTTCACTGTTCCCCTTGCTCAAACCGACTAAGGAGAGCTCTAGAGCTCAGGAGGACGACCAGGGGAGTGCAAGGTATGTTTGGATCCTTCCTTTTTCTTAAATTCTTGGATGAAACTCGAATTCAAGGTCAAATTCATGGCTAGCTCACTTAGCTCTATCTTTCTAGCCATCTCTTCTCAACTTTTCTTGGAGGATTCACCTTGGCCGACCTGTGGAGCTTCTAGGACGCCATTAAAGGCTTGGAGCTCGAAAGCTTGGAGCTCAAGGAGCAAGCTTTAGGCGGGTTTTATAACTCTAAACCTATGCTTTGTTATATACATCTTTTCTATGCTTTTAGTTGCTAGTTCTTCTTCTTCCCTATCTTCCCTTGCTTCCTTGCAAGCAAATCCGTGAGGAACTGTTGCTGTTCTTGAGCTATAAGATGAGGGCGTTATTTCTTATGCTTATCCACAGTTTTCCACTTTACCATACGACCTCAACCAATTGCCCATACGGTTTACAAAACCGTTTGGTGGGCAAACGGTTTCAAGGTCGTATGAAGGCATACGGTCTCAAGACCGTATGGCCGCATTGACCAAGCATGGAGCGTATGGGAATCCTGTTCATATTTATGAAGGTTAATCACCCACAAAATTTGAAAGGTTAACTCCAAAGGAATCGTGAGATATAGGCAAAACAACTAGAAATTTCAATTGAATTTAGTTCTGATTTTCAATCTGCTTAATTTGCCCTTTTTGGGAAAACGGTCTCAAGACCGTATAAGATGGTTGACTAAGCATTGACCGTATGAGCTTACTGTTCATAATGATGTTAATTAATAACTCACAAAATTTTATGGACTAATTCCAAACTAGTTAAGAGTTAAAGGTTGATTACTAGGGCAAACCCTAATTGAAATCAGTGCTGAAATCACAATGAGCTAATTTGAGATTTTGGGTTGATTAGCCCAAACAGTCTCAAGACCGTTTGGGGAATCATCCAAACGGTCTCAAGACCGTTTGGGGATCACCCAAGACCGTATGGAGGTCTGGGGTCAAGTATAGTTGACCAATTGAAGGTACAAAGATACCAAATTACATTGCAATTAAGTATTGATGTAATGATCAACTCAATAAATCAAACCTTGATGAATTTTCACTAGAGTTCAAAGGATGGATGGGCAAACGGTCTCAAGACCATTTGGAACTCATCCAAACGGTCTCAAGACCGTTTAGTGACAACCCCAAGACCGTTTGGAGGTCTAGGGTTAAGGTAATTGGATCAATTGAGGGCCCAATTACAATGGGTTATTAAAATAATCAAATTGCTGATTTGTGACTTAATTAAGGTTCAACCCCTATCAAATCAATCTAGATTTTGATGAATTCTTGGGCAAACGGTCTCAAGACCGTTTGGAGTATATCCAAACGATCCCAAGACCGTTTGGGCCAAGTTTGAGCCCAATTGGAGGTCAATTGATGGGTTCAACTTTGATTTGATTCACATTGTTGAGTGTTGATGGTTGAACGTTTATAGACCTTAATTAAACCAACTCCAACCCTAATTGGATATCAATTGAGGGTCAATTGAGTGACCAATTGGTTAAGGCTAACCCTAATTGTCTCAATTGGTAAGTGGTTAGCAAGCTTGAGACCAATTGATGGCTTCAACATAGGAAACCCTAATCGAGTTTACCCTTTGAACCACCTTGGAGGTCCATACGATCTTGAGCTTTTGAGGTCATTCGACCTCAAGACCGTATAAGGTCATTCGACCTCAAGACCGTATAAGGTCATTAGACCTCAAGATCGTATAAGGTCATTCGACCTCAAGACCGTATAAGGTCATTCGACCTCAAGATCGAATGAGGGCATACGACCTCAAGATCGAATGAGGGCATTCGACCTCAAGATCGTATGAAGGTTGAAGGTGTGAAACCTATTGGAGACTTTTGAAGTTATGTCTGCCTAATGCCTTGAAGGCTTAAATGGTTTAATAGTTGTTCAACCTAAACCCTAATGATACCAAAAGACATTAAGGGTCAAGTGGTTAGTAAATTAAACCATGATGATGATCAATGTGTAATTTACCATAATACCCTTGAAAGGTTCAATTGAGTGAAACCTTATTCTAATCAAACCCTAATCACTTAATATTGGTGATTTGGTCTATGTTAATCAAAGTGGACTTAACCCAACCTGATCTAGATTGGTGTTATCACCATCTACAAGTATGAGGAGAGAGAAAGTATCTTAAGAAAGAGAAAGTACCCTTTTATGATGGAAATTCAAGTAAAGTACCTTCAATACACATGAATGTGCATGATTAGGGTATGATCCACCTATGTGAGATCATGGAACCCTAATTATGATAAATGATGAATCTTAAACTAATCTGAGAGCATCAATGATGATGTTCCTCATACATGATGATGTTATGAGTTCAATTCACCATAATGTGAATAGTAAACCCTAATTCAAGGGTGATGACATGCAATATGAGTAGCAAACTCTAATTGATGAGAATCAGAGAACTTAGCTCTTATGATAAGAGTGGAAAGTATATTCTTGTTTTGAATTACCTTTATCAGTTGAATTAACCGTGCAGGTTCTTATATGAAGGTGATCATATCCAGGTATGAATGATGATACTATATTCATTGAAAGCATGTTGTTAGCTTTATGAATAGTAAAATATCTTGATGCCTTGTCAGTGGCATCCTATGTTTTAATGGGCTGTAATAGCCATGAATACCATCAAGTTCATGCTTTAGAGATGACTTGTGATGAGTATACTAAGAAATGATGATTGATGTGAGTTAGGTTTGTTGCATTTAGTATTCTACTTTCATAGTTGTTATGCTACTGTTATTGTTTGAAGAACAATGTATGATGTAAAAGAATACTGAATGTACCTAACTAATCAAGTGAAATGTAGAGCCCTGATCATAGATCCATCATTGTCAGAGATCAAATGATGGTGAAACAGGTTTTCCTACGGTAACTCCTGGATCACATACTGTTGAGTATGTGGGGTATATGGATGTGTAGAACCTTACATCCTAGTGTAGGAATTTGATGTAGATGTATAATCCATCAATCCTTCACTACAAAACTCATACCATATCAGTGGATGGTAAACATGAAACCTCCTAATGACGAGGAAAACATAGATATCCGTATCAGTGAAGATAAACATGAAATCTCCTGATGACGAAGAGAGTACAGAACGCCACTGTAACTCTAAAATAGCGAAGGACCAGATTACCCTGGTGAGCTATAATAGTAGAGACACAAGATGTCCTACAAGTGATTCTCTTACTGACTGAGGAAGGTGAAGGTCATGAGAATCCGGCTCTTTAGATGACCTAGTATGATACTAAGGCACTTAACAGTGATTGGTTGGGGTATGAGTGCTAAACCTCATCTCCACAGGGCATAATAATAAGAATGTTTGAAAAACATAATATACAGCATAGTATACCTGTTAAAGGTAACTATGAGCTAATTGATTGATGTTACACTGTATAGTGCATATGTTCTTCATGCTTGATATACGTTGAGCTCTTGTATACAACTGTATCTGCTATTGAATACTTTGTAAGCTTTTACTGCTTAAGTTATTCTTTGATGTTATAATAAAGTTTCTGGCGGAGAGTTATAACTCTCGCTGGGACAATTATGTACAATTGTCTCACCCCGTAGACTTCAACTTTTTAGGTGGACGTCGAGGACGGAGGAACAGGTCTACATGTGACCAGTCCCAGTAGCAGCAGCACCAGGAGCAGCAGTAAATCTCAGGTGGAGATTTAGCCTGCCATGTGGTGTAGTTAGAGTCAGTCCTATGTGTCCTCTGTACTCTCAGGTCTTGGAGTCTTTTGGTTATGAGTTCTTGAGATTTTGTATCTTGTTGTATATAATTACTCAAGAAGTAATTATCATGAGATGTAAACAGTTTATCTCCTTTTATGAATGAAGCTTTATGGATTCAAGCTCTTGTCTCGAAAAGTTTTAATTTCCCGTGATTTTGTCTTCCGCTGTTAATCGATTCGCTTCTGCTAAGTTTAAATCGTGTTTATATCGTGGTTTGGAGATCAGAGCCCACAATTAGTGGTATCAGAGCTCTAGGTCAGTTGAGTCTACAGAGGCATAGGACTTAGGATGTCGAGTCTATCCTTAGTATCTCTTCCTTATCTAATAGAATCTTCTGCTCCTCAGGAGAAGAAGATACATAAGGATGGCAGAGCCACATGATGAGTACGTGGCAGAGAGTAGTGCTAGTGCACCTCGAGGCGGTGCAAGGGTTCCAGAAATAGAATAGCCTGCACCTGAGCCACCCCAGTTTGACCCAGCTGATATGGGTAACCCAGCAATTCAGACGATGTTTGGGCAGTTTATGACTGCCATGACACACATCACCGACAGGATGCCCATGCCTGCACCTAGGGCACCTGCCCAGCCCGAAGGACAAGGTATCGGTAAGACGTTCGAGCGACTTCATCGTGTCGGAGCTACCGAATACTTTGGGACTGCTGACCCCGCAGATGCTGATCTGTGGTTAACATAGTTGGAGAAGGCTTTCAGAATTCTTATTATCCCGGAGGCTGAGAAGGTTAGACATGTTGTCTATCTTCTCAAGGGCAGTGCTGGTCACTGGTGGAACATGGAAGAGCAGAAGAGACCTGGAATAGAGTTCTCGTGGGAAGAGTTTCGTCGGGAATTTATCAATATATATTTTCCAAAGACCTTCCTAGATGAGAAGATCTCTCAGTTTGAGAGATTGAGGCAGGGCATGATGAACATTAGCGAGTATGAAGCTAAGTTCATGGAATTGTTGCGGTTCTGTCCGCACATGGCTGCCACAGATGAGGAAAAAATCAGGAGATTCGAGAAGGGTTTGAATGTTGATATGTCAACCCTTGTGTCTGCCTTAGAAAACTGAGAGAGATTCTCTACCTTCATTGAGTCAGTCCAAAGGATAGAGAGATCTGTGGTTGAGAAGAAGCAAACCCAGAAAAGATATCCACAGTTCCAGGGTTCTTCATCTAGGGATTTCAAGAAACCTAGATTCTCTGCACCTAACCCTCCACCACCCAGATCGAGTTCTCAAACTCAATGGTCACCAAGCAGAGGTAGAGGACGGAGTCAACCGCTTCAAGGGACTCACATTTCTGCATCGATGTTATTTACTGGACCACCCCGACCACAACAACAGGAGAGGAGATGCTACAACTGTGGTAAGGTGGGACACTTGATGAAGGATTGTCGTTCTAGGCCTATCAGTGTGACACAGCCTCCGAGATAGAATCAACAAGGATCTCAGAGAATGCAATCTCAAGGAGCAGCTCGAGGGCGTGGACAAGTGTCTCAAGCTGGATCATCAGCACCACCTCAACACCAGGCGACAGTGAGGTTCTATGCTATGAACCCACCAGATGCAGTGGTCAATCCACGGGTAGTGGCAGGTCAGATGGAACTTTTATATCCTGATATGTCTACATCCTGTGTTGTATCTGTTCTGATTGACCCGGGTGCTACGCACTCTTTCATCACTCATAGAGTGATTCGTAACTGCAATGTGAATGTTAGTCATAGGGCAGATAGTTTGTTGTTGGAGACTCCGTTGAGTGGGTCTGCCGTTTTGCAGGAGGTATGCTCTCCCTGCATCGTCTTCTTTTCTGACCATCGCATTCAAGTGGATCTTATACCGCTTGATATGCAAGGATTTGATATAATCCTCGGGATGGATACCTTAGAGAGGTATAGAGTTGTCTTGGATTGTGAGTCCAAGTTGGTTGTGTTTGCTGATGAAAGCAACACATGGATCTTTCAAGGTGAAAGAAAGATTCTGCCCACCTGTCTTGTGTCAGCTATGGTTGCTGATAAGATGTTGAGGCAAGGATGTTATGCATTCTTGGCCCATGTGGTAGATGTTACCAAGGAAAGTTCCAATCCTGCCGAAGTTCCCATAGTCAGGGAATTCGAGGATGTGTTTCCTGAAGAACTTCCTGGTATACCACCACTTCGGGAGATTGATTTTGAAATCAATCTGATCCCAGATACGAAACCCATAGCCCAGACTCCGTATAGGATGGCGCCTGCCGAGATGGCAGAACTCAAGAAACAGCTTCAAGAGTTACTTGAGAAGGGTTTTATCTGACCGAGCACTTCACCTTGGGGTGCTCCGGTCTTGTTTGTTAAAAAGAAAGATGGGTCAATGCAGTTATGCATTGACTATAGACAACTCAATAAAGTAACAATAAAGAACAAGTACCCTCTGCCGAGGATTGATGATCTCTTTGACCAGTTGCGTGGTGCAACAGTCTTTTCAAAGATAGACTTGAGGTCTGGATATCATCAACTTCGTATTAAGGATAGTGACATATCCAAGTCTGCCTTTAGGACAAGGTATGGTCACTATGAGTTCATGATTATGTCGTTTGGACTAACCAATGCACCAGCTGCATTTATGGAACTCATGAATAGAGTTTTCCGACCTTTCCTTGATCAGTGTGTTGTCGTCTTCATAGATGACATTCTGATCTATAGTAAGGATGCTCAGCAGCATGAGCAGCATCTTCACCAAGCTTTGACCTTACTAAGAGAACACAAGTTGTATGCTAAGTTTAGCAAGTGTGAGTTCTGGCTGCCGGAGGTATCTTTTCTAGGACATGTGATATCTGCCTCGGGAATTCGTGTTGACCCTACAAAGGTAGAATCTGTTCTACAGTGGGAACAACCAAAGACACCGACGGAGATTCGAAGTTTCTTGGGGTTAGCTGGCTATTATCGAAGGTTCATTAAGAACTTTAGTTCTATAGCCTTACCCTTGACCAAGTTAACCCGGAAAGATATTCCTTTTTCTTAGAGTGATAAGTGTCAACATTCTTTCCAGTTGTTGAAGGAGAGGTTGACAAGTGCACCTGTGCTTATGCTACCTGAACAAGGAAAAGGATATGTAGTCTTCTGTGATGCCTCCAAGAATGGACTTGGATGTGTGTTGATGCAGGATAAACAAGTGATTTCTTTTGCTTCTCGACAGCTTAAGAAACACGAGGAGAATTATCCGACACACGATCTGGAGTTAGCTGTTGTGGTTCATGCCTTGAAGATCTGGAGGCATTATCTCTACGGAGAGACATTCCAGATTTTCACAGACCACAAGAACCTTAAGTATATCTTCTCTCAGCATGAGCTTAACATGAGGCAACGTCGCTGGATGGAGTTAATCAAGGACTATGATTGTACAATTGATTACCATCCGGGCAAGGCCAATGTTGTTGCAGATGCCTTGAGTAGGAAATCAGCAACACCAACCATGGATAGAGCACAACTAAACTCTTTAGTGTGCTCTAAGAGAGATATGTTTATCTCTTTAAGGCAAGACAATGTACAGTTGAAGGTGTCATTGTTAGCCGGGTTGTTGGCTGAGATGCATATTAAATCTACCCTAAGAGAGCAGATTAAGGAAGCACAACAAGATGATGTTGCAGTTCAGCAGATCAGATCAGAGTATGGAAATGAGAAGCAAGATGGTTTCCATGACTCGGATGATCATGTAGCTTGTTATCATGAGAGGATGATAGTGTCAGATGTGGATAACTTAAGGAAGTTAGTCCTGGAAGAAGCTCATTCTTTGATGTATGCTATGCATCCAGGGAGCACCAAGATGTATCGTAATTTAAAGGAACTGTATTGGTGGCCTGGAATGAAGAAGGATGTTGCAGAGTTTGTTCTGAGGTGTCCTGTGTGTCAGCAAGTTAAAGCTGAACACCAGAAGCCTGCAGGAACAATGCAACCTTTACCCATACCACAGTGGAAGTGGGACCATGTGACCATGGACTTCGTTGTTGTCCTACCCAGGACAAACAAAGGACATGATTCCATTTGGGTAGTTGTAGATAGGTTGACAAAGACAGCGCATTTCTTACCTGTCAAAACAACCTATTCTGCTGAAAGGTTATCACAGTTGTATGTACAAGAGATAGTGCGTTTGCACGGAGTTCCTGTCACAATAGTTTCTGACAGAGGTCCTCAGTTTACAAGTCGTTTTTGGGAACAGTTACACAGAGCCTTAGGCACCAAGCTAAGGTTTAGTACGGCCTTTCATCCGCAGACTGATGGACAGTCGGAAAGAACTATACAAACCTTAGAAGACCTGTTGAGAGCATGTGTTCTCCAGTTTACCGGAAGTTGGGATCTACACCTAAGCTTGATAGAGTTTGCCTATAACAATAGCTATCAACATAGTATTGATATGGCACCTTATGAAGCCTTGTATGGTAGACGTTGTAGATCACCTTTGTGTTGGTTTGAGACTGGTGAGCATCAGTTGTTAGGTCCTGATCTTGTGCAGCAGACCACAGAGAAGATTAAAGTAATACAGCAACATATTAAGACTGCACAGGATAGGCAGAAATCTTATGTTGACAAACGTCGTAGACCCTTAGAATTCCAGGTTGGAGAAAGAGTGTATCTCAAGGTCTCGCCTTGGAAAGGAGTCCTTCGTTTTGGAAGGAAAGGGAAGTTAGCTCCTAGATTTATGGGGCCTTATCCAATCATTGAACAGATTGGACAAGTAGCCTATAAACTAGAGCTGCCACCAGAGTTATAGAGGTTACATCCCGTGTTTCACATTTCTATGCTAAAGAAATGTCACCCCGATACTGAGTCAATTCTACAACCTATGGAGGTAGAATTGAATGATGATATATCTTATGAGGAAGGACCGGTGTCAATCCTTGATAACAGAATTAAAAAGTTAAAGAAGAAAGATATAAGCCTTGTGAAAGTCCTCTGGAACCACCGTGGTATTGAAGAAGCCACTTGGGAACTAGATGATGAGATGAGAAGGAAGTATCCTGCCCTTTTCTCTTAATATGTTTTATCGATTTCGGGGACGAAATCCTTGTAAGGGGTGGATAATTTGTAATATCCCTGACCTGGGTTATGAGTTAACCCTAGGTGTTTTGCCTAATTATGTAATTAAGATATTGGTGATTATCTTTTTGCATGTAATTAAGTTCCTGAGGAACATACTTTTCCTTTTCTGTCCCTTTTAAACAATGTTGAATTGATTGTTTTGTAATACAGGGACCTATGTGCAATTTACCCAGTTAGAAGGGTTAACTTGCAATTTGCACATGTTGAGATGTTCCTCTTATGTTGAGACATCATAAGAATGATTATGGTAAAGTTTGAGGGATTTCCCAAGCTTGAGCACCAAGGTGCAGCTGTGGAAGCAATCCCTGTGCTTGAAACCCTAAATTGGAGTAAAGTGCAATTTACCCAATTTGAGGGGTGCAACTTGTAAAATACACTATCTAAAAATATCTTGTAAGACTCTTGTCATCATTTAGAGAAGAAATGATGAAGAAGTCACTTCAATTGAATAATCATATAATGAAAAACACCTTTATGATTGAATAATCAAGGTGTAAGTACTATAGCCTTTTATGTGTGTGCTTTAGTAATAGGTTAATCTTCTTTGCCTTCAATTCTTGACCTTAGAAGAAGGTTGTACTTAGAAATAAGAATAAGGGACGAGCAAAGAAGAAAGGAGGGACTTAGTTGAAAGTGAGGAAAACCTATGTGCCTATGTTGAAATTCCACCCCAAGTATATAAGCCCTTTTCCTCACTTAGCAAAGGAATGTTTCTTTCATTTCCTTCACTGTTCCCCTTGCTCAAACCGACTAAGGAGAGCTCTAGAGCTCAGGAGGACGACCAGGGGAGTGCAAGGTAGGTTTGGATCCTTCCTTTTTCTTAAATTCTTGGATGAAACTCGAATTCAAGGTCAAATTCATGGCTAGCTCACTTAGCTCTATCTTTCTAGCCATCTCTTCTCAACTTTTCTTGGAGGATTCACCATGGCCGACCTGTGGAGCTTCTAGGACGCCATTAAAGGCTTGGAGCTCGAAAGCTTGGAGCTCAAGGAGCAAGCTTTAGGCGGGTTTTATAACTCTAAACCTATGCTTTGTTATATACATCTTTTCTATGCTTTTAGTTGCTAGTTATTCTTCTTCCCTATCTTCCATTGCTTCCTTGCAAGAAAATCCATGAGGAACTGTTTCTGTTCTTGAGCTAGAAGATGAGGGCGTTATTTCCTATGCTTATCCACAGTTTTCCACTTTACCATACGACCTCAACCAATTGCCCATACGGTTTACAAAACCGTTTGGTGGGCAAACGGTTTCAAGGTTGTATGAAGGCATACGGTCTCAAGACCGTATGGTCGCATTGCCCAAGCATGGACCGTATGGGAATCCTGTTCATAATTATGAAGGTTAATCACCCACAAAATTTGAGAGGTTAACTCCAAAGGAATCGTGAGATATAGGCAAAACAATTAGCAATTTCAATTGAATTTAGTTCTGATTTTCAATTTGCTTAATTTTCCCTTTTTGGGCAAACGGTCTCAAGACCGTATAAGATGGTTGACTAAGCGTTTACCGTATGATATTACTGTTCAAAATGATGTTAATTAATATCTCACCAAATTTTATGGACTAATTCCAAACGAGTTAAGAGTTGAAGGTTGATTACTAGGGCAAACCCTAATTGAAATCAGTGCTGAAATTACAATGAGCTAATTTGAGATTTTGGGTTGATTAGCCCAAACGGTCTCAAGACCGTTTGGGGAATCATCCAAACGGTCTCAAGACCGTTTGGGGATCACCCAAGACCGTATGGAGGTCTGGGATCAAGTATAGTTGACCAATTGAAGGTACAAAGATACCAAATTACATTGCAATTAAGTATTGATGTAATGATCAACTCAATAAATCAAACCTTGATGAATTTTCACTAGAGTTCAAAGGATGGATGGGCAAACGGTCTCAAGACCGTTTGGAACTCATCCAAACGATCTCAAGACCGTTTAGTGACAACCCCAAGACCGTTTGGAGGTCTAGGGTTAAGGTAATTTGATCAATTGAGGGCCCAATTACAATGGGTTATTAAAATAATCAAATTGCTGATTTGTGACTTAATTAAGGTTCAACCCCTATCAAATCAATCTAGATTTTGATGAATTCTTGGGCAAACGGTCTCAAGACCGTTTGGAGTATATCCAAACGATCCCAAGACCGTTTGGGCCAAGTTTGAGCCCAATTGGAGGTCAATTGATGGGTTCAACTTCGATTTGATTCACATTGTTGAGTGTTGATGGTTGAACGTTTATAGACCTTAATTAAACCAACTCCAACCCTAATTGGATATCAATTGAGGATCAATTGAGTGACCAATTGGTTAAGGCTAACCCTAATTGTCTCAATTGATAAGTGGTTAGCAAGCTTGAGACCAATTGATGGCTTCAACATAGGAAACCCTAATCGAGTTTACCCTTTGAACCACCTTGGAGGTCCATACGATCTTGAGCTTTTGAGGTCATTCGACCTCAAGACCGTATAAGGTCATTCGACCTCAAGACCGTATAAGGTCATTCGACCTCAAGACCGTATAAGGTCATTTGACCTCAAGATCGAATGAGGGCATACGACCTCAAGATCGAATGAGGGCATTCGACCTCAAGATCGTATGAAGGTTGAAGGTGTGAAACCTATTGGAGACTTTTGAAGTTATGTCTGCCTAATGCCTTGAAGGCTTAAATGGTTTAATAGTTGTTCAACCTAAACCCTAATGATACCAAAAGACATTAAGGGTCAAGTGGTTAGTAAATTAAACCATGATGATGATCAATGTGTAATTTACCATAATACCCTTGAAAGGTTCAATTGAGTGAAACCTTATTCTAATCAAACCCTAATCACTTAATAGTGGTGATTTGGTCTATGTTAATCAAAGTGGACTTAACCCAACCTGATCTAGATTGGTGTTATCACCATCTACAAGTATGAGGAGAGAGAAAGTATCTTAAGAAAGAGAAAGTACCCTTTTATGATGGAAATTCAAGTAAAGTACCTTCAATACACATGAATGTGCATGATTAGGGTATGATCCACCTATGTGAGATCATGGAACCCTAATTATGATAAATGATGAATCTTAAACTAATCTGAGAGCATCAATGATGATGTTCCTCATACATGATGATGTTATGAGTTCAATTCACCATAATGTGAATAGTAAACCCTAATTCAAGGGTGATGACATGCAATATGAGTAGCAAACTCTAATTGATGAGAATCAGAGAACTTAGCTCTTATGACAAGAGTGGAAAGTATATTCTTGTTTTGAATTACCTTTATCAGTTGAATTAACCGTGCAGGTTCTGATATGAAGGTGATCATATCCAGGTATGAATGATGATACTATATTCATTGAAAGCATGTTGTTAGCTTTATGAATAGTAAAATATCTTGATGCCTTGTCAGTGGCATCCTATGTTTTAATGGGCTGTAAGAGCCATGAATACCATCAAGGTCATGCTTTAGAGATGACTTGTGATGAGTATACTGAGAAATGATGATTGATGTGAGTTAGGTTTGTTGCATTTAGTATTCTACTTTCATAGCTGTTATGCTACTGTTATTGTTTGAAGAACAATGTATGATGTAAAAGAATACTGAATGTACCTAACTAATCAAGTGAAATGTAGAGCCCTGATCATAGATCCATCATTGTCAGAGATCAAATGATGGTGAAACAGATTTTCCTACGGGAACTCCTGGATCACATATTGTTGAGTATGTGGGGTATATGGATGTGTAGAACCTTACATCCTAGTATAGGAATTTGATGTAGATGTATAATCTGTCAATCCTTCACTACAAAACTCATACCGTATCAGTGGATGGTAAACATGAAACCTCCTGATGATGAGGAAAACATAGATATCCGTATCAGTGAAGATAAACATGAAATCTCTTGATGACGAAGAGAGTACAGAACGCCACTGTAACTCTAAAATAGCGAAGGACCAGATTACCCTGGTGAGCTATAATAGTAGAGACACAAGATGTCCTATAAGTGATCCTCTTACTGACTGAGGAAGGTGAAGGTCATGAGAATCCGGCTCTTTCGATGACCTAGTATGATACTAAGGCACTTAACAGTGATTGGTTGGGGTATGAGTGGTAAACCTCATCTCCACAGGGCATAATAATAAGAATGTTTGAAAAACATAATCTACAGCGTAGTATACCTGTTAAAGGTAACTATGAGCTAATTGATTGATGTTACACTGTATAGTGCATATGTTCTTCATGCTTGATATATGTTGAGCTCTTGTATACAACTGTATCTGCTATTGAATACTTTGTAAGCTTTTACTGCTTAAGTTATTCTTTGATGTTATAATAAAGTTTCTGGCGGAGAGTTATAACTCTCGTTGGGACAATTATGTACAATTGTCTCACCCCATAGACTTCAACTTTTTAGGTGGACGTCGAGGACGGAGGAACAGGTCTACAGGTGACTAGTCCCAGCAGCAGCAGCACCAGGAGCAGCAGTAAATCTCAGGTGGAGATTTAGCCTGCCATGTGGTGTAGTTAGAGTCAGTCCTATGTGTCCTCTGTACTCTCAGGTCTTGGAGTCTTTTGGTTATGAGTTCTTGAGATTTTGTATCTTGTTGTATATAATTACTCAAGAAGTAATTATCATGAGATGTAAACAGTTTATCTCCTTTTATGAATGAAGCTTTATGGATTCAAGCTCTTGTCTCAAAAAGTTTTAATTTCCCGTGATTTTGTCTTCCGCTGTTAATCGATTCGCTTTCGCTAAGTTTAAATTGTGTTTATATCGTGGTTTGGAGATCAGAGCCCACACTTTTCCTATTCTCCTTAACACTACAAAAAAAGTAGGAATTAACTACAATTAATCTAGCTACATTCATCATATTTGTAGTTTAATATCATTTTCCTTACAATAATCTAAAATATAACTAAAGTAATTGTAGTTTATAATGGATTCAACTAATGACTACATACCCGCTACACATGTAATTACACACTTACATTTTAATTTCATAATCCAAATAAATCAGCCTGTACGCGGGAATGCCCGCTACTCTAAAATTTCATAACTCTCGCATGAATCTTTTAATTCCTCTCATTTGAACTCCTTGTATCGTACACACCGATTCACAAATGGTCGATTCCCCAACCACAAAATATGTACTTTCTCAAAAGTCGCCCCTATCCTTTATTTGATTATTCTAGCAGGTAACTCTTTTGCGAGTCATGGATTTCATCGATGGTATGATAATTGGCCGGATGAACGAATCCTGAGGGGCATTATAACCTAGGGGTGGCGGCTGGAGTGGGGCCTCCCCCGGAGTCACACACTAGAAAGGGGAGTGTGGAAGCACGTGCTCAGCCATGATCTCGCCGCTGGAGGTCATCTGTGTGGAGGATGACACTGACGGCTCTCCCAGCAGGTCCATCTCGGTTGACATCATTTGTCCTAGTTGCAGGGGAGGCAGTGGCAGGGCGTAGGGGTGCCTTGATCCCGAATCCGTCAGAGCAGCGGGGTGCATGTTTAGATTGAAGGTCGACCATGCCGGACAGTGGGTAGCCCTTCCACGATGATTCTCGGCATCAACTCCTGCACGACGACCCTCTCTGTGACGGGTTGCGTCCTTCCTACAGAGGATGACCAAGTCCTCCCCTCCCATGTCCCTTCCTCCATCTCGGACTTCTCAGGCAGCTCTTCCACGATGATCATCTCTAACTATCTAAGGGCTCGTTTGGTTGAGCCACAAACCAAGTAGACGAGTTGCAACTGCCTGATTTTTTCAAATCCATTTGTTTGGTTTGACGAAGTTGCAGTTTGCAGTGTGGAAACGAAGTGCTAGATCGTCGTTGAACCCATATAAAACTGTGCAGAAGAACCGTGCCCCATTTTGGCACTGTTTGTTTCTTCCGTTGCTCCAGCAAAGCAGCCAATACCTTGGTGGTATGCTCTGCATATCAGCATGTACGCACTTCAGATAAATATCGCAGCTGCTGCATTTTTCACCTGTCCAGTAACTAAATTCTGGTGAGTGGATAACATTATGCTTGTTTCTCTTTCCCATGATCTACTTATTATTATTTCCTTGATTTGCAGGCTATCAATTTCTCACTTCCTCTCTGTCGGGAACCTGGTTGCTACCTATATTCTGTTGTATGGGCTAATGGCATATTGTCCTGAGCTTATTTATAGAGGTATTTTTCCTTTCTTTTTGCTCTGCTGTGCAATACTCATACAATGGCTGGTCATAAGTAATGACATGGAACTGGACCACTAAAGACTGCATGCCTTAGAAACAATTTGAATGCTAGGTAGACCATTAACCAAGCTCAAATTATAGTGGGTTCAGATCTACATTTTCTTTTATGTCAATATTATTACCTTAACCTTTCAAATGTTTCTTAATCTTTTTCATCGTTGTGATGAACTTGTTTAGTATATTCCCTATTTTTCATATCTAGGACCTCACATTGGATAAGTCCATCACCGTGGCCAAGCATATCACGAGCTTTGAGTTACTTTTCTTTAGTTCGGCGTTCATTATCTTATGGCATTGCCAGAGCCACTAATTCATTCACCTAATATGGATATGATTTTCATATTGTTGGATTCTTTGTCTCGATTGTCTGTCCATTCAAATCATCATCTACAGTACATGAATGATTTTCCTTTTGTAATGATTTTCCTTTTGAATTGCAGATATCAGCTGATTGACATCATGACATAAATGGCACAGATGACTTTACAGGTGAAAAATGTGAATGATCTCTATTTTAGTCCCTTATTTCAAACTGTTGACCTGAACTATATAGGACTACAGCTGAATTTGATAGGGAAGGGATTTGTTTTGCAGATTTATGGTCTCCATGCACGTCATAAAGAAAAAGATTCCTTTATTGAACAATTGAATAAACGTGCATATTTCTCTCTTCCCATAATTTTAGTCATTTTCTTGAATGAATGAATAGAAACATGTAATACCAAGAATGCGAAAGATGTTAAACTTTCTAGAATTGGGTTTCCGAATACCACATATGTTTTTTATCCTACTGTTCAGCTATCTCTACAGAATTGCTACTCTATAAATTTGAGTTTCACTTTGGTTAATATCAACACTCGTCAACTTGTAATATGTTTACTATCTTCTGGATATCGTACATTTGACTGTAAAGTCTATTAATTATAGGTAGAATTTTGTTTCTGTTTGAACTTCTATTGTTTGGATCAACACAAAACCATGATCAAGTATGCTAGTATGGGCAGATAATCTTGATACAGATTGTTACTACGTATAAAATCGGTAAATTTTCCATTCTTTTTTCTTAAATTTACATCATATGTTTTTAAGCTTAAATCTGATTATATTGATGGTTATGCTCCAACCACCTAAAGTCGAAGACTTTATTGATCGGGTGATCACATCTTCGTTACATGATATATAGTCTGAACTTTAACACGATCAGTCTATTTTCTCATATTGCATGGTCAGTCTCCCTTCTCCTAAATTTTCTTTCTTGGGGAAGTCTACAATGTTGCCCAATTTCCTTTTTCACAAAGGCTATTCTTAGAGAAGCCTGTAGTATCATCAATAGGAGATCAGACTGTGGTGGATAGTGTATTTGGATGTGCATTGTTGTTTCTAGTACGCAGGTTGGCTCACTTTTTTTAGACTTGGCATAGGGGCTTCTGTTTGTTATTATATGTGTGGTTGACTTCAAATTTGTTTCAGTTATGATGTAAAGGTGTTGGTTCTACAGATCTCATATGTTGAGCTAGGATCTTTCTTATTTCTATCTTTGATGCCCGCTTCATTTTTGCATACTCTTGAGTTGGCATCTGGTTCTTGGGCTATATAGGCACTTCTATTCTTGGGACTTATTAATTTTTCAGATGCTAAGAGATATCATAATGAACTAGTAATTGTGTGTTTATGTACCACTTTTCCTGGCATGCAGGTTAGCTCAGTTGTTTTTCCTTACACTTGCATTGTTATGTTGGAGACTAAGTTTGGTTACAACCATCAACTCTTCTAAAGGATAGCCCTTCAAGTGGAGGTTTGCTACCTTTCTCACAATCGTGCCCATTTATGGGACGTGATTTGTAGTATTGATTATTACTTGACGTTGTATACTTGATTCTATTCACTTTGAATCTTATCACTAATAGGCGACCCATCTACTAGAGAAGCAGAGGATGATGGGTGGAAGATGAGTATCTATTAACTCTAACTCACTCTTGTTTGTTACTCATGCTTTCTTTTGCAGAATCATGAAAGGATAATTGATAAACTTAGTAAAGGGCATTGTGATTTTACTAATTCTCATGCACCTACTAGTTATCCTTTCTGTAATCAGTTCTTTCCTTAAGATTTGTAGTCAAATGTAGGCTCCCCTTCACTAAAACTAGCATCATTGCTGCAATTCCAGATTGCCCATATGTTGGTCATGAATTCCTCTAGTTCAAGCTTCGTTGGCTATTCTACTAAGGTGTTGAAATGTCAATGTAAATTCTTGCAGTTCAGTTTATATATTCACTGAAATGTTAATGTAAATTCTTATAGTTCGATTTATATCTTCACTGAAACTAGCATCATTGTTGCAATTCCAGATTGCCCATCTGTTGGTCACGAATTAGAAGAGCTAGAAACATGATGGAAACAAGTTAGTGGGGGCATGACCAATGTTAATAGTTCATCAAATCTAGAAGAGGGTCTGTGCCAGTAGATATTCAATTAGTATCCATTTAAATTCTTGCAGTTCACAAATCATCGTCGGGGCAACTAGACTATATATTGAATTGTAGAAAACTGAAGGCATGAAGCCCATTGATACTTCTCATTCACTTCATACTTCTCATTCACTGGGAGAAGACAGGTTATGGAATAGGTAAGTTATGAGTAGGAGAAACTATGTTTGCTTATTTCTTTCATGAGCTATATCTCAAAACTTGTATGTTTCTTTGTAGGTATCCATGGTGGTTCACACAAAGTGGATGCTACCATCAACTTGATGGTGCTTGAGATCCACAACATACAAAAGTACATAAAGTACGGATTATGAGAAGAAATGCCAATATGTTCTGATCTACGGGATTTGCCAACCAAAACTAACCATACAAGAACCTCTGCATGACGTTGCCAACAGGAAAGGCTACAACTCTTGGGCTCAGTCCTCTGTGTTGAGAGCTCTGGGAGTTGATGAGGACATGTCGCATACCTCTATCATGTTTGGGATTGGAAGATTCACCACTAAAGTTGAGATTCATAGGGTTGTTGAACTCATTGTGAATTAGGTGGATGAACTAAGGGAGATGAGCTCTCTTTATATTGTGCTTTGTAGTCTACAGTGGATAGATGTAGTCAGAAGAAGATATTGTATAGATGTGTTTTTTTTCCATGCATATTGTAAAATAGGGGCCAGGTTAATGTCCTCCCCATGTATACTCATTGTTCAAATATAACTAAAAGTATCATTGTTGACATTGTAAGCACAACTCAATCTTGATTAACATTAATCTATTTTCTTATTGAAAACCCCTCTATATTTGGCAAGCGACTGACTGGATACATAATGTCTCTCTCTACATATGTATGTATAGTACATGGTGTCTTTCACTACACACTAGCTATAGTTACATGTGTAGCAAGTACTAATTTTTTCTATACATGAACTACAAATACAAACTGTAACCAATATCATCTCTCCCTACATGTTATAGGTACAAATTGAATTGTAGTCATACATTTGGCTACAATGGAAACTACATGCTTATGTGTAAGGACATTTTTTACCTACAATTAGGGTTACATATGAATTTGTATCCAGAGGCATAACTAACTACAAGTTTGAAAATTTTAGCCTAAACAATTAACTACACGAGTATTAGCTATATATTATAAGTGTAAGGATAATTGTAGCCAAAGCTTTTGGCTACAAATTTTGGGGTTTTTGCTACAATTTTTTTTTGTAGTTAAAGATCATATTTTTCGTAGTGTAATACCTAGCTTCTTAAAAGTTGACAAAGGCATGAGGTTGATGCTAGCCCCTGAGTCACATAGAGCTTCACTGAACTTGGTCTTTCCTATGAAGCACGTGATGTTGAACATCCTGGATCTTGTCTTTTAGGAGGTAGTGTTCCTAGAATAAAAGCACTCACCTGCTCCTTTAACACCATCACATCAGCCTCAAGTATCCTTCTCTTCTTATTGATTATGTCTTTCAAGAACTTTCTGTACGATGGTATCTGCTCAATTTCATCAATGAGTGGATATTGACAGATAATTTCTTGAATCCATTTAAGAATTTCTGGAACTTTCGGTCTACTTTGGTTGCCTTTAAGCTGTTTGGAAAGTGCATTGGGGTCATTAGTGTCCTCTAGTGAGGCAGGACGTATGCTTTTGATATTGTATCCTCCGCCTCATTAGTGTGCTGCTCAGTTGTCTTCTCTTCTTCCAACACGTCCGGTTTATCTGCATCTACTGTCAAAGTCCGAGTTGTTGTTCCTATAACTTCACCTACATCTGGGCTTACTGGTGCATCATTCAACAGTGTCTTACCACTGTGGAATAGGACTGCCTTGACGTGTTGATTTCCAGAAGGCACGTTAGTATTTGTTGGGAACCCCTATTGGTTTGGTTAACCCATGTCTACTGCTATTTGAGAAATCTGAGTTTCTATGTTGCAAATCCCTGCCCCTTGGTTATGGAGTTCTCTCTGAGTTTGACCTATAAGCACTTCAACATTCTGACTGACCAACTTTCCAAGCATTTCTTCAATATGTTCATTCTTCTTTTGTTCTTGTTGATATTGTGCCTGGCCACCAAACTGTTGTGTCTTGGGTTGCTATGCCTGAAATGGGTCTTGTTGGAAATTATTGGGATCCTTCTATGAAAACGTAGGATCCTTACTCCATTCATAGTCAATGCTCCTATACTACTGTTGTTGGCACACAAACTTGTACTCTTCATCTTCTTCTTCTAAAGGTGGTCCGTCATTGGCACACAACTTTTTAGCAATCAGGTCCAGCTTCTCATTTAATGCAGAGATGACCTTGGACTCCCTGACACTCTTGACGGTTGTCGGAAGCTCTCTCTCATCGCCCCATGACTGGTTCTTGGACATGTTCTTTAATATCTCATAATAGTAAGTGAGTTTGTTGTTGAGGAAGAAACCTACTCCTGCACTGTCAAGAGTGGTTCTTTCTCCCTTGTGCAAACCATAGTAGAAGATCTTTGCTTGCCCCAACAAATCAATACCATGATGAGGTACCTTCCACAGCATATTTTGGAATCTCTCCCATTCTTTAGAATAGGATTTGTCATCCTGCTATTTGAAATTATAGATCTTTTTCACAAGGTTATTTGTCTTCTGTGGAGGAAAGTAACGCTCAAAGAAAGTGTCGATCATCTAATCCCACGTCTCGATACACTCATTGTTACAACCCCAGTTTTGGGTTCGTTTGGTGAGAAATACAATTTCTCATATTAAAGATATTTGAACAAATAATGATATAATTTGTTTGGAATAAATGGATTTTGTTTACAATAGCCTTGATGATTGTTTGATGGGATTTATTGGCTATTTGGCCCAATACAAGGAAAAGACAAAAGGAATTCCATTATTAATAAGAAATGGAGAAAATAAAAATGTAGAAACCTCTAGAAGGGAAAAGAATGTAATCCAAAGTTGGATTTTGTGCCTCTTGGGTTCCTTAGGTCCCAAGGAGTCCAAAGTTGCAAAGATAATGTAACAAGAAAAGAAAAGAGCAATTAAATATTTCTTTATTAAGAAAGAAATTGAAAACAATGATAAAATGTGGAAAATAAGTGGAAAGAGGTATAATTGAGTTACCCTTGATGGATTTTCGTATCCAAAGGATTCCTAATGTTAAAAGGGATGTCAATGAGGAAAATAAAAATAAAAATAAAGAGAAATCCTCAAAAAGAGATATTTTAATAAGAAATCAACAAGATAATGTGAAATAATGAATATAGATGCATCTAGAATAATATGAGTATCCACTAAAAGAAATTTCGAAATATTAGAGTTTCTTGGGGTCCAAGAAGCCCCAATAGAGAAGAAAGAAAGAGAAAATACCAATAATGAAAAATAAGAGGATAATGTGATACATCATTAATGACTTTTTGATAATATCAAAAAGAGATGCTATTTGCTTTAAGAAAACATGATTTCGTGACAAATGATTAAAAAGCCAAGTGCAAGGAGAAGAAAATAGGTAATTTTTCGAATTCCTAAATACCCAAAGAATAAAGAATATCAAGAGATAATTAAGAGAGAGAGAGAGAGAAACTTTCTTCTTAGTGAAGGAATAAGATTCCTAATGGGAAAGGACTTGTTTCCTCTTGGATGAACGTCTTGGGGCGTGGATACCCTCCCCTATATAAGGGGTAGAGCCTCTGGCCTGAGTTTAAGATAATCACAAGCACCCTTCTATCCCCTTCTTCTTGTTTTTGTCCATGAATCCTAGCCAAGTGAGTGGGTCAATTCTAAAGGCCCCGAGGAGCTACGATGGGTTTCGATGAAGGCACTAAACTCCTACTACCACCCTATGAAGGATCGATTATCTTTCACACGCTCTGTCATCACGCAACTCCTGTCGGAGGTCTGCACACATGCAGCAGGTCATGGGATTAGCACACCTAGGAATGGCCATCTCGGTCATGACCTAAAGTTTCCCCGCGTGCGCAGGGGTACGGTGGAGCCAGGGCGATGAGTTCCGACGAGTTTCGTGCCTTGGAGCGATGGGAATCGACCCCACAATCAACTGTTGTCGACGGCCGCCTAGGGTTCTCAAGCAAGAAGACGGTGGGGAGGCATTGGACGAATCTACCCCTTCGGGGTATTCAGAACTGGAAACTTACGCAAGGGCAATGAGGTCATTTCGTTATATCTGAAGTTGGGCGCGCGAGGTATGTGCATGGGGAGTTTGTTGCCTACGTGGCACCTCCTTATTGGTCCTTATGTGTTTATTTTGCAAAATTCATATCTATATAATGGTAACTTAGATTGATACATATAATATATGTATTTTGCTTAGAAAAATGAGAGGAATTCATTAAAAATGGTTTTAGAGGCTAATTCCTCTTACTGTTTGAAAAGTAGTGTGATTTATCAACTTTAATGTATTAATGATTAAGAAACCCTATTTTGAGATGATTAATATAGTTTAATGGATGATTAAAGTTGATATTAACATGTTAATTGTAAAAAGGTATATTGAGAACAAAAAGGATGAAATTTTCATGTAATTGGTTTAATTTAGAAGTTCATGTGCATAAATATACTTTAATGGGCCTTGAAACCCTAATATTAGTAAATGTGACTCATAATGGTTTTAATTATTCAAAATCGTGAATAAAGTTGAGATATGATAATTACAAGATATTTCGAGTATAAAAGTTCCTAAATGTGGATAAATACCCATAATGTAGTAATTAGGGTTTTCTAATGGATAAAGGTAGAATTAATGACCAATGGAGTTCATAGGTTAATTGGACCACCATAAACTATGAATTGATGATAAATAAGCATAATGATCTTGTCATGGATTAAAAGGATAAAAACGGTAGCTTTGATGTAAAAGAGGCTTAATGAACTTAATGGATGTTTAATTATGCCTTTCAATCGAAATTAAGGTTATATAATGTTAAAAGGTAACCTTAATATCTTTCGCAAAGAATAGATGAGATAATTAGGGTTGGTGAGTAATTGTATAAAAATTAGGGTTTAAAATAGTAAGAGATGAAGTGGAACCCTAATTGCAATGGAAACCCTAAAAGTGGATTAGAAACCCTAGGAAGCAAGCTAAGTTTTATAGATCTTGATGGTATGATTAATAATAGGAAATTGTATGATTGTTTCAGGATCTTGTTGTCTGTGCTTGCTTGCTTGCTTGGATTTCTTACTTGCATAGAATATTTCTATCTCAAATCATCAGATCAGGTATGTGGTTACGCTTATGAATAATCGCTTTACTTTCACGATGATTTCCGAACGTTTTTTTATCGGTTGTTTGAAATAAACTGCTTGGATGACTTTTATTTCATGCAACTATAAAGTGACTATGATTATTATCATAAATATGTATATAACTGGCTTAGATCTGAATCCTCCTATGTGGCTTTGCAAATGCTAAAAAGGGTAACCTAGAGTAAGGTTTAGGCTATCATGAGTTAGAAATTGGGCTACCCACGTGTAGTGCCATGAGACTCTATAGCACACCATGAGTTAAGGAGTGGGCTACCTAAGGGTAATGCCATGTGACTCAACCCTAGAAATTTATTCACCTGTTAGGTAGGATCATGTGGGGTTTAATGGGGATCTACCATAAGGAATGTAGCATCCAGGTCCACTGCAGGGACAACGCAGAGGATAGGATATTTATGGATCACGCAGTTATATTTAAAACGTAAAGTTGTTTGTTAAACTATAATTGACTGCAATATGTTGTTAAGGTTAATTGCACAATTATTGTTTCCCCCCACATACCAGCTTTATGATGACCACCATTTTGTTTGTCGGCATTTTAGGTACAAGTGCAAAGAAACAATAGTAAAGTGGCATATGTGGAATTAAATATGAATTAAAGTTCAAAGGAGGATTAGTTAGAATAGACTCCATGTGGATAGAAGTAGATATCCAAGTTTTTGAAAAAGGTATGAAAAGATTAATTTTATTACAACCTTTCAGTTTAGTTTAGTAGAATTTGATAATTATTATAGATTATTTGTTGAACCTTTGATCCAAAAATTGGGATAACGGCTCTGACCTCTTGGTCTCCCTTAATTGGGGGTTACTGGGAGGTAGGGTCGTTACATTTGGTATCAGAGCTTAGGTTCCTCATTTAATCTTTAATAATTATTAAATTTTACAAACTCTGTAGAACCCAAGGGAGTTATTAGAGGAATTTCCGAAAGACAGAGGTGTCTAGAAAAGGATCACGTTCGGGGACTGGCAAGATTTTCCTCCACACCGCTAGTCAAAATACGAGGACTCCTGGATTAGTGTGACTGCCTGGCCAATGTCTCAGGATTTGACTCAAAATAAGATACCTTTAGGACTCTCTCATCTTGTTCATCCCTTCTCAACTCAAATGTTGTTAAGGATTATAAGGATTAGGGTTTTCTCTCTTTTCCTCACCCTCTTGAGGTATGGGTAAGGTTGATAAGGTCCAAGGAATCCTCCACCAAATTAATGAAAAGCATGTAAATAAGATGTCATGGACATAAGCTTAATAGATTAAGCGTAAATTAAAGGATAGATACATGCTTAGGTCGTATGACATGAGTTGTCATTTCCCTCAGGAGAGACTTGAGGTTAGACCTTCTTGTCAGGAGGATGAGTAGAGAGAGAGTTGGTCCTGGCTGCAGAGATCTCCATTAAAAGTAGAAACATGGCACATCCTCTGAGGATGATGTTAACCCTAACCCTTAGTGAAGGTTAGAGAGAGAGAGATGACATGATGAGTTAGATGTCATGGTAGACCAGGTGTATGGATAGACATTCCTTGGATGCCATATGAGCCATGAGAAGTTGGGTAACCGAGTACCTTTGGCGACCCAACCCTGGGAAGGGTCATGCATGTTAGAGTGAAGGATAGCACCTTCTTTGATGAGGTTAGAGAAGAACCTATAGAAACCCCATGAGCTTATATGAGTAGGGCATAGCATGCACCCAGAGTACGTTAGTAGTATGGGCAGTAGGTTGAAACCCTGGCCAAGGGAGTATGTTGGAAAGATGATGAGATAAGCAGAAAGGGGCTAGGGATAACCTTGAGCAAACATAAGTTTGAACATGGGCTTCACCCATGTAGGGGTATGCTTGTGATCTTGATCCACCTTCATGAAGAGAGGACCTCTAATAGTAAGGTTGGTTGTGGAGTTAGCTCTAGAGAGAGAGAGAGAGAGAGAGCAGGACCCAAGCAAGAAGGTTGGAATCCTAGACTCTAAGATATGAGGAAAAGTGGAGAGTTGAGGATTATGCGACCTAAGTGGATGATAGTGGTTGCCTCATGCTGATGATATCTTGGTTGCCTTTAGAGGAACCAAACCCTAGAGAGAGGATGAGACTGTTGGTACCTCTATACCTATGGTATAGATGAGAAGAAGAGTTCCTTAAACCATGAAGAGGTTTGGTAACAGGTTGTGAGGCCTTGTACCTTGTTGATTGTCCTTGAGGAGGACTCAACTCTGAAATGGTGCTCGAGTACAGAAGGATGATAGAAAGTACATGTCATACCTTGTACATGTTTGGTTCTTGGTTAAGAGATTGGACATGCACTTTGACACACAAAAGTGAACCTAGGGTTCCTAGGCCTAAGAGGGGAAGTGGTGTGCCTGATGCTCATGACAAGGTTTGAGTTTCTATAGATTCGAGCATGGTACTCCTCATGGTTAGAGGAAAGGGAAACCCCTTGAGTTTAAGGTATGTTTGATGAACCCCTCACAGCTAAGTTGATTACATGGGAAGGTATGATCTTTGTGGCACAGCGTTCGGTCAAAACATCATTTACTAAACGGAAGCCATCATTAACAGTCGATTACTGAAAACCATTAAAAATTAAAACCATTTACAAAGAAATCCAGACTCAGGAAAACTCTTTAAAAAAAGCAATGTATTATATTTACATCCTGGCTTACAAGTACATGTCTTGTACCATCCCTTCTTGAGGATTATAAACATCAACTGCCCTATTAAAACTATACACAGGAAGTATAAAAACCTTGAGGCATCAAGCCAAAATCTCATATTGATTCATTAAAAGTACTAACTACTAAATCTGAGGACCTGAGAGTACATAGATGACACATAGGACTTTCTATACAAAATATGACAGCCAGTGCCTCCACCTGGAATGTCACTGTTGTCCCTGCTACTGCTGTTGTTCTTCCCCTGTTGTAGGGTTTCTGCCTCTTCGTCTGCGTCTACCTAAAAAGTGTTGGTGATCAACAGAGTGAGACCCATGTCCTAGGGGGAGATATAACTCTCCGCTAAAAACATTATTATTGCAGTTTAATAAAATGAAATTGAGCAGAGGAATCATATATATATTCAACAGTAGATAAATCATTGTCTAAACAAATTGGAGCAATATCCTTATTAAAGCATCTCAGATATAATTGATAAAACAACATATCATATGTCCAATAAGGAATATGAAGAACATGTATAACATTTATCCATCTAGGATATACTAAGCAAGATATCATCAACCAATGATTCTCGTATTTCAACCTTAAGCAAATACGCTACACGAATGATTACATTTTACAATCATACTTAAGCCCTGAGGAGATGAGGTATACCGCTCATACTCCAACTGACCATTGTGAAGTCGAAATCGGTACCATACATAGGTCAATGGAAGAGCCGGACTCCATGACCTCATCCTCCTCAGTCAATGTGAGTACAATATGCAAGACATCTCGTGTCTCTGCCCAATAGCTTTCTAGGGTATACTGGCAACTTCGCTATAGATCTACAGTGGCGGTTGCACTCTCTTCACAATCGAGAGATTTCATGCTTATCTCACATCGATCTGGCATTAACATCATTGGGAGATTCGTGATACATCCATCCTGACACATATAATGTAAGATTGAGAGATTTAATGTTTATCTCACATCACTCTCACATTAGAGCGTAAGGATATTCACGCCCATAACCCCCACATACTCAACAGTATGCTCTCCAGGAGATCTCGTGGGAAAACCTATTTCACCATCACCAACTACTGACGATGATGGATCTATGGCTAGGGCTCTACATGATAAGATTTCACTTGATTAATTAAGTACATTACCATATTCTTTTAGCACCAGTCAGGTTTTCAAACATAAACTATTATAACAAATACTATAAAGAATGTGTAATACTCCTATCAAGTACTTTTCAAAGCTTTATTGGGATCTCAGTCCCTTATCACATCATGGGCATTCTCATCCTTTAACATCTCATCATCATGATTATGGAATATGGGTATTCAAACCCTCAGTTCATCAAAGAACACTTGTTACCACTTATCATGTAACTAATACCTTCAGATCATCTGACCAAGGTAAACATGATACTTGTTACATCTCACATGCCTCACAAGGCCCATTTCATCTCTTGTTACCTCTCACTAGGCAACAAACATGCTATGGCTCACAAGGACCATTAACATTTTCAATAAATGAAACATCATAGCTCATACCTGGCTATGCTCATCATCTCATGATATCGGCATGGTTAGTACACATGATAACAGTTATACCAATTACATATCAGCATCATGTTATACAAGGGTAACACCACTAATCCCTCATTAGGGTTAGGGTTTCCCATTTCCTGTCAATCCATGATTACTCAACCATTACCCAAATTAGGGCTATGGTTAATCATCTCATTGCCTAAGATTAGGGTTTCACATATTATAACCCAAAAATTAGGGTTTCACATCACATAATTACCTCGAATTAGGGTTTTCATGAAGCATCCTCTTAAATTAGGGTTTTTCATTAAAATACCCTGAATTAGGGTTTCTCATATCATTACCCTAAATTAGGGTTACACCATCACCCTAGACCAGGGTTCAACCAAGCTTTATCCTAAATTAGGGTTAAAGCTCATCAACCTTCTCGATTAGGGTTTTTCATGATCTCATCATCATGGATCAAACCCTAATTACATATTTTATTTATGTTGAAAGTGTTGAGGATTGATCACTACATGATTATCACTCATGTATAAGTTCCTCTCTCTCATCCTCTCTAGGAGGTTAATTACTCCAACTTGATTGGATTAGATCAACTTGAAAGAAGGGTTAGCATAGTGTATTGAGATATTTGTTTTCATAGGCATCAATTATCAATTATTCTAGGTATACTTATTCACTAAGTATCTTAGGGATACCTCCATTGTAATCCACCTTGAGATTCCTTATAATCACTCATTTAGTTTTGAGATTAATTGATCCTTCAAACGATCTTGGACTAGTAATCCTTCAAACAGTTTTGAGTTAATTGTGCCTTTAAACGGTTTGTATTGAAATCTCCAAACGATCTTGAATTAATACCCTCAAACGGTTTGAAACTGTTTAGACCTCCAAATGGTCAACTCCTTCAAATGGTCAAAGTACCCAAATGGTTTTGAAGTTCAATTTACCCATTCGATCTTGATATCCATTACCCATTCAGTTTTAAACTCAATTACCCATTCGATCTTGAAGTCAATTACCCATTCGGTCTTGAACTCAATTACTCATTTGGTTTTGAAGTAAATTACCCATTTGGTCTTGGGTTCAATTACCCATTCGGTCTTGAACTCAATTACCCATTCAGTTTTGAGGTAAAATACCCATTCGGTCTTGGGTTCAATTACCCATTCAGTTTTGAAACTGAATCAACTCAATCAGTTTTGAAATCGAATTAGCTCAATCGGTTTTGAAAACCGTTTGCCCATTCCTTTATTGAGGTGTGTGCTTAAGATGACATCATCATCTTCACGATTCAAACCTTCAAACTCAATTGTGATTCTTATGGTGATTTCAACAACTAATCAAAAGGAAATTGAGAAAGAAGAAAGGTTCAGCACATGATGAATAAATTGCAAGCAATAATGACATTTAAGAGTTCAAGTTATATAACCCGCCTTTAAAATTGAATCCAAGCTTCAAGCTTCATGTTCTCAATGGTGAGTGAAGCTTCCTCAACTTCCAAAGGCTCGTCCTCAAGTCTTTGAGTGAAATGAATGGCTAAGGTTGAAGATTGAATGAAGAAAAGAAGAAACTAAGCATTGAATTTCAATTTCCACCATGAAATTAAGGTTGAAGATGACTATGGAGATTACCTATAGGTTGGGGCACGTCCTCCTATTGCTCCTAAGATCCCTTGTGTTCAACTAAAGAAAGCAAAGAAAAAGGAATCGAAAAAAGCCTTTCATGTGGGTTGAAAATGGGATGTATAAAAGGGAATTTCAATGAGAGAGAAAGTGATAAATAATTCCTTCAACTCCCAAAATTGGTGCCACTAACTCCCCTAAATCCCTTGCATACGAAGCCATCTCCCCACCTTGTAATTCCTCTTCATTATCCATGAATTAAAAGAAGACAAATTAAGAACCTTAACCATTTTAATAATAATATCCAATATTAGTGGATATTATTTTTTAGTTAACTAATGTGAGTGGGCTCTCCACTCACTTTAGATATTTGGGTACCATTGCAAGGCACAAGGACGTTCACACTTATGCAAATTCAACCGTCACATTTTTTGTTGAAGGGCAATTTAATTAATATATTTATTTTTTTTGCATTAAATTGAATTAGGGTTTCAATTATGCTTAAATCTTGATTATTTTAATATCAAGATTCTCTCTCCTCCAAAGTGATTCAAATGAGATGCCCCTCTCATTTTCTTCTCTCTACATGATGACAAGAAACATGAGGGACTCTCTAGATGTGGTATTTTGCATATTGAACCCTAGGTTTTGGGTAAATTACACATTACACCAAAACTGGGTTTTAATGCACAAACATTGCTCAATGATGACAAGAAACATGAGGGACTCTCTAGGAACACTGGATGCAACTTATGTAGCTCAGGTGGCAACTCCAGCTTATAGGCTACCTTTCCAATCCGTTCAATGATTGGATAAGGCCCCAAAAATCTAGGAGCTAACTTTCCCTTCTTTCCAAATCTAAGGACACCTTTCCAAGGTGAGGCCTTGAGATATACTTTGTCTCCAACTTGGAATTCTAAAGGTATTAACCGTTTGTCGGCGTATGATTTCTATCTATCCTTTGCAGTCTTTAATTGTTGTTGTATTACTTTAATCTTCTCAATTGTCTACTGCACAATCTCAGGACCCAAAAGTTGATATTCTCCTATTTTGTACCAACATAAAGGAGATCTACAACGTCTACCATATAATGCTTCATATGGTGCCATATCAATATTGTGTTGACAGCTATTATTATAAGCAAATTCTATCAAGCTCAGGTGTAGATCCCAACTTCCTACAAACTGAAGGACACATGCCCTAAGCAAATCATCCAAGGTTTGTATGGTCCTCTCAGATTGTCCATCTATCTGTGGGTGAAAGGTAGTACTAAACCTTAACTGCATACCCAAAGCTTTATGGATTATCTCCCAAAAATGACTCGTTAATTGGGGACCTCTATCAGAAACAATAGTAGCTAGAACCCCGTGCTACCGCACTATCTCATCTATATATATCTGTGCAAGCTTCTCAGTAGTGTAGGTTGTTTTGATAGGAAGGAAATGTATTGTCTTAGTCAATCTATCAACTATCACCCATATGGAATCATGACCTTTGGTTGTTCTGGGCAAACCAACCACAAAGTCCATGGTCACATGATCCCATTTCCACTGTGGTATAGGCAAAGGTTGCATTGTTCCTACGGGCTCGTACGTGCTTTTGATGTTTAGCTTTAACCTGCTGACACACCGGACACCGCATAACAAACTTAGCTATATCCTTCTTCAATCTTGGCCACTAATACATATGCTTTAGGTTATGACACATTTGGTGCTCCCTGAATGCATTGCATACATTGAAGAATGAGCATCCTCCAAGACTAACTTCGTTAAGTCATTGGCATCAGGTACTACCATCCTACCATGGTAACAGAATACCTGATCCTATGACTCATGAAAGCCATCCCGTTTCTCACTACCATACTCTGACCTAATCTGTTGAACTACAATATCAATTTGTTGTGCTTCTTTAATCTGTTGTCTCAGAGTAGGTTTCACTTGCATCTCAGCTAACAACCCGACTAACAATGATACCTTAAGTTGTAGATTGTTTTGCCTCAAGGAGATAAGCATATCTCTTTTAAAGCACGGTAAGGAGTTCAACTGTGCTTTATCTAAGGCTGGTGATGATGATTTCCTACTTAGTGCATCAACCACTACATTAGCCTTCCCTAGATGATAATCAATTGTAAAATCATAGTCCTTTATTAACTCCATCCAGCGACGTTGTCTCATGTTCAACTCATGTTGTGAGAAGATATATTTTAGATTCTTATGGTCTATGAAAATATGGAATGTTTCCCCATAGAGGTAATGTCTCCAGATCTTCAAAGTATGGACCAAATCAACTAGCTCTAGATCATGTGTCGGATAATTCTCCTTGTGTTTCTTAAGTTGTCGAGAGGCAAAAGAAATCACTTGATTATCCTGCATCAACACACATCCTAGACCATTCTTAGATGCATCACAAAACACTATGTACCCCTTCCCTTGCTCAGGTAACACCAGCACAAGTGCACTTGTTAACCTTTCTTTCAACAGCTGGAAAGAATGTTTACACTTGTCATTCCAGACAAATGGAACCTCCTTCCTGGTCAACTTGGTTAGGGGTAAAGCTATAGAACTGAAGTTCTTTATGAACCTCCTGTAATATCCCACCAATCCTAGGAAACTGTGTATCTCCGTCAGTGTCTTTGGTTGTTCCCATTGCATGACGGATTTCACCTTCTTAGGATCAACACTGATACCTGAGGCAGATATTACATGTCCTAGAAAAGAAATTTCTGGTAACCAGAACTCACATTTGCTAAACTTAGCATACAACTAATGCTCTCTTAGCAAAGTTAAAGCCTGACGGAGGTGCTACTCATGCTGTTGTGCATCTCTACTGTATATCAGGATGTCATCTATGAAGACTACTATGAACTGATCAAGAAAAGGTTGAAAGATTCTATTCATGAGTTCCATGAATGCAGCTGGTGCATTAGTTAGTCCAAATGACATAACTATGAACTCATAGTGACCATACCTTGTCCTAAAGGCAGACTTAGGTATGTCATTGTCCTTGATACACCACTGGTGATATCCCGACCTTAGATCTATCTTAGAGAAGATAGTTGCACCATGCAACTGATCAAACAGGTCATCGATCCTTGGCAGAGGATACTTGTTCTTTACGATTATTTTATTCAACTATCTGTAATCAATGCATAACCGCATAGATTCGTTCTTCTTCTTAACAAAGAGAACCGGAGCACCCCATGGTGAAGTACTCGGTCGGATAAAACCTTTCTCAAGCAATTCCTACAACTGTTTCTTGAGCTCTACCATCTCAATAGGTGCCATTCTATACAATGTTTGTGTTATTGGTTGCGTGCCCAGGATTAGATTAATCTCAAAATAAATATCTCGGGGCAGAGGAACACCTAGAAGTTCCTCAGGAAATACATCTTCAAACTCCTTAACTATCAGAGCTTCAGAAAGATTAAGGCTCTCCACTGTGGTGTCTACCACATGTGCCAAGAATGTAAAGCATCCTTGTCTCATTAGCTTCTCAGCTACCATAGCTGATACAAGATAGGTTGGAAGAATCTTTCTATCTCCCTGAAAGATCCATGTGTCATTATCGTCTGTGAACATAGCTAGCTTGGAACTACAATCCAAGACAACCTTATACTTTTTTAGGGTGTCCATCCCAAGAATTATATCAAACCCGTGCATCTCAAGTGGTATAAGATTCATCTGAATGCGATGTTCAGAAAAGGAAAGAGTGCAGGGAGAACACACCTCCCACAGCACTGCAGATCCAAGCAAAGGAGTTTCTAATAACAAACTCTCTGCCCTATGATTCACTATCATATTGCAGTCAAGGATCACTTCTCGAGTGATGAAGGAATGTGTAGCACCCAGATCAATTAAAACAGATACGAAGCAGGATGAAGACATATCAGAATGAAATAGTTCCATCTGACCTATCACAACTCGAGGGTCGACTACTGCTTCAGGTTGATTCATCGCATAGAATCTCGTCGCTGCTTGTTGTTGACCATGTTCTCGGTTGTTGGGTGCCAAAGAACCAGCTTGGGATGCTTGTCCACGTTGTTACGACCCACTCCATGATTAACTAATAAATACCTCGAATTACGTAAAACACCTCAATTAGGGTTGAGTATCAAATTAAACATCATGGATAATCAAGATAAGCTAAGAGGCGAATTAATAGCTAAGATTGAATCACCTGAGGCAATTAATAATGTCAATGTTGGTTATTTAGTACATTAAGTTGAATCAAGCAATCACAGTTGTAATTAGAGCTTTGATCCAGTAAAATAGTCTTTTTAGCATGTTTTGCACTTCGAGGATTATAGAGAATTCCGTGCTTAAACCGTTGCAAGAAAAATCACTCGAAACCGACTTCCGAGTTAAAAGATATGGGCATTTGAGTGTCTAGGGACCTAGTTGTAATTTTCGGTTTTTGCTGGGTAAATTGCACTTCGGCCCCCTCCGCGAATCTGACCCTTATCTCTTCTTCTTCGTTCACCCGATACAACAGGGAGGGTCGGCGCACTGTAGCGCGCGACCTGCAGAGAAAGGGAGGCGATGGCTGGGTGATTCCCAGCCCTTAGCCCCGATGTGGCTACGCCCACCTCTCCTCTACCTCCGCCTTCCTCTTTCTCTCTTCCTTCTCCATTCTTTCCTCCTCTATTGCTCCGTCCTAGCAGGTGCCGACCTGCAATAGCAGTTGCCGGCGGCCAGGCGTTGTGGCTCAGCTAGGGGCCTCCTTGGGCGCAACTAGTATCGCTAAATGGCCGCTATGATTCCGTCTTTGAGGTCTCTACTCGAAATCTTAGCCAAAGGTTGCAGCAGCGCCTAGCAAGACTCCCTTCCACCTATACGTGAGGTGAAGAAGCCGCTTCTTGCAGCAGTAGGTCCGACCTGGGGCCACCTAGGGCGCGATCTAGCATCGAAATTGACGCCAACGAATCCACCTTGAGGTCCAGACCACAAATCCGCAACCAATAGCCAAGTATTAGCACCAGCTGAGCTTGATCCCAACCTAGACGTGTGTGCGTGCACTGTTCCATTGCAACAGGTTTGTTTTAGTTTTTAGTCTGTACACTGTTCGGCCGAATTGCGTATGATTCGGCCGAGTTCCTTAATTAGAATTAACAAACAGCGTTTTGGTCGGCCGAATTGGATGTGATTCGGCCGAGTTTCCCTTTATAGGAAATCGACCAGGGTTTGGATCGGCCGAGTTGCGGGTGGATCGGCCGAGTTTCCAGTTTGGTCGGCCGAGTTCCAGAATTGTGAGTAGTAGTTCATTTAGAAATCAATATTTAACTCAATTTAAATGTTTAATTGCTTCTGTATCAATTGATATAACTTCTAAACAGTATAGTTCATACAATAGAGTATGTTAGACTCATTAGAATTGAACTACGTGATATGCTTAATGAAAATGATGAAATTTCCTGTATTATTGTTGCAATGTATTAACTGATTTCAAATATAGATGTTTAGCATTGAAACTGGATGAATGATTCTGAATCATGTTTATTTATGATAATTATATATATGTGCTTTTGTGATGTTTAGATTGTGCAAAATGTATGAAATGTGATATTCCTGTTTAAATGTTTATTTGTTAATCAAGTATAGACCTAGATGCCCTAACACCGTAGAACCCCTAACAGGTGTCTGCAACTTAGGGGTGAAACTCGTGTTGCAACATCATCCGTGCTTGTGTCACGGACAAACGAGGAAAGAGAGAGGCAGTGTCTAACAACAACCGTGCTTGTGTCACGATGGCACTGGGAAAAACAAAAGAAAACACGGTTATCTAACACCATTCGTGCTTGTATCGCGAAGGTAACCCTGTGACTCTCCGCCTGTGTACTCAGGTTAGAGGAGGAGTCTAGAGCACTCGGAGTAGTGCATTGAGGCCGGAGAGCCTGTAGGCCGGAGAGCCTGTGGTCCTGTGGCAGAACAGGGCTGGCGTCAGACTTAGCATTTCCCGGGTGTGTCGCTCGGTGGGACCGTAGCATGAACTTGTTGCGGATCTTTATATGCAGAGTACACTGCATATATTTAGGGCATAATAATAAAATGAATAAATAATCAAGTAGGTTCACAGTAAATTTATATAACTGTTCATTTATCTGAATTACCTGTTAATGCTTGGAAATGTGATTATATTCTGTAAATCTGTTATGTTATTAGAACTGCCTTGCTTAGTTCTGCATTTATGTTTAATTTCAATTTATAAACCTGATGAGTTGTTTAGTGATAGCTAAGTGAAATACTATTCACTGAGCGAGTAGGCTCATACCTCTACTCAAAACATTTTCAGGTTATCATCAACAGCAGGAAATCAGAAGGATCGATTTATCCTTACGCCTAGTTGGTAGAAGGTTCGTAGTTAGTAGTTAGAGGTCTCTTAGTCCATTCCCCTCGATCTTCGGGACAAGGTGTGAGTGAGAGAGTGAATGTGTACAGAGATGTAAATTGTCTGTTATGCTTTATTTTATGTCGGATAAATGTAATATGCTGTAGACTCTGCTTATATTGCTAGTCAGTTAATATAGATGCTTCCGCAGTTTGTTTAGTTTTATTTTTACAGCATAAATCAGATTATCCTATTAATCTCTTTAAAATGTTTTAAAAAGTGAAGAGTGGTTGGCTTATGTGTAAATCCCACCCTGTCGCGCCTAATCTTGCGGTTTGTGGTTAATGTGAGATCGGGGCGTGACAATTTGGTATCAGAGCTTTGGTTTGAGTACGTAGTTACTCAAAGTCAGGGGACGATAAGAGACCAATAGGATTAAGGTTTAGGTGTCTTTCTTCTATCTGTCATTTTCTAACAGGAAATGTTCTGTTATATTATTGCAGATAGCAGGAAGAGGATGTGGTCACGAGAATCAAGTAATGAGCTTAAGTTGAGTCGATAAGAATCATTAAGGTCAAAGAATAAAGTTATAAGTAAGGCGAATAATAAATGATGTGTTTTAGCTCTGGAAGGTCTGAGTGTTTAGATACCCTGGCCAGGTGTCTGAATACTTAGATTGACCAGTATCAAGCTACTCTATCTGTTCTTCTCTGGATGCCCTGGCCAGGTATGCAGAGGGAGGATAGGCTAGAGAGAAACCCTAGAAATCTTAGGGTTAAGAAATCAGAATTAATGTAGGAGTAAGAGATTAAATAAAGGATGTGATATAACTCTTACTTGATTTTGTTTATTTGATATAAAGATCACTGGAAATGCTCTTATATGCATGAATTTAGACTTTCAGTTTGTACAATAAGTATGATTCTTTTATAATGTTGTGACAGGAAGTGAATTGTTTAATGTTTGTTTTCTTTGTATTAAAGTAGACCCGAAAATCATGTTTAAATGAGGTTGCTCTAAGTGGATATTCATTCCACATGTTTAAGATTAATAGGGGTAGATTAATCCTGAGTAGCTCTTGGCTTCAGGACTACAGGTTCGGCCTGGTCCGGCTGGCAGGATGCGTTACTGGGATCTAATGACTCCTATTAACAGTAAAATAAGAATAGACTCTGGATGAATTAGACCCGTAACATAGTGATAATATATATACATTAGGATGTTTTAACTACGATTAGAAGTCTAAATATTCTTTTGTCTTGAGAATTAGGGTTTGAGAAGCATAGACCCTAATTGGTCCAAATTAGGATTTTAATGACATATGAATACAGAATTTGATAAATAGAATGTATCACTAAAGGATTTTTAGTGTTTTATGTGTAACTCTGATTTAGCTCAAAGTTGGATATATAAAATGTAGACAACATTGGAAAATATCAGAATTTTTGAATAATGTTCTGACTTGTTTATCGGCCGAGTTTCAAACTCGACCGATCACATTTTCTGAATGATATAGCAGTGTGGTAATTGGATTTTATCTTTTTATTGGTATATCCAATTGATCTCAAATTTTTAACTGTGCTTGAACAATACAATTTTAGACACTCTGTAAAATTTGCGTAATTTTTGGATGACTTTTGACCTCTACAGCAAGGGTGTCGGCCGAGTTTGTAACTCAGCCGAACCTGCTGCAGACTGCAATATAGCAGTGCACTGTTTGATATTTAATTAATTATTGGTAACTTGAAATGACCTGAAATTTTTACTGGAGGTCTAAAACTTTATTAGGCACAACATATAAAATTTTCAGAATTTTTGGAGCTTCTGTTAGCAGTTTAATAAACGAATTACAGAAACTATTGTGAAAACTGAATTTTCAGCTAATGTAATTAAAGTTGAGTGTTGGGTTAATATGTTATTGACCCAAGCAACTCAATTTGATTTATATAATCGATCACACATACACACAATAAAGCTATGTTACTGATATAGACCAAAACCCTAGAATGATTAAAGTTGTAGTAGTTTAAAGGATATCATTAGTGATGTAACCTTGTATACCAGTATCTTTGTTAAATAAGACCTTGAGATTTGTTCTATGAAAAGTAAACTGGCTTTGATAGTGATCTAGGGTTTTGAAGTAGATAATCTGATCGGTACATGAACAACATGAAATGATTTAGAGGAATGAGTAAGACATAAACCTAAAATGTAACAATAAGTAAGTAACATAGAAAGCGGAGTATTATCCGATTATGATCTAAAGATAGTTGATGTAGTTCATGTTTTAAAGACATGGTGTCACTATCTTTATGATGTGAAAATAGATTATCACCCTGGTAAAGAGAATGTGGTGGATGATGTTTCCAGCAGAAAGTCAAGTTCAACAGCCAATGCATTCTCTATGACAGGTTTCAATAGAGACCTGCTAGTAAAAATGTGGAAGTTGAACTTAGACTTAGGGGTAATAACACAGAGTGATTTGATTGTATATATGTAAGTTAAGCTTACTTCTTATGATCAGATCAAGAAACTACAATAGGGTGATAGTGAGTTAAACCAGACTATGCATGACATGATAGGAGGAAAAGAGATTACAGTTTAAGTTTTTATGATGATAAGGTGTTGTATTAACATGACATGTTGTGTGTATCTCAAGATAGTGTAAAATTCTTTAAGGGGAAAAGCTGAAAGAAAAGAATTTTTATAGAAGTGTATGTATTGATGTATGCTATGTTTTCAGAAAGACACTAAGATGTATATGAAATCCAAGAAGTTGAAATGGATGGTCAGATATGCAGAAGGATGTAACTGAGTACGTGGTTAGAAGTAGTATGTACCAGTAGGTTAAAGCTGAACCCTAGAGATCTATAGCTACCTTGTAATCTTTTTCTATGCCTGAATGGGAATGGGAATTTATCACAATGGATTTTGTGGTAAGATTTCCCAGGACACCTAGAGGTTGTGATTTGATATGAATGATTGTGGATAGATTAATTTAGTCTGCTCGCTTTCTTCATATTAAGTCGACCTGTGATGTCTCGAGACTTGATTAAGATATACATGGATAAAATTATTAGGTTGCTTGGTAATCCAGTTTCAATCATATCATATTGAGTTTAAAAATACACAACTGATAATGGTACGGTTTGAGTATAAATCCAGAAAACACAGATTTGGTAAATCATTAGATGCATGATTTCAAACTAGCAAGACAGAATTAAAATATGTAAATAAACCTAATTGCATGCTTCCTGTTATGTTAATGGGTATGACTTAATATTTTCATGAATTGGCACGTTACTCTGAGATATTATTAGAAATTCTCAAGTACTATTAATTAATTGTGTTATGTTTTGTAAATAACTCTTAATTGAGTTATGTGGTGCATAAACCAGGAAATTTGGTTAATATGCACGTACTTCGAGAAATTGCAGACAATTGATAAATATTATAGATGGTTTCTTATAGGTGAAGTAAATTACTCTTATTGGTGTAATAAGATGTTCAATTGCATGAATTTAGTATGTATGTGCCAAAATTGATTTGAGTTTGGGGTATTTATGAAATTTTTAATCTGCCTGCATGCATGATATAAACATTACTCAGTAATTACAATGATTTGAAGTATACTGCTCTGCCAGTTCCAGAATAATACTGTATTGTGATTTGAATTGCAATCAAACAGATGAGATAGTGGAAACCCTAAGAGTAGGGTGTTGGCATGTGATGAATGAACAAGGCAAATGAAACCCTAAGGATAGGGTGTACGATGAATCAAGTATTTTGATATCAATTTTCATTATGACATGTGATGATGTTTAACAGTTAAATTGCATGATTTTATTTTAGTACCAAATTGACATGCATTCTGTTTATTTAAGAACTTTAGTTTGTTTGCATGAAGAGTATAATAATTTCTTGGTAACTACCATAAAGCGAGATACTGCTATAACAGATCTGGAAAGACAATGTTTTGTGGGTCGATCTGGAATCAGATCAGATGTGTCCTAGGTTAAGGAACCTATACAGATGGTTGATCGGAGGATCAAGATACTCACCGATTGCGAGATACCATTAGTGATAATTTTGTGAAGAAACCTTAACCCAGAGGGAGCTACGAAGGAATACGAGTCAGAAAGGAGTAACATGTTTCCTTTCCCTTTTAGGAATTTCGGGACAAAGTTCTTTTAAGGGGAAAAGGTTGTTACGACCCACTCCATGATTAACTAATAAATACCTCGAATTACGTAAAACACCTCAATTAGGGTTGAGTATCAAATTAAACATCATGGATAATCAAGATAAGCTAAGAGGCGAATTAATAGCTAAGATTGAATCACCTGAGGCAATTAATAATGTCAATGTTGGTTATTTAGTACATTAAGTTGAATTAAGCAATCACAGTTGTAATTAGAGCTTTGATCCAGTAAAATAGTCCTTTTAGCATGTTTTGCACTTCGAGGATTATAGAGAATTCCGTGCTTAAACCGTTGCAAGAAAAATCACTCGAAACCGACTTCCGAGTTAAAAGATATGGGCATTTGAGTGTCTAGGGACCTAGTTGTAATTTTCGGTTTTTGCTGGGTAAATTGCACTTCGGCCCCCTCTGCGAATCTGACCCTTATCTCTTCTTCTTCGTTCACCCGATACAACAGGGAGGGTCGGTGCACTGTAGCGCGCGACCTGCAGAGAAAGGGAGGTGATGGCTGGGCGATTCCCAGCCCTTAGCCCCGATGTGGCTACGCCCACCTCTCCTCTACCTCTGCCTTCCTCTTTCTCTCTTCCTTCTCCATTCTTTCCTCCTCTATTGCTCCGTCCTAGCAGGTGCCGACCTGCAGTAGCAGTTGTCGGCGGCCAGGCGTTGTGGCTCAGCTAGGGGCCACCTTGGGCGCAACTAGTATCGCTAAATGGCCGCTACGATTCCGTCTTTGAGGTCTCTACTCGAAATCTTAGCCAAAGGTTGCAGCAGCGCCTAGCAAGACTCCCTTCCACCTATACGTGAGGTGAAGAAGCCGCTTCTTGCAGCAGTAGGTCCGACCTGGGGCCACCTAGGGCGCGATCTAGCATCGAAATTGACGCCAACGAATCCACCTTGAGGTCCAGACCACAAATCCGCAACCAATAGCCAAGTATTAGCACCAGCTGAGCTTGATCCCAACCTAGACGTGTGTGCGTGCACTGTTCCATTGCAACAGGTTTGTTTTAGTTTTTAGTTTGTACACTGTTCGGCCGAATTGCGTATGATTCGGCCGAGTTCCTTAATTAGAATTAACAAACAACGTTTTGGTCGGCCGAATTGGATGTGATTCGGCCGAGTTTCTCTTTATAGGAAATCGACCAGGGTTTGGATCGGTCGAGTTGCGGGTGGATCGGCCGAGTTGTCAGCCGATCGGCCGAGTTTCCAGTTTGGTCGGCCGAGTTCCAGAATTGTGAGTAGTAGTTCATTTAGAAATCAATATTTAACTCAATTTAAATGTTTAATTGCTTCTGTATCAATTGATATAACTTCTAAACAGTATAGTTCATACAATAGAGTATGTTAGACTCATTAGAATTGAACTACGTGATATGCTTAATGAAAATGATGAAATTTCCTGTATTATTGTTGCAATGTATTAACTGATTTCAAATATAGATGTTTAGCATTGAAACTGGATGAATGATTCTGAATCATGTTTATTTATGATAATTATATATATGTGCTTTTGTGATGTTTAGATTGTGCAAAATGTATGAAATGTGATATTCCTGTTTAAATGTTTATTTGTTAATCAAGTATAGACCTAGATGCCCTAACACCGTAGAACCCCTAACAGGTGTCTGCAACTTAGGGGTGAAACTCGTGTTGCAACATCATCCGTGCTTGTGTCACGGACAAACGAGGAAAGAGAGAGGCAGTGTCTAACAACAATCGTGCTTGTGTCACGATGGCACTGGGAAAAACAAAAGAAAACACGGTTATCTAACACCATTCGTGCTTGTGTCGCGAAGGTAACCCTGTGACTCTCCGCCTGTGTACTCAGGTTAGAGGAGGAGTCTAGAGCACTCGGAGTAGTGCATTGAGGCCGGAGAGCCTGTAGGCCGGAGAGCCTGTGGTCCTGTGGCAGAACAGGGCTGGCGTCAGACTTAGCATTTCCCGGGTGTGTCGCTAAGTCTTGTACGGTGGGACCGTAGTATGAACTTGCTGCGGATCTTTATATGCAGAGTACACTGCATATATTTAGGGCATAATAATAAAATGAATAAATAATCAAGTAGGTTCATAGTAAATTTATATAACTGTTCATTTATCTGAATTACCTGTTAATGCTTGGAAATGTGATTATATTTTGTAAATCTGTTATGTTATTAGAACTGCCTTGCTTAGTTCTGCATTTATGTTTAATTTCAATTTATAAACCTGATGAGTTGTTTAGTGATAGCTAAGTGAAATACTATTCACTGAGCGAGTAGGCTCATACCTCTACTCAAAACATTTTCAGGTTATCATCAACAGCAGGAAATCAGAAGGATCGATTTATCCTTACGCCTAGTTGATAGAAGGTTCGTAGTTAGTAGTTAGAGGTCTCTTAGTCCATTCCCCTCGATCTTCGGGACAAGGTGTGAGTGAGAGAGTGAATGTGTACAGAGATGTAAATTGTCTGTTATGCTTTATTTTATGTCGGATAAATGTAATATGCTGTAGACTCTGCTTATATTGCTAGTCAGTTAATAAAGATGCTTCCGCAGTTTGTTTAGTTTTATTTTTACAGCATAAATCAGATTATCCTATTAATCTCTTTAAAATGTTTTAAAAAGTGAAGAGTGGTTGGCTTATGTGTAAATCCCACCCTGTCGCGCCTAATCTTGCGGTTTGTGGTTAATGTGAGATCGGGGCGTGACACACGTCCTCTAGCACCATTCAAAAACTGTCACCTCTGAGAGCCTTGCTGACTCTGTCTCAGAGGTTGAGTCACACTTACCTCTCTAGCTCGACAATCTTTCATCAAATGTGCCATCTTTCCTCATATAAAACAACCTCTGTTCCCCGACTGTGGCCTGGGTGGTCCTATTACTGACATTGATGTTGAGTTGTGGGCTCCCTCTGATGGTAAACTACAACTTCTACCCCTACTCTACATCCATTGCGTCTGCGTATTAAACCTTGGTGGTGTTATTGGTGCAGAAAATCTCGGTTTCTTGAAACTTTCGGACCTCTATCCTTAAAACTGAGTATACACCTTCTTACCACTGGTTTGTTGCTTCTCGATCATATACCTCTCTATCCATCTGATGGACTCCACAAAAGTGGCAAACCTCTCATTGTTCTCCAAAGCAGACATTCAGCGTTCAATCCCTTCTCAAAATGTCGAATTCTTTCCTCATCAGTAGCTGCCATATGCGGACAAAATCACAAAATCTCCATGAACTTAGCCTCATACTCGATAATGTTCATCTGTCCTTGTCTTATCTTCTCAAACTGAGATATCTTTTCATCTAGGCAAGTCTTGGGGAAGTATCTACTGACGAATTCTCGTCAGAATTCTTCCCATCTGACCTCGAAACCTGGCCTCTTGCCCTCTTCTATTGTCCACCAATGGCCAACACTCCCTTTTAAAAGATACACTGCATGTCTGACCTTCTCAACTTTAGGGATATTGAGGATTCTGAAAGCCTTCTCCAGCTCAGTCAACCATAAATCAACATATGTTGGGTCAGCTGTACCAGCATATTTTGTGTCTCCTACCCGCTGAAGTCTCTCAAAAGTCTTGCCAGCTCCTTGTCCCTCATTATGGGCTGCTGCCCTAGGTGCAGGTGGTGGTATTCTATCAGCCATATGCATCATAGTTGCCATGAACTGCCCAAACAGAGCATGGAAAGTTGGGTTCTCTATCATGGTTGGGTCAAACTGGGGATCTTCAGGTGCTGGTTCCTCCCTATCCTGATCCCTTGCACCTCTTCCTGGTGCAGCAATGCTGCTCTCAGCAACATGTTCTTCGTGTGATCCAGACATCGTTAAGTTCTTCTTCTTCTTCTCCTATATGAGCAGAAGACACTATCAGATAACTGGAAGACACTCGAACAGACTCAACAACCTAAATCCTATGTCTCTATAAACTCAATGAACCTAGAGCTCTGATACCACTAAGTTGTGGCACAACATTTGGTCAAAACATCATTTACTAAACAGAAGCCATCATTAACAGCCGATTACTGAAAATCATTAAAAATTAAAACCATTTACAAAGAGATCGAGAGTCGGGAAAACTCTTTAAAAAATAATAATGTATTATATTTACATCCTGGCTTACAAGTACATGTCATGTACCATCCCTTCTTGAGGATTATAAATATCAAATGCCGTGTTAAAACTATACACAGACAGTATAAAAACCTCAAGGCATCAAGCTAAAATCTCAGATTGATTCATTAAAAGCACTAACTACTAACTCCGAGGACCTGAGAGTACAGAGACGACACATAGGACTTTCTATACAAAATATGACAGCCAGTGCCTCCACCTGGAATGTCACTGATGTCCCTGCTATTGCTGTTGTTCTTCCCATGTTGTAGGGTTTCTGCCTCTTCGTCCGGGTCTACCTAAAAAGTGTTGGTGACCAACGGAGTGATACCCTTGTCCCAGCGGGAGATATAACTCTTCGCCAAAAACATTATTATTGCAATTTAATAAAATGAAACTAAGCAGAGGAATCATATATATATATTCAACATCAGATAAATCATCATCTAAACAGATTAGAGCAATATCCTTATTAAAGCATCTCAGATATAATTGATAAAACAACATATCATTTGTCCAATAAGGAATATGAAGAACATGTATAACATTTATCCATCTAGGATATACTAAGCAAGATATCATCAACCAATGATTCTCATATTTCAACCTTAAGCAAATACGCTACACGGCTAATTACATTTTACAATCAAACTTAAGCCCTCAGGAGATGAGGTATACCGCTCATACTCCAACTGACCATTGCGAAGTCGAAATCGGTACCATACATAGGTCAATGGAAGAGCCAGACTCCATGACCTCATCCTCCTCAGTCAGTGTGAGTAAAATATGCAGGACATCTCGTGTCTCTGCCCAATAGCTTTCCAAGGTATACTGGAAACTTCGCTATAGAGCTACAGTGGCGGTTGCACTCTCTTCACAATCGAGAGATTTCATGCTTATCTCACATCGATCCGGCATTTATATCATCGGGAGATTCGTGATACATCCATCCCGGAACATATAATGTAAGATTGAGATATTTAATATTTATCTCACATCAATCTCACATTAGGGCGTAAGGATATTCGCGCCCATAACCCCCACATACTCAACAGTATGCCCTCCAGGAGATCCCATGGGAAAACCTATTTCACCATAACCAACTACTGACGATGATGGATCTATGGCCAGGGCTCTACATGATAAGATTTCACTTGATTAATTAAGTACATTACCATATTCTTTTAGCATCAGTCAGGTTTCAAACATAAATTATTATAACAAATATTATAAAGAATGTGTAATACTCCTATCAAGTACTTTTCAAAGCTTTATTGGAATCTCAGTCCCTTATCACATCATGGGCATTCTCATCCTTCAACATCTCATCATCATGATTATGGAATATGGGTATTCAAACCCTCAGTTCATCAAAGAACACTTGTTACCATTTATCAGGTAACTAATACCTTCAGGTCATCTGACCAAGGTAAACATGATACTTGTTACATCTCACATGGCTCACAAGGCCCATTTCATCTCTTGTTACCTCTCACTAGGCAACAAACATGTTATAGCTCACAAGGCCCATTAACATTTTCAATAAATGAAACATCATAGATCATAACTGGCTATGCTCATCATCTCATGATACCTGCATGGTTAGTACACATGATAACAGTTATACCAATTACATATCAGCATCATGCTATACAAGGGTAACACCACTAATCCCTCATTAGGGTTCGGGTTTCCCATTTCGTGTCAATCCAGGATTACTCAACCATTACCCAAATTAGGGCTATGGTTAATCATCTCATTGCCCAAGATTAGGGTTTCACATATTATAACCCAAAACATAGGGTTTCACATCACATCATTACCTTAAATTAGGGTTTTCATGAAGCATCCTCTTAAATTAGGGTTTTTCATTAAAATACCTTGAATTAGGGTTTCTCATATCATTACCCTAAATTAGGGTTACACCATCACCCTAGATCAGGGTTCAACCAAGCTTTATCCTAAATTAGGGTTAAAGCTCATCAACCTTCTCGATTAGGGTTTTTCATGATCTCATCATCATGGATCAAACCCTAATTACATATTTTATTCATGTTGAAAGTGTTGAGGATTAATCACTACATGATGATCACTCATGTATAAGTTCCTCTCTCTCATCCTCTCTAGGAGGTTAATTACTCCAACTTGATTGGATTAGATCAACTTGAAAGAAGGGTTAGCATAGTGTATTGAGATATTTGTTTTCATAGGCATCAATTATCAATTATTCTAGGTATACTTATTCGCCAAGTATCTTAGGGATACCTCCATTGTAATCCACCTTGAGATACCTTATGATCACTCATTTAGTTTTGAGATTAATTGATCCTTCAAACGATCTTGGACTAGTAATCCTTCAAATGGTTTTGAGTTAATTGTGCCTTTAAACGGTTTGGATTGAAATCTCCAAACGATCTTGAATTAATACCCTCAAACGGTTTTAAACAGTTTAGACCTCCAAACAGTCAACTCCTTCAAACAGTCAAAGTACCCAAATGGTTTTAAAGTTCAATTTACCCCTTCGATCTTGAGATCCATTACCCATTTAGTTTTGAACTCAATTACCCATTCGATCTTGAAGTCAATTACCCATTCGGTCTTGAACTCAATTACCCATTCGGTTTTGAAGTAAATTACCCATTCGGTCTTGGGTTCAATTACCCATTCGGTCTTGAACTCAATTACCCATTCAGTTTTGAGGTAAATTACCCATTCGGTCTTGGGTTCAATTACTCATTCGGTTTTGAAACCGAATCAACTCAATCAGTTTTGAAACTGAATTAACTCAATCGGTTTTGAAAACCGTTTGCCCATTCCTTTGTTGAGGTGTGTGCTTAAGATGACATCATCATCTTCAAGCTTCAAACCTTCGAAATCAATTGTGATTCTTATGGTGATTTCAACAACTAATCAAAAGGAAATCGAGAAAGAAGAAAGGTTCAACACATGATGAATAAATTGCAAGCAATAATGACATTTAAGGGTTCAAGTTATATAACCCACCTTCAAAATTGAATCCAAGCTTCAATCTTCATGTTCTCAATGGTGAATGAAGCTTCCTCAACTTCCAAAGGCCCATCCTCAAGTCTTTGAGTGAAATGAATGGCTAAGGTTGAAGATTGAATGAAGAAAAGAAGAAATTAAGCATTGAATTTCGATTTCCACCATGAAATTAAGGTTGAAGATGACTATGGAGCTTACCTACAGGATGGAGCAGGTCCTCCTATTGCTCCTAAGCTGCCTTGTATTCAAACAAAGCAAGGAAAGAAAAAGGAATCGAAAAAGCCTTTCATGTGGGTTGAAAATGGGATGTATATAAGGGAATTTCAATGAGAGAGATAGTGATAAATAATTCCTTCAACTCCCAAAATTGGTGCCACATACTCCCCTCAATCCCTTGCATATGAAGCCATATCCCCCACCTTGTAATTCGTCTTCATTATCCATGAATTAAAGGAAGTCACATTAAGCACCTTAACCATTTTAATAATAATATCCAATATTAGTGGATATTACTTTTTAGTTAACTAATGTGAGTGAGCTCTCCACTCACTTTAGATATTTGGGTGTAATTGCAAGGCACAAGGACGTTCACACTTATGCAAATTCAACCATCACATTTTTGTTTGAAGGGCAATTCATTTAATATATTTATTTTTTTCATTAAATTGAATTAGGGTTTCAATTATGCTTAAATCTTGATTATTTTAATATCAAGATTCTCTCTCCTCCAAAGTGATTCAAATGAGATGCCATTTTCATTTTCTTGTCTCTACATGATTACAAGAAACACGAGGGACTCTCTAGAGGTGGTATTTTGCATATTGAACCCTAGGTTTTGGGTAAATTACACATTACATCAAAACTGGGTTTTAATGCACAAACATTGCTCAACAAGCTCTTTCTTGGTACTCAGGCTTCCACAAGACATACCTCTACATCATTTTCATTCTTATGGTGCTTCAACACATGAGGAACATTTTATCATGTAACATTTGTAAGTTAGCCCCTCAACTTGGGTAATTTACACTTTAGTCCAAAATAGGCAAAACATTGTTTCAACATTATTCAAAAAGGACTAAAATTGAAACATAAGTTCCTCTTGGGCCTTAATTACTTTTCAAGAGATAAGAGCAAGCATATAATTAACTTTATTAAACAAAACATCTAGGGTTAAATCATAACCTAGGTCAGGGATGTTACAAATTATCCACCCCTAACAGGGATTTCGTCCCCGAAATCATCAAGAGAAAAGAGAAGGGTACTTCCTCCACATCTCTTCCTCTAGCTCCCACGTAGCTTCTTCAATGCCATGATGATGCCAGAGAACTTTCACAAGACATATGTCTTTCTTTTTTAGCTTTTAATTCTTTTATCAAGGATCATCACAAGTCCTTCAACATATGATATATCATCATTTAATTCTACTTCTACAGGTTGCAAAACTAACTCTGTGTCAGGATGACATTTTCTCAGCATGGACATATGGAACATTGGATGCAACTTATGCAGCTCAGGTGGCAACTCCAACTTATAGGCTACCTTTCCAATCCGTTCAATGATTGGATAAGGCCCCAAAAATCTAGGAGCTAACTTTCCCTTCTTTCCAAATCTAAGGACACCTTTCCAAGGTGAGACCTTGAGATATACTTTGTCTCCAACTTGGAATTCTAATGGTCTTCGCCGTTTGTCGGTGTATGATTTCTATCTATCATGTGCAGTCTTTAATTGTTGTTGTATTACTTTAATCTTCTAAGTTGTCTACTGCACAAGCTCAGGACCCAACAGTTGATATTCTCCTGTTTCATACCAACATAAAGGAGATCTAAAACGTCTACCATATAATGCTTCATATGGTGCCATATCAATATTGTGCTAATAGCTATTATTATAAGCAAATTCTATCAAGCTCAGGTGTAGATCCCAACTTCTTACAAACTGAAGGACACATGCCCTAAGCAAATCCTCCAAGGTCTGTATGGTCCTCTCAGATTGTCCATTTGTCTGTGGGTGAAAGGCAGTATTAAACCTTAACTGCGTACCCAAAGCTTTATGGATTCACTCCCAAAAATGACTCGTGAACTGGGGACCTCTATCAGAAACAATAGTAGTTAGAACCCCATGCAACCGCACTATCTCATCTATATATATCTGTGCAAGCTTCTCAGCAATGTAGGTTGTTTTGACAGGAAGGAAATGTACTATCTTAGTCAACCTATCAACTATCAACCATATGGAATCATGACCTTTGGTTGTTCTGGGAAAACCAACCACAAAGTACATGGTCACATGATCCCATTTCCACTGCGGTATAGGCAAAGGTTGCATTGTTCCTGCGGGCTTTTGATGTTCAGCTTTAACCTGTTGACACACCGGACACCACATAACAAACTCAGCTACATCCTTCTTCAAAACTGGCCACCAATACATATCCTTCAGGTTATGATACATTTTGGTGCTCCCTAGATGCATTGCATATATTGAAGAATGAGCTTCCTCCAAGACTAACTTCCTTAAGTCATTGGCATCAGGTACTACCATCCTACCATGGTAACAGACTACCTGATCCTTTGACTCATGAAAGCCATCCCGTTTCTCACTACCATACTCTGACCTAATCTATTGAACTACAATATCAATTTGTTGTGCTTCATTAATCTGTTGTCTCAGAGTAGGTTTCACTTGTATCTCAGCTAACAACCCCGCTAACAATGATACCTTAAGTTGTACATTGTTTTGCCTCAAAGAGATAAGCATATCTCTTTTAAAGCACACTAAGGAGTTCAACTGTGCTTTATCTAAGGCTGGTGATGATGATTTCCTACTTGTGCATCAGCCACTACATTAGCCTTCCCTGGATGATAATCAATTGTACAATCGTAGTCCTTGATTAACTCCATCCAACGGTGTTGTCTCATGTTCAATTCATGTTGTGAGAATATATATTTTAGATTCTTATGGTCTATGAAAATTTGGAATGTTTCCCCATAGAGGTAATGTCTCCAGATCTTCAAAGCATGGACCACAACAGCTAGCTCTAGATCATGTGTCAGATAATTCTCCTCATGTTTCTTAAGCTATCGAGAGGCAAAAGAAATCACTTGATTATCCTGCATCAACACACATCCTAGACCATTTTTAGATGCATCACAAAACACTATGTACCCCTTCCCTTGCTCAGGTAACACCAACACAGGTGCACTTGTTAACCTTTCTTTCAATAGCTGGAAAGAGTGTTGACGCTTGTCATTCCAGACAAACGGAACCTCCTTCCTGGTCAACTTGGTTAGGGGTAAAGCTATAGAACTGAAGTTATTTATGAACCTCCTGTAATATCCCGCCAATCCTAGGAAACTGCGTATCTCCATCAGTGTCTTTGGTTGTTCCCATTGCAGGACATATTCCACCTTCTTAGGATCAACACGGATACCTGAGGCAGATATTACATGCCTTAGAAAAGAAACTTATGGTAATCAGAACTCGCATTTACTAAACTTAGCATACATCGTATGCTCTCTTAGCAAAGTTAAAACCTGACGGAGGTGCTGCTCATGTTGTTGTGCATCTCTATTGTATATCAAGATGTCATCTATGAAGACTACTATGAACTGATCAAGAAAAGGTCAAAAGATTCTATTCATGAGTTCCATGAATGTAATTGGTGCATTAGTTAGTCCAAACGACATAACTATGAACTCATAGTGACCATACCTTGTCCTAAAGGCAGACTTAGGTTTGTCACTCTCCTTGATACACAACTGGTGATATCTCGACCTTAGATCTATCTTGGAGAAGATAGTTGCACCACGCAACTGATCAAACAGGTCATCGATCCTTGGCAGAGGATACTTGTTCTTTACGGTTATTTTATTCATCTGTCTGTAATCAATGCATAACCGCATAGACCTGTCCTTCTTCTTAACAAAGAGAACCAGAGCACCCCATGGTGAAGTAATCGGTCGGATAAAACCTTTCTCACACAATTCCTGCAGTTGTTTCTTGAGCTCTGCCATCTCAACAGGTGCCATTCTATACGGTGTTTGTGTTATTGGTTGCGTGCCCGGGATTAGATTAATCTCAAAATCAATATCTCGGGGCGGAGGAAAACCTGGAAGTTCCTCAAGAAATACATCTTCAAACTCCCTAACTTTTGTGATCTTTTTTTGTGTTCTCCCATTGATTTAAACACCCATCTACAACTTTCCTCATTATCCTCGTTGAATAAGGTGGTGACTCTGAAGTTCTTACCTTCCCTTTTCTTTTTAAGTTTTACACGGACCACACAAGATTAGCTTCCCATATGGATAAAAAATGCCTAACTCTATGATAGACCAATCGTGGGAATTGGAAATGCCACTAATAGTGAAAATGGTAGAATTTTATATGCATCTATCCAATCTAGGCTTGACTGATTTTAGTAAGTATGGATTAGAGGCAAAATTGGACTTGTATCAGTTTTAACCCTGGAATCATGTGATGGCTCGAACCAGTGGGGTAGTGCTAAGGGATATCACCATTGTGGATAGAGATACCAGTGTGGTGGTGGGGGGGAGGGAGGTGAGCATCAATTGATGGATGTTGGAGGGTGTTGAGTGGTACGTCCTGCCAGAGGTGCACACACTAATCAATTTAAATTTTACTAGAATCACCCCATGAGATTGTAAAACACTTGGGATAACTCTCAAAACTTATAAAGACCTAAACCAACACACCTACTTTTACTAAAACACTACATCTACAAGAGCACAAGGTCGTGTCATGATATAGGAAGGCGGCAAGTATATGGTCGATCCATAGGGAGAAAAGGGGGCACTAGAGCTAGGTTACTTTTGGGGCTAGGTTCCTACTATGGAGTTTAGGGTTGAAGGGTTTGACACCAATATGTTCGATTACACTAACGGTTGAACAAGAAAGCAAGTAAATGATAGCAAACAAGATCAAAACCTAAGTTAACCCTGGACAATTAATTCTACCAAGCAAGAAAAGAAAGGAACAAGCTACACTAAGGTAGGCAAGGAGAAGTCTACACTGCACTAAGCTAACAAACATGGCAAAAGAGCAATTAAAGACCTAAACTGGCAAGAACAAAGCAAGAACAAGGCAATATGCCAACTAAGCAAGTAAAATCTAACTAAGCTAACACTATCTAAGCAAGAAGGCAATTAGGGTTTTAAAGCAATAAAGGGATGTGTGGATTGTTTGGGGGATGCACTGATCAATTAGATTAGGGGGTGACATGTGAACATCATGCTTTCATTTAGATTACAAACCAAACAACAAGCTAGAGTCTAATGAATTGCCCTAGACTACTAACTGGCCATGGATAAGATAGGTTGTGTATAGAGGAACTAGATCCTAACACCTACTACTACCCTTACAAGGCTCATTTGGGTTAGGGTCTAGGTGTAATTCAATTAGAGTCTAAACAAGCCTAGGTTTCTAGGTTAGAGGATCTTAGGGTGATTAGGGGCTGAGAGTAGTGATGGGAGTGGAAGTGAGGTTTTAGGCCTCACATCACCCCCATTCTAGCCTTGAGAAAGCTCCATGCTAAGCACATTGAATTCATCTAAACTAGCTATTTAGATCTCTCAACCAGGGTTAGGAGAATTGATTAGAATGTAGGAATATGGGTGGCTAGCTAGGGATCCATGAGTTGGACCTAGGAGCAAATCCTAAAATTCACACATATAAGCAATTTTCCTAAATTCCTAGGTGATTTTAAGCACAAACCAACAAGCAATTCATGAAGAGTGAGATAAAAATAGAACATAATCATTAGCAAGTGAAATTACAATGTTTACATATTATTTCCCCTCAACATGGTATCAAAGTATCATTTTTGGCCCCAAATAGCCCACCCAAGGGGCCTAACTACTCATGAAAATGGAAAATACAAAAAGAAAGGAGAAAGAGGTAGAAGAAGCCATGGAGATCGATGTAGATGGAAGACTCCTCCTCTCCAGTATCTGCAAGGTCGTCCTCCTTCTTCTAAGGTGCAAGGGCATGGAATGATGGTGAAATATGGCTAAAACATTAGGAAACTAGGGTTTTGGTGGTAGAAATGGTGAAATGGAGTGGAATGGAGGTGGAAATGAAGTAGAATGGGCGGAATGAGAAAATGGGGAGCTAAGAGGGGGTAGAAGGTAGCTAACCTTGGCCACCAACAACCACCCACATATATATAGGTGGGGAGGAAGCAATAGGTCAAGTAGGAATAAAGTGAAAAATGTAGTGGAATAGTAGCTAGGTTTTTGTATGTAGCACGACCGTGGTGGGTGATGGGGAACTTGGTCATGGTGTGTGGAAATGACCGAGGTGAAAAAGTGACAAAAATCACAGGAATGTTGGTGGTTTTGAACTGAAGGTGGCACGATTGTGGTGGTCACCACGACTGCGGTGAAGCAAGGGTAGCAAGACAATGGTGGCTTGGAGTTGCTCTGCCCGTTCTTGGTAATACGGTCGTTCTGAATGAGCCGCTACATGATCGTGCAAGGTGGCACGACCATTCTGGGTCAAAGTGACACAACCATTCTTCATGGCACGACCGTGGTGATATCTGCACTCTTCAATCTTCGACTCTATTGGTTTGGACGAGCCCTCACTTTGACTTGAATCTTTGTGTTTCCTTAGACATCTTTACTTCAATGGATCTTTGGCCACTAGGGGTAGGTTGAGGGAGCCTTGGACTTCACTTTGGGCCTATCCAAAGATAGAGAAACCCTATGATCACTCTTTCTCTCTCTCTTCCATCCAAGCGTGGTCCAAATGCCTGAAAAAATTACAAATAATGTCTATATATGTATTTTATACAAATATGTATATTAGGGAAAATAACATGTAATATAACAGGTATAGATGTAATTGAAATGCAATATGACACAGGATGAGACCCTAAAATATGACTGCATGATTGAGCTGGCAGATTCTAGGGGTAGACATCATCTCTTGATTCTTTGTTTTGGTGCCTTGCAATTGACATTGGATGGCTCTACTTTTGAAGAATTCTAAGGAAGGGGTAAAGTTGTCACATCAAGTGCTATTTGGAAGTGCGAATGAGTGGCTGATGATAAAGTAAAGGATTTTTGTAGAATCTCTAACCGTATGGGGGATGATTCGGAAAGTCAATGTTGAAAAAGGCCGTTTTTGATAAAACCAATCGAGTTTGTACATAACCGCCGTGGACACCAATCCTAATGCATCTATGACTTTTGTTTTGTACCCACTTTTAAACGGATTCACTCGTTGCCAAAATTATCCTACAATCTAATCTCTCTAAAGCCTACGGGGAAAAGGAAGAATAATAAGAGTCACGATAATGGTGGTTTGGTTTAATGATCCTGATGCATCGCACTTATTACTGTTATCACCAGGACACTTGTTAGTGGATGCAGGGGTTTCAACAAAAAACCCCGAAGTGGACGCGGCACCCGTGCCACGCTACTTGTCCTTGATGCGCTGCATCCGCCTTCTCCTACGGTAGCTCTACCTCTCTCTCTCTCTCTCACCCCAGCTCTCCGTTCCCTCTGCGCGCTGCGCCGCGAAAAGGTGAGAGATTGTTGCGAGCGAAGTCGATCGACTCTGTTTGTTACTAGGGTTTCCTTACTCCTCGCGCCAACCGAGTCCTTTTAGCTGTTGCGGCGGTTGCTCTCCAGCCGTTCCGCTTTCCCGCCGCGCCGAATTATACACCAGCGCAGGCGGCGGTGCGTCTCGTCCCCTCGAACACATCTTGATTCTTCCCTCTTATCGCCTAGGCTATGTGTTTGACGATTTGTTTCTCATCCTTATACCCTTTGTGGTCGAATTTCTCATCTTTTGATTTATTCTACGCCTCTTAAAAGTTTTCTCCTTGACGATACCGTCGTGTCATTGTGCGGCGTCTTATCTTTAACCTTTCGTGCTATTCTAACGTTGTTACATACGCTTGTTTATGGCAGCGCACCGTTTTGATAGCAATTCTTAACGACATTACGGAAGTTGAATGTGAGCTAAACCCCCAGTGAGTGGCTACACAACCAGTGGCCACAGTCGGTGGTCTTTTAGATAATTGAAGTTCAGTTTGAAACTTCCTGCTGTTCATGAGATGGATTCAAGGGAGCCTTCGCGAATGAATTCCAGCGACTCGCCCAACATGGTCGGAGGACAGGGACAGACGCCCAATATCGTCGGAGGACAGGGACAGACCCCCAACATGGTCGGAGGTCAGGGACAGAATTCGTTGAATTCTTACGGGCCACAACCCCTCCAGACCACACCCATGTCGATTCCCAACTCGACAGCAACCATGCCACCAATGCACCTCTCATTCAGCACGCAGCCGCAGCCGCAGCCGCAGCAACAGCCGCCACAGTCTCTACCGAAGCCTCTGGAATCCTCCCCTGGCACAGCTTACAATGGGGAAACTTCATTGGAGATGAGGCACAGCATTGGAGTCAGTGCAACGGAGCCGTTGAGGAAGAAAAGAGGCAGGCCAAGGAAGTATGGACCTGATGGCAGTGTGACACTTGGCCTCACGCCACCGTACTCTGGCCCTGGCTCTGAACATGGCAGTGGACAGCCAACTTCGGAAAGTGCTGGTAAGAAGCGGGGCCGGCCTCCTGGTTCAGGAAAGAAGCAACAGCTTGACGCATTAGGTATTGCCTTTTTCTTCTACTTCTTTAGTAAAAGTTCAAATAAGTATTGTATACAATATATAGCATCTGAAGATGTAATTAGATGTTGGATTTTTTGTATCCAAGGTTTTAAAGTGCTTGAGGCGTAATGGAGCGCTTTTCTCTAAATGAGGTGAGGCTTAAGCCTAAAAAATGTACAAGGCGTTAGTAAATAAATTGTATATACATATTATATGTTTGTTAACAACGAGATATGTATGTATCTATGAATGTGTGTACGCATAATGTAAACATGTATGTATAAGAAAAAGTCAAACTGAATAGAAAGCTTTTAATTAACAAGGAGGAGAAATAGGGGTTAGGAGCAATGTTAATAACAAAGACCACCAGAATAAGAAAATGGGTATGTTTCTGGTAATGAGATATCTAATTTTTCAATTCAGAACAATGGGACATCAATAAAAGTGTATGTCATTGTCACAAAAGCAAAAAACTTGATGGTTAACATAAGATATTATTACCCGGAATTGAGGCTTGCACGTTAGTTAAGCTAAGCCTCAGAGTGTCAATGCCTTTTGAGGCGTAAGGCTCAGTTCAAGACATTGATGCGTAAGCCTCAAGACACAAATGGGATAGCCTCGCCTCAAGGCATAAGCCTCAAAAGCCTCAATGCAAATTCTTTTGATACCATACTTGTATCATAATTAACAAGATACTAGAATAGTTTCTGGTCATGCAAATTAGTTTATTTCACTTTGTTACCTTTCTTGCACATTGAACGTGACCCACTACAATTAGCTAGCATTGAGCCATTATTATCTATATTGATATTGCAAGTTGAGTTCACGTTCTCTTGAGAAACCACTACTTGGGAATATATATATATATATGGCTAAAAGAATTGTGTACCTAAGTACATGTAGCTTACATGTACCCACCTTCATTTATGGTGATTGTAAAATTATAATGAATAATCCAACCTTATGGATGTAAAGTATACCCCTTAGATAAGATGTATACAAAAAGTATATATATATATATATGGCTAAAAGAATTGTGTACCTAAGTACATGTAGCTTACATGTACCCACCTTCATTTATGGTGATTGTAAAATTATAATGAATAATCCAACCTTATGGATGTAAAGTATACCCCTTAGATAAGATGTATACAAAAAGTCAACACAATATGATATTCATAGATCATCAAAAGAAAGAAAATGATTATTTTCTGATCTACGGTAAGTTGCAGAAATTACATAAACCATTGAATGATTTATTGCTATATCTCATGATCTATATGAGATATGGTTATGATTTTTTAAACACGTCTAATCTATGTAGTGTGGAATCAATCCATATGGTTGGATTTTATCAACATACTCCCCATGTGCTATTTTAATGGTCGGTACATGTAAGTTACATGTACCGGCCGGTACACACTTCCTAACCTCTCTCTCTCTCTCTATATATATATATATTTGTGTGTAGGCTAGGAAGTGTGTACCCACTGGTACATGTAACTTGCATTGGCCGTTAGTATGACTCATGTAGATTCCCTTAACCAAATCCAACCATACAGATTGAATCAATGTTTGTCTAGATTTTCAAAAATCACAATCATATCTCATTGTATATTAGGACATGTAGCTGAATATCATGCAATGATTTTTTTACAATTTCTGTAAAATACTATTGATTACAAAATTTATAGTTTCTCTCATTGGATGATTTGTGAATGTCATTGTAATGATTTTTGATATACATGTAATCTAAAGGGTATATTAGATCTACATGGTTGGATTATTAAGTAGAGTATCATGAACATGCTAAATGAAGATGTGTACATATAAGCTACACAAGCTCAGGTACACAATTGTTTTATTCGTGCTCAGTTGTAGTTGATGATTAGTTTAATTCAAATTGCAAAATGTATATCCAATCAATTACCGTTCATTTCAGTTTAATATTATGGTTTTAACAAAAAAAATCAAGGCATGTACACAGACACACGCGCACGTGTGCATGTGTGCAGAAAAAAATCATGTTGAACTGACGTGTGTGTGTGTGAATTTCATTTTTTACTTTGCAGAAAACAATCATGTTGAACTGAATATACCTGGTCATGAATCTATATAACTTTGTGTAAAAAAATCGTGTGTGTGTGTGCAGGAAAAAATCATGTTAAACTGAATATACCCGCTCATAAAATTATATAACCATGTGTGTAAAAAATCGTGTGTGTGTGTGTTGTGTGTGTGTGTGTGTGTGATGCACAAATCATGTATCATGTGCCGTTTCTTCTTTCAAAAAATAGAATATCTATACATTTCTATCAAGGAGATTGCACCAAATAAGTTTTTGTCATTCCCTACCACCTCATTCTGTTTCCAAACTAACATTATCATACTTATGGGTATATATGCTTCATCTACCAACTACCGTCATGAAACGGTGCCTTGGTGCTTGCAGTCCAATGCTATTGCACGACTTCTTAGTAATCTTGTTAGCTGCTCCCACCACTCATACACCTCTTCAATGTCATTCTCTCATAATTTGAACAACCGTGATCAAACCCACTGGTTCCACTCCTGCTGCTTGACAAACATTGTAATGGAACATTGTTGATGCAGCATTCCTGGTATGTTCATGAGGTGGGAGGATAATGGTGGCATATGTTGGTCATTGGAGGTTGATACGAGTCAAGTAGGTAAGAGGGAACAATTAACGTGAACCCTACTGAAATAAATAGCTAACCGATAAAAATAAATTAGCTTTATTCATAATCATCAAGCCGACTAATAATAATGTAGTGCAACTTTTATATAGGCATGTAGCAGAGCAAGTCTAGCAGTAGCCAATGTTAGACTAAAACCGCTTGACATTACAAAAGCCCAAAGTAAAAGAGAAAAATAAACATAATAATATAATATAAATAAAGCAATGTAAATCAAATAAAGCCTACTGTATAGCAGAGTGATGATGTCTGCTTTCGTGAGCACGCATATGCTAAAAGTCTGTCTTGCATCAACAATGGGCGTCTCTTTTGGAAGAAGTTCAATCGAAATCAGTTATATAAGATCAAACACATAAGGAAAGAAAAAAAGAGTAAAAATCATTCGAGCTATGGACCTCACAGAATGGGGCTGTAGTTGTTTGGAACAGTAGTCACATATTCGGCAATTTCAAATATTAGCTGAAGGTGGAAGAAGATTTGAGAAGTAAACTGTGATTTCCTGAAAAGAGGATCATATTACACTACATGTGATATTTATTTACTCAATTATGACATAATTTTGCATATTTGAAAGTTTAGACAACAATTGGATAATGTTTTATTACTCAATTCAATTTGTATATACTATATAGGCAAGGTTGTAAAGGCCAAGGAAGTAGATATCTGACACTGATGTTATTCTAAATGTGTGGATATTGGTATCTATCGATATGCCAATAAATATTTCAAAAGATGTAATCTTGGATTTTTTAATGCCAAAATAAATTACCTAAATCATGAAAATTTATAAGCTCAATCGCAACATTTAATGCACCATCTTATGCAATAGTATTGTTTATTAGATGTGGGGGGTGGGCTTGGCATGTGGGAGGTAAGGAAACCAGATGATTTCCTGGGAATCTCAATGAAGGATTTTGACGACTAAATTAAGGGCTAAAGTATTGAGATTATGGAAGCACATACTATATATAAGTACATTATGCAATAATGTCATATATTCAATATATGGGGAGGGTTTCCATGTATGATGTATCATCTATGAGTAAAGAGAAGGTTAAGTGGAACGAAGGCATAGTGCAAATACTACTATTATTAGAGGTTCAGAGTCTATAAATACAAGTCACTACATACACCATTTTATCGGATTTTAAAGAAAAAGCCTGAAGAGTATGGTGGATGTGTTGGCTGACCGGTTTAGATGGCAGCTATTGTCCAACATGAGCTGCTTGATCTGATTGACATATTGTTCCCAACCCTATAGTTTTAATAACCTAGCTCTAGGTCTTAATATGCATCATACCAAATTATAACGGAAACCCCTAAAGGCTTTCTCTTGCTCTTCTTCAAATGTGACTTTGGCCCTTAATTTTGTGACTAAGAAGGATTTTACATAAAATGTGACACCATGTTTCTTTTCCACCATTGATTACAACATGATCTTGATATGCAATAGTGGAATTTCCCATGGATCACTTGCATAAGTAGTCAGATTATATACGAAGCGTAGTTAACCATGTCCACCGTATGTTTTGGGGGTGGGATAACTATTGAGCCCACCATATGAATGTTGTGGGGGTTGTGCAGCAAGTCAATATATAACCAAATATAGAATTAGCTAATTAGAAAATATAGACCAATCACAATGTATTATTTGTATTTATATTACTAATTTGTGCAATTACTTCCTTTCTATGTGAAATGACACTACTGTTAGAATGTATGTGTAGTATCTAGCTTACTAAATTTTAATTGTCACTGTATAGTACTCGTATTAGTGGAGCATTTGGTAGATATTTTGATTATACTGTTGATAAACGTATTGTGATGTATATCTATGGTTAGGTACCATTAGAAATAAATATAAAGAAGCATACTAGGGTGCCATTAAAGGCAAATTTGGATGAAATGAAACCATAATCAAGATAAACGAGGTATAAATGATACAAAATGTTGGAAAATATAAAATATTCCTTTGATTAGGCTTATTTGGAGCTCCAATTG